>JAQSVV010000253.1:600000-1200000 GCA_036375495.1 Agrotis segetum | reverse complement strand
CATGATACTTTCTCGGTACAAAAAATAATTTGACACGAAACGCTAAAGAAACTTGAACTACATTTAAATATGGCCGAACAATATGGCCTGAATACCTCATATATATCTGATCGGTACGTATTTGTTGACATGCGATCAATTACCCATTCAAGTGACACGGGGCACACATGACGCGATCTATTGCGACGCGGGCGCAGCGAAATGGGAGGCATTGTACTTTGTAGGTCACCATGGTTTTGAGATTTAGCGGAGACAGTTCGTTACCGTTTTTTGGTAAACAGGCGTACGGTGAAAACCCGAGTCTGTTGAGGAGAGGATTCGTAATAGTACAATTTTATTGTAATACGTCTGTTTTTTTTTTTTGTTGTAAATAATGAAATTAGTTCTAAATTAGTTGTAAATAATGTTCTTTGAATGTAAAGAAAGCAATATTAAAATAGTCTTATATTCCCAAGTGTGCTAAGGTCAGATTTTAAACTTCTAATTTTTATTATCATGCTTTCATTTAGAAACAGATTGGAATGCAGTTTTTACACAATTTGAATAAAATTAACAAAAATGATATGAAACCGAATAATTTAATAATAATTCGGACTACCATTTAGTGTTGCAAAGTTACATATTTTATCACTCGACATTTTAAATGTTAAGGTTATATTTTATTGTATAAATGCCAAGGCATTTAGTGCAAAAACTTGAAAGATCATAAAAAATACAAGATTATCGATTAATGTGCAAAGAAAACAAGAATCTCCAATGCATAATAATACGCCCACAGGCAAAATCAAAACCGTCTATCTCCATTTATTATCAAACGAGGAAAACCGCATCAGAATTAGTCCAGGAATTTACGAGGTTATCCTGCCAGACAGACCATTGTATTTTTTGCTAATTGCTTAGATAGTCGTAAATATAATATGTTTCCTGAAGTCTAAAAAAACTTCGTTTTAACTGATTAAGAAGCTGTTAGAATTTAACCCATTAGTGGCCAAATCAAAACTAATGACCGGATTTTCAAAATTATTTTATTAATTGAAATTTAGTAGCTACAAGAAAAAACAGTATCACAAAAAAAAACAAATGGATTAATTTTCATGATTTTTCAGTGGTGTTCCCAAATTGGCACAACGGCTCCTTATGAGTGAAAATTTGCGAAACACGATTTGTCAATACACAGGGTTTTCTTGCACTTCTTGCAACCCCAGCGACCTCTGATATGGCACCCAGCACATCGCACTCGTTTCTCTCTGCTCTGGTTGAGCTGATCTAAAGGAAGGTCGTGACCTTTTAGCAGCCAAAGGTTTATCATCACTGCAAAAAAACTGTGAAAGTACTGTAGATGCCAATTCCATAGCTTCTTCTAAGCCCCTGAAGTCCGAGCGCGCCGCAATCGCGGCGGTAACCTATCGGATGACGCAGGTCCTCACCGGACACGGAAGTTTCGGGAGGTACCTATTTCGGATAGGGAGGGAGTAGACGCCCGGGTGTCACTACTGCGATGATCGCCCGGAGGACACGGTGGAGCATACGGTGCAGGACTGCCCTTCTTGGGCAGAGCACCGCCGTGTCCTCACGACGGCGGTAGACGGAGACCCCTCGGCATTGGTCGAGGCCATGCTGTTGGGCGAGACGGAGTGGGAAGCGGTGGTCTCCTTCTGCGAAGCAGTAATGTTCCCGAAGGAGGAGGCGAGCCGTCAGAAGGAGAGGACAGCGTCCTCCCTCCGCCCCATCCGCAGTGGTAGATGCGCACGGCTTCGGCCGTCGGCAGACGATCTCAGGCCAACGTAGGCTGTGTCTGTCTAGGCTCGCTGTCTGAACATGGACCATGCCCGGGTCGACAACGCGCCGTGTTCCATGCGCGCCTCAAAGAGCGTCAGCAAAATGATGAGGCCCCCTCTTAGAGGGCCAAAGCCTGCCGGGGTCGCGGGACTTATTTCCCTACCGTGACCCCGGAATATAAAGAGCTATTGAAGGACAGCGTGGATTTTAGTCAGTACAAGACAGGTACTGTCAGTACCTCCCACCCTGCCCGGGGTGGGAGGACTCATTTGATTATTTTACAACGCTAAAAAAAACCCCTGAAGTCATTAGTACCACTAAAATATTGCTTGCGATTCATATTGTTTCCGTAAATGAAACGGATATTTTTAGTACACTTGTAGCCGTTGTACCCAAATTGGCACACCTATATTTATGTCACTATGTTTTTATATACATGTAAAATAACTGCAATAAAATAACTTTAGAGGTTACATTATGTACCTATAATAAAAAAATATCACCAATATTCACGATATTCATTATCTGTAATGAAAAAAAAGAACAAAAGTACACCTACCTGCAGTGGTCTCCGGATAACGAAATTGAATGTATCCAAAACGAAAGATTTTTGAACAAATTAGTATAATCCGATATCTTTACCTAATGAACGCACCTTCGACTGCCCAACAATGTAACACAATCTTTACTATTGTCAAAACTTTTTTTATTTACTCATTTTAATTAAGTGTTCCCAAATTGGCACAGTGGTCAAGAATGGGTTAATAACAGTATTTAACAATAGTCAGGCAATCGGCGATTCAGCATTATGTGCATTTTTATATCATTAGTAGTACTGTTTGTGGTCCCCTGATTAATGATCTATCTCCGGTAAGTAATTATAATTGTACTTAATGGGTTAGTTTAATTGTTCTCAGTATTTGTCGTGGCTTTGGTTTTTCATTCCTGTCTGGAATTTAGTCGTGCTATGAACCTACGTTACTTAGTAGGAAGAAGTATTTATGCAATTTTAAATATTAGCTGTCTGCCTTTTATGTGCTAACAAAAATATATCCCATCATTCTCGCTAACGGTGTAGTTTACGCAAACTAAAAGTTTTTAAAGCTGATGGATTCTGAGCTTACCTCCAACATCCTATCTTACAAAGTTTACATTTCAGAGTAGTTTAAATCTTTCATGTAATTATTCGTTTCTCTAGGCATATTTTTATTTCAAATGTAAGTCTCATTGGACAAAGACCTCCCCCATTTTTTTCCAACCACTCATTTCGGGCGCCACTTTGGACCAGACAATTTTTAATGAAGCAAGACACAGAAAAACAGCAAATAAAATGTAGCTGTTAATAAAATGCAAATATTAAAACCAAAACATAGTTTTATGTCAATTCCTAAACTTTTCTAAAAAACAATAATCTTGTCTCCTAAAATGTCGCTTGATTGCAAACCGGTTCGTATAAAAAGGACATTTTTGCACCGTTGCGTCATTTTAGTGGCATCTTGGTGTGTGGTGATTCACAGTAGGTATGTTTGTTTGAACTATGGATAGTTTAAATTGGTAACCTTGACCTTATAGAGGTGATGTTACCTGACGGAAATAGAAATATTGACACGCCTTGATTGGTCAGTTTGTTTGTGAACATCAGAAGATGATTTTGTTTATAAAATTGCAAAAAAAATTTTTTTTTTAGTAAAACTATGTCTGTATGAAAAGAAATCACAACAGAAATTTGTATGGTCAGCGTATGACAAATGCATTTTACTTTGTGCAAGGAAATTGTGCAATAAAAGTTAAGTAGTAAAAAAAAAACATTGTCATGTTACGGGCAATGTATACACATTCCACAAGTCTTTCTACCAGCGTGATATTTTTTTTGTAATATTCAGCAACTTTAAAATAACCAATTGTAAACTAATCATTTTTTTTTATTAAATTCAAACATTCCTAAACCATGCATACCGCATGGTCACCCTACCAATGGGACACTTTCTACGCTTACACACCGTGCGGAGATAACGGCGAAATTGTCTCGCTGAATACAATACACGGACACACCCTTATTGCTACTCACATAAGGTTCAAGTTCGCTAATAAAGGGCACTTTGGGTCATGGAATAGACAAAGGGCTAACAAGAGAAATCGGCCGGTTTGGCCTTATTCGTAGATTTATGTAATAGTGTGCTTTAACAGGGAGTTATGGGACCGGGTTGTCTTATGAAATATGCTGGCGCGGGTTTCTTGGTCAGCGCTAAATCTAGCCCGGTTTTAGATCTGTTAGCGATGGTAATATTTTGGTTTGTAATTAATACTTTGTCAATGATTTGCGGTGAATTTATTTGCGTGTTAAAGTTTTCAGTTGTGGTTTTCTCTTCGTTTAAGGCTTTAATTGGTTAAGGCTATGCATGTAGGGTCGCGGTATTGTCTAAACAAGTAACCGAGACCCCGGAGCGTAAACTGCTATTGAAGGAAAACCGTGGATTTTTCTCAGAATCAGTCTGAAAGACTTTCGCTCGATTCAGGGTGGGACAACTCATTTTTTATGTCAATTTTTTTTATGCATCTGGATAAAATCCCGTTTTTTTATTAACAAATGGTAAAAAATAGGGTTTACACTTATTGTTATTACCTACTAATGATCAAATAACAGGTTCTAAGCCATAGAATATTTTGTCCTTCAACGCAAGAGACCAACCAGATTTTAACATTTTCAACACTATGTTTTGGCATCCGTGTTATCAGTTTGTCTCCTATCGATTCTCGCGGGATGATAACGTCTGATCTAATCTTCATTGATAAGGATGCAATGTGTGATAAACAGCTGATATTGTCTGTTATTTTATCCTATGAAGACATCAATGATACACGAAATGTGAAGTCTAGAAGAATCCATCTTGTATCATTGTATTTTCAGTTTTATACTATAACTTGGTTGCTTAGATTCTGAGATCATTTTCCAGTGGCTATTGATTTGCAAAGAATGTTTAGAATTCAAACTCAGCCTAGACCTAATTGAATATGTTTTAGCAATACCTCTTCTTACGAAACATGATTATCTGTAACTATGAATATTAATTATTGAAATATCTCAAAATATTGTAGGAAGTTGTTTTTATCAAACAGGAAATAAAGGGCTTATGTTCGTGCTTTGTGTACCTACATATTCTTTGATACCAATGTACAAAAGGCATGTAAGATAGCCAATACAATACGCCAAAGGTCCTCAGGCCTTCTTTTATAAATGTGATTTTGCATGTGATTATGCAAAAAATGGTGATTAATATCCAAGGCGGGAGAATTAATTTGATAAATAGACTGATAAACACATTACCCTCTTTTGCGTCGCGCAGTTGGGTAAAAAAGTACAGATACGATGCATCAGCTATTTTCTTTTTCAGAAAACAAAACAATAATACTTACTTACTTACTTACACATTCATTCTACATTCTTCGTCCAGTATAAATGGTTAAAGAATAAATGAGATTACCTACATCTCAGTATTGTGAGTAGATAATAAAACGCTATCTAAAACTACCATCTCAGTTCGACTATAGCTATCTCAGTCGGTCGATATCGCTACCGTTTTACGTTTAGCCCCTTCGTACACTAGGCGACTCAAGTCTCCGATACCTTACGATTTTGGTATTCATTGACGCGTGCTTGTGTTCGAACCTCTATGGGTTTTGAGCTTGAGTCGCCTTGTGTACGAAGGGCCTGAATCGTTGAAGATATCGTTTGTCGGCATCGACCACTGAAGTGCGTAAAAATCTCAACAATGTCGCTATTCTGAAGCGTATTAATATTAAATGCATTACTTGATGTAATGTCACAATTTGACATTAAACATGAGACTGCATATTTGTTTCTTTGACGTCACAGCTTTTGATAGGGCTGTCAAGTACTTGTGGAAATCTGCCCGATAGCAGTTGGATAAAATACACTGTCATCCTTTCCGGGCAGATTCCTTCTAAAATTTATTTAAAAAAAACAGAAAACCATATTTTTCTTTTTGCACGCAAACCAAAATTTACGGCTACACAACGCTTTCAAAATTGACAATACGTCACAACTTCGTAAATTTTTTATTTTGTTCTGACTCCACGAGGCCCGACCTCTCGAATTTTAGTGAAAAATTAAAAAAAAAAAAGGTTGCACTCCAGGAGTGCCGGTAGAAGTGAAAACTTTTTTGTTACTATGTTTTATTTTTAATTTGAATGACGTCTTACTCATTTTCGATCAGGGTCACGTGACCCTGACGCGAGTTTTGGTCACGTGACCCTGACGCGAGTTTTAAATTTTTTACCCATTACAGAAAAAGTGTACAACGCCGCTAAAGAAGTTTTCACTTCAAAAAAATAAGTGTCCATTATTTTTCAAAACTCTAATTGCTGGACTGTTAAGATTGATACTATCATCATATGCTTATTGTTTTATTAAACAGTACCCTTAACACGAATTATCAATCTTTTACTTTCCAGTATTTACAGCGTTTCTTGTATGAAAAAATGGAACAGCGCCTCTGGTGTGCGGAGAAGGAACTAATATTTTCATAGAAAATTGTCAATTTTCAATTGTCAAAGTTGCAGTTTACGTCTCAAATACTGAAAACTCGTACTAAGGGTACAGAACACCAAATAACAGCCACCAATTTCTACTAAAACCCAGCCCTACTGCCATCGCAATGCGTAGCAGACAGCAGATCAATTAATAACAGCTGACATTTAAAAGAATCTCGACATTGCAGGAAAACCCGAGGTCGACCACTAACATTCATAACCTATCCCTTTGCACAAGGATACGGAACTCAAACTTACGCTCACTCCCTAAATGGTAGGCAAATCCCGTAGTGAAGGCTTGTGAAGACTGATCGTTGATTCGAAAGGTGCGTCACAAGACAGAAAGCATAATGCGATAGCACGCGGCGGAATCCTCGAGGCGGCCGCGTGCTATCGCATTGTCTCGGTCTAGCAAATGGCAGTTCTAAGCGACAGAAAGAGAAAGGGCGACGGAAAAAGCCGATTCCGCGTCGATAGATGTGGGAGCACCCTAAGAAGTTGGATGCGTAATTATTACGAATAGTTGCTTAGATATTATTTTGGCTAAGTATTGACATAGAACAGCTACATAACAATTGTTTTTTGATTCAGTATAACACGTTGTAAAAGGTAGAGAGCAGTGGTGGCCCAGTGGTATCGATCCCGACTTACGAGTTGTAGGTCGTGGGTTCGAACCCCGCCAGGCTCATTAATTTGTGTAATTTATTTCATCACCACTGCTCTCAAAACGGTGAAGGAAAACATCGTGAGGAAGCCGGCATGTCCTAGAACCAGAAATTCGAAAACATGTGACATCTGCCAACCCGCATTGGGCCCGCGTGGTGGATTGTGGCACACTCCCTCTCACAGAGAGGAGGCCTGTGTCCCAGCAGTAGGAACATTATAGGCTGGTGATGATGATGAAAAGGGAGCTGTCAGCAGTGAAAATAACTTGCCTTAATCTGTCAAGTTTTTCCAGTAGAACGTGAAACCTAATAACAAAGGTTGATGTGCTGGTATTCTAAGTTAAGTAATTAAATCAGTATCTCTGAATACTTAAAAGAGTTAGGATAGATATGATGTAGCCTTCTTCACAAGTTAATTACCTTAGCACCATCTGCTACTATATAAAAATAAGTCGGGTTTTCCTTCCTGACGATCTAACTCCAGAACGCACGAACCGATTTCCACGGTTTTGCATTCGTTGGAAAGGTCTCGGGCTCCGTGAGGTTTATAGCAAAGAAAACGAAGTCATCCGGTGGCGAAACGGAGTTCGCCGGGTTTGCTAGTTGCCTATAAATTTCAGGAAGGCCTTAAGATGTTACGTGATCTTATTACAAACAAACCAAAGAAAAAATGTGGCGATTGGCCTATTCTAACTCCAAAAAAACTTTCAACAATTCCTATAACTGGCCATAAAAACGCGAAGGCCTACATAGTGACACTGACCACAGTGAACACTCACAATCAGTCGCTCGGATGCGCGTGCGCACCGTTACTACCGTTTTTGCGATCACATGGACACGGCCAGTAAAATTCACGGTTGACCATTTTTCAACCTTATTTTGAAAGACATAGAGGTGAAATGTGATTAAATACTAAGTTTATTTGGTATACAGCTATGTCGCTATCTCGCTCTAACTTAGCATAGTGTTCGGTGATTGATGGCAACTGTACAGTTTTCGATTTGGAATAAACAACTAATTATTCTAAGAAGACTTTAAAAAAATGTAGTTTAGCATGTCTAAAATAAGTAGGTAAGTAGTTTAAATCCAATCCATAGTGTTCCTTCAATTGCCCTTCATTTTCCTGGGTCTCGGATTACCGAGACCCTGGAAAACCCCGGCAGACGTTTAGCCCTATGGAGGCAGTTAATATGTTGACAGCAGTTTGAGGCGCGGGTGGAACATGTCGACTCGGACGTACGTGCCGGAAGGATGTCCACCATGTAACGATAGAGCATTCTCGTAGTCCGAAGATGGTACAGTAGTAAGTAACCAATGTTGCTTTAGACTAGAACTAATGGCAGCGAGTAAAGGGCAACTCACTGCCCGACCATGAACCATGCCCGGATCGACGGCGCGTTGTGCCACGCGCGCCTCAAAGAGCGTCAGCTTAATGACGGGGCCCCCTCTCAGAGGGCCAAAGCCTGCCGGGGTCGCGGGATTATTTCCTTACCGTGACCCCGGAACATAGCAGGCTACTGAAGGACACCGTGGATTTTAGTCAGTAGAAGTCTGACAGTCCCTCCCGCCCTGCACAGGGTGGGAGGACTCATTTGATGATTTTAACACATAAAAAAAGACTAGAACTAATAAGATCTAAACATTTACTACCTTTGCCTGCAATAGTACAAGAAATTCTACTAAAGTGAAACATGTCTTTACGGCTGTAAGTTGTTAAACTAATTAGCAAAAACAACTATAAAATCAAGGGAAATCAAGAGAAAATTTTAATTAATTATATTACCATCTAATGAAAATTATATTAAACATGTTGTTTTAATAAGAGGATTAGGGTTAGTACTGGTTGCTTTTACATCTTTACTTGCCGGAACTTGTGGGTGACCTAACTAGTTCAACCTTTGCCTTTCATTACGACTTCATTACTTCCTTAGATCATTAAGAACTTGCTTACGTATGAATGCAGCATAATTTTGCCAATTATTGTCCAAAGTCGGAGGGTCATAGTTGGTTTCTGAAGAAAAATATCGTTCGGAAACCGAAATTAACATTTCAGAAGCAGACTTACACAACAACACACACCAACCAAAACTCAAGCATTGGACCCATTTGGCAGAGTGGCTACGGTATTGGAGATGCCTCTCATAGGGAGGAGGCATGTGCCACAGTGTTAGTAACGTCGGTCTTATGCTGATTAAAATTGTATTTGTATGTAACACAACTTTAGTTTAAAGAAGTTAACTGGTTTAAAAAAAAAACAGAAACACCTCTTGTAAAACATCACGATTTGGTGCATTCGGCAATGTTCGGTTTACTGAATTTATTCCAAGATGGCGAAACGCTCGTTCTGTTTTTAAATATGACAGTTATTTCTTGTCAGTTAAAAATATGATCATGCTTATCTGCATGTGTACGGAAATGTTTCCCCAATTTATGCGTTCGTAATATGTTAATACATCCAAAAGGTTTTCGGGGCAGTATTAAAATGCGTAGCTGCGTACTTTTTAAAGTTTATCATGCGTAAAACGCCATATTGTGCAAGGATATAAATAAAAAAACTTCTTGTTTTGCATACTTAGGTCACGAGAGACGTAACTCAAAATACGATAAGTATATTCTTGGGATAAGAAGAAACGGTATTTTTTGGGGAACTGCTGAAGATCTCAAGTCCTGCGTTATAGTTTCAGAAATGTGGTCTAGCAATATTTATTGAATAAAAGATGTCCTGCTTCAGGAAATAATATGACTAACTCCTCAAGTGGAAAACATTGTAAATACCATGTCTGCAGATGGTCAGACGGTCGATGGAGTAGACAAGCGCTTGAATGGAGTACGTGTATTGGCAAACGTAGTGTGGATGGATGCGGACTGCCCAAGACCGGGAAGATCAGCGCTCTTTGGCTCTAAGGCTTATGTCCAGCAGTGCAGTGGACTAAACTTTGCTGATATGTACACAGTGCCATTACGACAAATAGTAAAAAAAAGCTAGTAAAAGAGCACAATACACGTTTTTTTATTGCTTTGTAGATATTTGCAGCAAGTCAGTTTTTTCAGTAGCGAGTCCGCTATTCTAGGCATTCACGTCCATAAGATTTCGTTCGCAAATTCTCGCACGTAACATGTGGGTAAGTGGGTAATTTTATTAATTAATTGTTAAATAATACGGTGAGAGTGATACGCATGGTAAATTCGATGCCCGATTGCGTAATTTATTATTCTCCTTTGCGTGTATTGTAAATGTTTAAGTGTTTTATTTTTAATGTACTGGTTTTACGTGTGTTACCGTGTTTTTATTTTATTTTCGGTTGTTCCTTGTTTTACTCGTCATGTTTTGAAAACAAATCTTGTAGAAGTTCGTGTCTTACATCTACTACAATAGTACATAATATAACTTGAGTTCTGAGTTCAGTTCAATTCTCAAATTGTGTGTTTGGATTCATTTAAAGGAGTTTTTTTTTCGGAATGTATTATACTGCTAGATAGAAGACAAAATTATGACATCGTAAAGCCGTCTTAAGTCATATCGATTATAGTCTTGATTCAGAATGTATATTAACTAATTATGAAATGTTAAAATTACCAGGATTAATGAAATGAAAGCAACGAGGTAGAAGATATCCTATTGGCTAACACAGAAAAACGCTAGAATCAGCATTTAAAAACTGCTTTTGTGCAATATGACAAATCACCGGTACTATTATGAGAAAAATTCTTAAGGAAATAAGATACAATCTTGTAATGTTGCTATGCAATGGACTACCAATTCATTGCATAGCGAGCTATTATGACACATTCTTAACCTAAATGTTTTATCTGTGTCTTTGTGGTTTTGCCTGACAAACGGTATGGTATTGATGAGTGTTTTAAAAGTAATTCTGTTTGGAAGTGTTACTTTTGCTTAAGAAACATTATCGCCATAATCAGCTTGCTTTGAGCAGCCTATAATGTTCCCAATGCTGGGAGGCAGGCCTTCTTTCAGAGAGAGGGAGTGGGCTATAGTACAATACGCAGGCCCAGTGCGGGTTGGTAGATTTCACGTCTACAATTTGGTTTAAGGACATGCCGATTTCGTCACGATGTTTTCATTCACCGTTTTTATAGCAGTGGTAATTATACTGTGGAGAAAGATTAAGCCTTATTAGCAACGTCCCCAAGTATGTTTAGAATGGGATTAGAGCAGGAAGATGATGATGAAATAATTACACAAAACAAATGCTCCTGATTCCTGATTGCAACCTGCAACCATAAGGCCATCATTGCACTAGATAAGTCATAATAAGCAAAGACCATAGACTCATTTTTAGGGTTCCGTAGTCAACAAGGAACCTTATAGTTTCGCCATGTCCGTCCGTCCGTCCGTCCGTCCGTCCGTCCGTCCGTCCGTCTGTCCGCAGTTTAGCTCAGAGACGCACAGTACTAGAGAGCTGTAATTTGGTGTAAATATACGGATTTGTTGTGCCGAAAAAGTGGTAAAATAAAATCTCGTAAAATATTTTTTTTAGGGTACCTCCAGTACTTACACGTAAAGTGAGGATTTTTTTTTTCTCGCGTACCCCTTAGTGTGGGGTATCATTAAATAGGCCTTTAAAAAATGATGATAGTTTCCATTAACAATTTTTTGATAAAAAAAATCGTTTGTGAAATATTAAGCTTTAAAGTGCTCAATTTTGCTCGATTCGAGTGTGTCCCCCCCTCTACCAGCTAAACGGTTATGTTTGGGGGTGTGAAAAAATTCACAATAGTAGTATATAATTATAAAGAAGTTTAAAAGAAAATTATCAAGACTAAGTGGTCTTTACAACTTTACGAGTAATAGTCGACCAACTTATAAAATGTACTTGGAGATCATATTTTCTTGAACAAAATGTATCGGAGACATCTGCAAATGTAAGTTTGTCAACTTTATTTTTATAGCTTTTATAGATATGTTTTTTGGGGATAGGTAGGTTTTTATCGTCAACTATTTTTAAATTAAATTCAAAAAAAGGAGGAGGTTCTAAATTCGTCGTAATCTTTTTTCTTATGTATTTTCCCCGATTTCTCAAAGACTCCTGGACCGATTTTGAAAATTCTTCTTTTTAAAATTAAATTCAGCGAAACAGTTTAGTTAGTTCGCATAAGTATTTTGATGGGCAACTACGGAACCCTACACTGTGCGTGGCCCGACACGCACTTGGCCGGTTTTATTATATTATATGCTGCCTACTTTTGTCTTTTATCTCTGGTTTTTTCTTTTTGTGGCTTTGTGCATCGACATCTAGATTTAATGGTCTGCAGCGTCAATCATCCGTCAATCTACCTTTTTCCCGACTAGGTTTGGTTTGGCATCCATGTCTGACCAAATACAGCTGAATATCAATATTTTTAAATGGAGCGGTGGTCATCTGACTTTTTTGTATCAATTACTGGATACTTAATATCTATATTGATTTTCATCGTTGGATTTCTTAGTTTTTCTGTCTGTCCTAGTAAAGAGGTCCTAGAAAAAGTGACATACTTTAGTTATAATGATGATTTAAATATCAAAGATGTAGTAAATTGACATTAATTACTGTGAGTCTATGTCAATTCTGATCAAATGCTTTGAAGATATAGTAAAAGCCCCAGTCCCAGAATAATCATTATAAACGATTATAACTTTATTTTGTTTTTTATTAATATTGATATATTAATATTATATTAACGGATCGCGTTCAAAACACAATACTGCGCTCCAAGACGAATATAGCTGACGTGGCTCAGAAGGCTGCCCAACTGAAATGGGACTGGGCAGGACATGTCTGTCGTATCACTGTGGGCCAAAATAGCTCAAAACTGGAGCCCAGATACAGTGAGACGTGGAGGCGGCAGGCCACGAAGAAAATGGCGGGACGAACTGGATAGGTTCCTTCCAAACTGGAAAAAGGAAGCGCGGGCTCGCGGGAAGTGGAAGGAGTGGAGGGAAGAATTTGCCGAGGAATGGGACAGAACAGGCTAGTAAAAAATAATATTAGAAAAAAAAAATCTTGGCTTAAATCTAGCCCAAAGACCTAAGAGACGGAGCCAGCTCACCTAGAAAGAACTAAAACTCCTGCGCATGAATCCCACATGATAGTGGTGGATGGTGCTTTGCATCACAATATCTACGACAATGTAAATCTCTCGACTACAAATTAGGACATCTCATTTGATAACAACACACGCATTTATTTTATGAGACACTAGAACTAAAACAAAGTAAGTATTCTTTAATTAATATAGCAATAACTTGGAAGAAACTTAATTAAGTAAGATTTTACGAGGCTAGTAAAGATTATATTACTACATACTTAGTTTTACTATGGCTTTCATATCGTATTGTATATTGTGTGAAAGAGATGGAGCTAGTGCTGTCTCTTTTTTAGATTGGTTTCAGACAAGGTAGGAGTCAGATAGTCTCTGTCTTTGGAAAAAGGTATATTACATATTTCAATTATTTACAGTAGAGGTCAGCAACGTGTAATATACATAAATAATCGCCTTTCTCAAAGAACTGTGGTACAATATAGAATATTCAATTACCTACGTTTTAAAAGATTTTATCAGTAGAGTTACAGGACAAAGCAAATCTCTGAAGCAACGCAAAAATTACGCAGAAACCAAGATAATAACTGTCTAACTAACAGTGACAAGAAGCCACAACAATACAGGTTGAACTGAAATTAGTTTACTGAAAAAACTAGTCAATTTTACTTCTTTAGTCTTAATTCGACACGGTTAGTCATCGATCGTTTTTAGGGTTTCGTAACCAAATGATAAAACGGGACCCTATAATTGACACCTTCGTACCCGACGCAGATAGAAACCGGTAGAGGCGGATCATCCGTTCTCCAGATGCAACTCCGAAGCTGACCACGATCCTCAGACATGAGGGACCGACTAGACGAGATTGATCGTTTTGATGAAGTAATTGTCGAGGTCGTTTATCCAATAGAATTTTGCACTTACACAGAATGATTAATACCCTACCTCAAATAAATTAAACAGCTTTAATTACACAGAAAGCTAGCAAGTTACAAGCATCCATCTCATTACCTTTGCATCTAAAAACACTAGCCGAGCCTACATTCCTTGCTTGCAAAACAAACAAGTCACATTTATGTGCCTTAAATGGCGTTAGCACATGTCCTCTCGTCCGGTGAAGTGGACCTTGCAGAATTGCTCGATTTAGTATTAACTATTTTGGTTATTGTCGCTTAATTAGTGTTTGACTATGATTATTTCGGATGGTTTAGTATTTTTGAGGCCCTCTTCAACGGCTGAACTGCAAGAATTGTACGACCATAATCCTCAAATGTCAAATTTAAGTTGAGTTTGGTAAAGTGAGCTATTGATGACAGTAAACTGATTTGTTGTTCTAGTTTTTGCAAGCGCTACTGTGGTGGTTGAAATTTCTGTATCGATTTCAGGTCAGGTATCTGTGTTATTGAGTTTTTCCGTAGAGAATTTCTCAGTAGCGGCTAAGGAGTCTAGATGGGTACCCCGTTGACGGCCATGGATTCGCCCCCTGTTATATGAGACTTATACCTACATACCGGTGAAGAGTGCATAATGGTTAACCTCAGTTTAACCTTTCGAGTTACACAGGTTTATGTGTGTCAACTTAATACGTCACAACCTACGAAAGTCATCTTGCGCTGCGTGCCCTGTCACCCGTGTACTGATGACCTTATGACTGCGTCGGCAACGGCTAAAATGACATGAACGAATGTATGGACAAACATTTTCATCGCTAGACTACGGAAACAAAGTTCAAATTGTAGATTTGACAAGAAATATTACTGCTGCTTTAAAGCCACCTTTATTAAAAGTTGAATCAACGTGTAGTTCATTTATAACCTTTCAAGGAAGACTTGTGCCCAAACTATCTGCCTTAACTAAAGGTAAACAACGTGAGATTCCAGCTCATTAACTAACCAGTTAACTTGAACGTTGGTTTACAAAATGGAGCGAATCTGCAAGCTCCACAAGACATATGTCTGTCGAAACTAGAGCCCGACAGATGGTCGGTTGTATAACAAGCTGGTGAGATTGTAAAACTGTAACTTTATGCGAACTAGCGGAGCGTGGAGGAATGAGGAAAGATTGTGGACTCTTTGGTATAAGGTTTCCTTTGTGATAGTCGCTTGTTTACCAACTCACCTCCAGGGAGGTTCCTGAACAATGGCGGATGGAGCGTGTTGGTATGTGGGTTATTTGAAGTAAGATGTTACTGTAAATGTGACCTCAAAACCTAGCTAGACGAATGGTTAGATTTGTCCTGATTCCGATAAATATATTTGGAATAATGAAGATGCGAAGGTAGAATGTTCAACTATGAAATTGTGAAACGAATATTGTTTATTTGTTTGAATGGAAGTATAATAAGAGAGACCGTTACAAAAATAAATCAAAAGAAAAGAATATCCTATTTCAGTAAAGAACTACAAGTCAATGATGCTAACATGCTCGTATTTTGTCATAATAATTTTAAACTTCAATATTAACAAGCAAGCAACAATATAACAGGAAGGCCTGGCCCTCGTACAATTTCAAGATCATGGGCATGACGGTGATTTTACGAGTCCGGTAGACCGCTAAGAACGCAGTAAAATCACTCGAGTAACCTCAAACCATAGAAACAGAGAAGCGGATACTAGGCACTCATCAGTAAAGATAAAAGAAATCAATCTCCTTGAATTATCAAAAGATTTGCATGTAGGTATTAGTATAATTCGTTCCAGTCTAGATACTAAGAAAGATTCAACGGAAGAAATTACCCGATTCGTCTCAATGATGAAACTAACGGACATAAAAGCCAAAGTTAGCAAAGACTCCACAAAGAGGTTTCTAATAATTATGAAAGCATTACAAGCAGACAAGAATTAAAAAGAAAAATAACATCACGGTGTATTAAAAACCAATACAGATACGATCGAAGAGATAGCCATCGAAACAGAATCAAATACAGCCGAGTTGTTTGGTACAGACATCACAACCTATCATTTAGAGGTCCAAACGAAAAAACTTTTGCAAAAACGAACACAACACATGGCCTGGACGACCTTTGAAATTCCATTAAAGAGAAACCTGCAAATGAAAACGAACTTTAAACAGTAATAGCTAAAGTTGAATTTAAAGTGGATGATGATGACTTTTACGATGTTATGGTTTAGTAAGGAAGAAAGGTAGTACAAAAAGAGGAAGAAGACTGTGAAGCGGTACCCTAACGACCTTGGGTTACTGTAGGCCGCGTATCGGCTGTTGCTCCGACGGGTTTAGAGCCGGTTGCGTTTTTGTACAACAACTTTTGGGTCGAGTTTGATCGATGGCTTTTTGGGGTACTCGGTTTGAAGTGGGATTCAGTTTGTGTTTGGGATCAGAATCGTCTATAACGAATGTGGTATTTCTTTTGCATGTTTTGTGAGTTTTTTGGGTTTATTCGCTATAGCTTTCAAAGCTTTTGTATACATACTTTTATTTACCTACTTTTTTTTTGCTTTAATGTCCCTGTTTTAGGTTATCTATATTTGTAGGACAATTTCTAAAATCTAAAACCACAGTTTAATGGCAATTCGGTTCACTAATAACTGCAAGTAACACCATATTCATATTGCTTCCAAGCCCGATTTAACTTACGGTGTATTCAAACCGTTGTACAATTTACGTTAGTACAACTCATGGTTGTACCGTTTGGAGGTCTACTTACCCCCTTCACGGCAAAGCATTAAACTACATGCATCTACTTTCTTTCAAATTACATCTTATGCCCATAAGAACCTGTAAATGTCCATGGTTGAGCATTAATTGTTAATTAAAAGGCTATTTAGTTACGACTTGACTATGACCTCTGAGCTTGTCCTCTAACAGTATCAATGTTTCTTGTTATACATGTTAATATTGTGGCTTATTAATCTTTAAGGCATATAAAGCCTCTTTCCCTTTTTAAAACAACTTGGGATACTCCATTAATACCCCTTTACCCTCGTTACTGGTTATTTAGGGTCAATGCACCACTTTTCTTTAGTCTTCTCGTCAACCTGTGATTTACTACTTTGTCTTCTTTTACAGTTTCATTACAATACTCACCATCCAATTCTTTTGTTTCATCAAAGTCATAACATCATCGAATAAATTAATTCGATTATACGTTTTTACTCAAAAACTTTCGATTTCCACCAGTGTTCGAGTCGACTCTTACTTCTCTGCCCTGTACCACGCCTCGTTTGTCCACTTTGGCGCATCTATGCAATTATTAACTTTTACTTTCTTTGGTGCTTTTTTTTCTTAAGTTTCGATGCAAATGCGGTTAGAAAGTTCCGGGAAGGCAGGCGGTGAAATTTGTTGCTTGGACTTTTGATTAGTTAATAGTTTGTTTTTATTATGCATGGGGCGATATGGCCCTTTCCATCAAGGTAAAAACGGCCTTGAGGCCACGTGGGAAACTGTCTTGTTTTATAATAATTATATTCGTGATGAAAGATTTAGAAGGTATTCCTAAGCTTACACAACCAATAGTTATCTAGATAAAGAAGACGATAAATAAAACAAAACAGAGAAAGATGAATCAAAGCACTTTGCAGTATGAAAAAATTAAATTGGTAACCTTGACAAACCGGCGATAGTAAAGGACATGCAAAACAGTGAATTGAATACAGCAACAGATGCAATAAGAGTCAAGTTCAGCACGAATTAGATGCATCGTGCATTTTTACTTTTGTTACTTGAAGGTCTAACGAATGCAAATTATGACATTTAGCACCGCCTTATCTGTAATCTATTTCGATAATAATGGCAGTAATACAAATCTGATTTGGAGATCTCTAAAATGCGATAAGTACAATCACTATGAGTCTTTCTTTTCTTAAACTTTTCATTAACGATATGAATAAAATTATAATCCTTAGTATGTTGTCTTATTCTATTAAATACTAACCGAATCGTTTTTCTATTAAGTCGTATGAATGTTTAATGACGACTTAGACTTACTGTCGGTTGTTTCCATTTGTTACTTATGGTTGCATGTCATTTCAATCAACTCCTCATCAGTTTCACACCGTTTCAATAGCCAGTAGTAGTTCTTGTCTAAATCACCATCAATAAAAACTACAGCTATATTTCTTCGGTCAGTATCATAGCCGTGAATCGCCACGTTTACCAAATTGTATAATTATACAATTAGAGCGTGAACGTTACCGGTGTAAGCATGTAACTGAATTGTAATTTTGATAATCATTACCTTTGTAGAAGGAAAATGTAATCATATGTGTGCAGCGATACGCTATCCGAGGTTAATGACTCCATGAAGCATATTTTATACTGTAGATTGATATAAATTGTTCTATAAATGTGAAGGCTCAAGTGCGCTCCTTGTGGTACACCCCTTAGCTAGGTAGACCTTTTTTTGTCATTAAACGAGTCCTGCCACCTATACTGTCAGACTTGTACTGACTAAAATCTACGGTGTTCTTCATTAGCCTTTTACGTTCCAGGGTCACGTTAATAATTTAAATCCCGCGACCCCCGCAGGCTTTGGCCCTCTCCCCGTCATCTTGCTGACGCTCTTTGATGCGCGCGTGGAACATAACGCGCCGCCGCTATCGATTCGGGCATGGTCCATGGTTGGGCGGCAAGTAATGGGCAACTCGCCGCTCTAGGAAGACGTACGATGTTAAGTACGTATCGGGGTCAAATTAGATGCAAAAAATTCAGAAGACGAGTGTTGTGACACAGCTTGTTAGAAGCTTTAATCCAGTAGTAAATTATGATTGGCCGAGTTGTGTATTCCTTTAGGCAATTTAAACCATGACCACAAAGTAGAATTTCATACAGAGATAAGGCCTGTATTCTAGCAGTCTAATGATAATACATTTTATGTTGTGCATTCAGCGTTTTGATTCTGAAGTCATACTCTATGCTGGACTACTATCATATGTAGAGCATCTCTCTTATCATTAGTAGATAAAATTACAAAACATGCTGTTTTCGAAGCAGAAAACTGTCTGTAAGCCTAGTTCGAAACGGTTATAAAAACTGTAAGCATCGTAGGTAGTCGTAACATGAAAAGGGCGGACTGTATCCCACAGCATGAAGTAGTTGAAGTGATAACAAACAAGTGTTACCATGTGTTTAGTTTTTACAGCCAGTTTGACATTTGGAACATTTGTATCAACGTGTAAAAGAGAATCTTTGAAATAGTTTAGTTAAGTTCCTTGATAGTTTTTCATATTTATAGTTAATATTTTGGTCATATAGCAGAACGCTCTTCACAATCATCATTCTCTGATTTCTCATTGTTAGTGGAAGTCCATCCTATCCGCATTTTTTATTCTGTTCTCCTACTTTTCAATTCTGTCACAACTTTTTTTAATACCTTCTTTCACACAATCTATCATGATTGACACTAAAAATGTCTTCTTCAATATAAATGTATCAATAAACAATCTAACATCCTCTAAAGCTGTCAATCTTCACAATCAGAAAGTTGATCCCGACTGCAAACAACAACCACTCGATAGTTGACCTTTTGAAATATTAATAGAAATCGAAGAAACCTACACTAAACTGCACACAATCATTTTTATTGCAAACTTAGATCCGATAGACATGATAGTAAGACCTTTAACACTATAAAAGGACACCATAACGAAAGATTCAGAAGTCTTGATGAAGACAGTGAAGTACGACTGTCTGCCAAAGTAGCGGGGAAAAGCGATTTTGACAAACAGAAGAAAATTTTGACAAAATAAACTTTTCAACATTGCGCTTGGACCGAAATCACAAGTTTTGTAAAATTGTTCCATGTCGCATAGAACAAATAAAAAAAAGGAGTCTATGCCCAACCTTTGGTTACAATGTCATTGACGTAAGAATCCAAACAATCACGAAAGATAAAAACAACAACAACAGATGACCATGAATGAATGTCTGTTTTGGGACTGGTATTTCTGTCCTCTTGTATCAAGTGTCCCAAGTCCCAATTTAGCCCCAGCTGGTAGCAGTATCTCACACAATAAAGGCAGTAAATACCAATAAACAATGCAGTTTAATGAAGCGAGATGTCTTAAACATGCCACATTAGTCGTATTGATGCTTTGAGCGAAACCTTATGGTTTGTATAAATCGTTTAAGAAAGTGGCCCAGACTGCGAAAATGTTGCTGGAGGCACGAAAAAGATTTATTTGTTAAGGTTTACGATTATTTTCCCTTTAGCTAAACAATGGGTTATTTGATACGGTTGAATTTTCAATTGGTTCAGGAAAAGTAATGGTTTTATACGAGAAGGATAGTTTTTATTCTAACGGTTTACGAACAGCTGAAGAGAATAAGTAGACAAATAGCAGTAACTAGTAAAAAAACACGAGAACAACTGGCTTTCTCGCTATTCTAGCAGTAGAATAAACTGGTCAGCTACGTAATTTTTCAACTTCAAAATAACAATGAAAAACTTTCACAAATGACAAAAATGTAAAGAACAATTTATTATTCATTTGCCTGCTAAAACAAATAGAGATGATTAAACGTAGGTGTCAATCATTCACGCTTAATACCTTTAAGAGTTAGGAAAGCCACATATGGTAGTGACACACATTATGCAAATTAAAGTTTTACCAGGAAACTGAAAGCTACACACTCCAAAATATTCTTTTGTGTTCAGATTTAGCCAATAATGACGAAGATGGGATTATTTGAAGAGATCTAAATACTAAAAATGTATTTCCAACAGAAAACCAGATCTGAGTTGGTTGAGAAACATATTCCTCCAATAGACATAATACGGATAGAAGCTTTATCTACTCCAAAATCGGAAACTTACAACAGAAACACATAAAACATCGATGTAAGGAGACTAAAGATTGCAAAAGCAGAAAGACGATAACATGCTAGGTTATCGCAGACAGACATCAGAATAATACATTTCCTTCAATCCACAAACATGTTGAGAATGCTAAATAATTGACTGCAGCTGACAGACAAGTCACACAACCTCTTTAAGAACATGTCTCGTTACGTTTTAAATAGACAAAACATGACGATTTCAAAAAAATCAAGTTTCTATTTCATGACTGAGATAAAATCATCGTGGTTTTAAACAATTTTGTAAGTGCTGGTCCCCTGGTATCTCGTGTTGCGTCAGTTGATACAGAAACGTAGCCTGCATACTAAGCGAAGCCTCCGCCATTGTTGAATATTTCATACAGAGCTCTTGTAAGTGATGCGAGAGCTTACGCAACATTGAGATCATTCAGCTGAGCCGAAATAATTGCTTCGAAAGATATTGATATAATTACTGCTATAGCCAAAACCCTGAATCATTCACGTTGCCCAATGCTCAATTCTAGTGGCAATTATAACTGATTCATAAAAACAAATATTGCTTCAAGCTGTGCTAAATGCCAATCAAAAATAGATTGAATAATTACTAATTTGATTTAATTGAATCCGAGATAGCCATAAGGTTAACGGAGCAATAAAATACAAATTAGGTGTATCAGACAAAATAAAACGTTTATGAGAAGATATTACCGTTTTTATTATTTGCTGTTTTCAAGCTACACTATAAGTTGACGTAAAAGAAAAAGATTATTCACAATCAAATTCTTATTTAACAAAATAATAGGCAACCATAGAAAGAGAATCATTCAAGATTGCTAAAGTCAATTAAGTATAAAATAACAAAGTTGAAATACAGATGAAGGCTGGACAGCGAAAGGTACTGATGCCATGATGGTGTGAAATAATCATATCGTCTACACAGCCATAGACTAGCAACTAGCACAGTTCAACCATTACGGTAGCATTTTGTAACGGTCCGCCAGTTTTTTGTCAGATTAGAGTAGTCGGACAATGCATCGTGATTATGCTATGTCAGCCATTAAATTATACTTGATACCAAGAACTGGTTTCACGAAATATTATCCGTGTTGAACAGAAGCTGATGAAAAGTTACAACCGCCATAAGTCATTCGTATCATATAATAATGTATTAGAATGCAACTGGCTTGCGTAAATGCAATCGATGGACAATACATCAAATGAAATTATTTCAATGGACCGAATATTTGACAATACGGATCTATCAGTGATGGTGGCGAACAATTGATTATGGCAGACATCAGAAATGTGGATGAGATAAAGAACATAATAGGAGATTGCTATACAACGGAGCTTAAAAAGTTCAAAGCAACCTCTAATAAAGAAAAAGCTTGGTAATTTGAAACTCATATTTGATCTGCGCTAATGATGTTAAAATAACTATAGTGAATGTTAATTTTCGCCGTGTACGGTTGTACGGGTTCGTTGCCCTTCGTCCGCCATATTTGACCATAGACTATGGAGTAGTGTTGTCGGTTAACAGAGCATGACCATAAATTACAAAAGCCTCCTATTTGCCTGTTAGTCGGTTTTGTGACGCATCACCGAGTTTTTATTTTGCATTCACTGATTTTGTTTTTGGTATTTGAAATTGGTTTGACGTGCTGGCTCTGGTCTTCATACTTTTACCTTATGTAATGTGTCGGACGTCTTTTTTTACTCCAAAAGTAACGGCGACTAACGGGCAAGATCTTTTCCTTAACACTGCAATATAGTGTGTTGAAAAATGTCTACTACTGAACAAAAACTCTTCTGATTCGACACAGTTTACTGAAACAGCAAACAATGGGGCAAGGTTAAAAATAATAATAACGTTCTCATAATTATGAAGTCTGCAAATTATTGTGATGAAGTCGAAGTGATTGTTACTTACGTCTTTCAATTTTAAGCCACACACCATAGCATTGCACAATTTATTGTGAAATGTAAGTATTTGTAGATAGTAAAGCAACAAACGAGAGTTGTAACCGCAAATGTATCTTTTTTTTAACATCATTTACAAGAACTTCATAAGAAATAACAAGTTTTGAAATAAGATCGTATCGGGGAACTGCAATCATTAGATTTCAATCTTTTTGATCGACAACTCGATACACAAGAGTCAATATTAGAATTGAGAAATTTTGCAGCTAGAAGAATTAGTAAAACAGATATACATAATTATATTGAGGTGTTAAACTTAATCAATCTAATCTCTGTGTCAATAAACAAATATCTTGATGAAAAGCAATTATTGAATCGATTTTATCTTTTCATTTAATCAATGGCTTTGATTTTAGTTTCTTAATCGTCTTTTAGAATTTATATATCAATATTCTCATCTAAAAAAACCCTTAGTCAACATTAATTAACAACATAGTTAAAACATAAATGATCACGGTGATTATAAAACTAGAATTGACATTTGACCTCCAGATAACCCGGGAAGATAATGTCAAAGCAATTTCTCTGGAATTGTAACTGTGACGCGTGATAAGAACCGGTCTCAAGATGAAGCCTTGCAGAACGCCTGAGGCGAATTTTATCATATCCAATTGAATTTTTATGCAGTTTGATGGACAGTTTTGTAATATTGTTTGAAGTTAAATAAGCGACCATATTTGAGGCACGTCATATCGTTTTCAACTTTTTGGTTAACGTTTTGGTGCTTTCTTTATCATATGCTTTATAATGAGATATTTGTATGCAAATTATTTTATATTTTAATAGCAAGGTTAATTTTCGTTCCACGGAGGATTAAGTTTTAATAATAAAGAGATTAAAATTCGTTAGTTTGTAAGCAAATGCTTCTAATTCTAAAGTATTTTGACCAAAGTCACGACTAAAAAAAGCCATTAAATTTCATTTCACACCCGTCTTTATCAATAACATCCTACTTGAATGAAAGAAACAAAGAAATCTTTGACATCATTGATTGACTGATCTTATTCTGGTAGAAAACTAGATATCCACACGAAGATAATGTGCCACTCATTCGATTTTTTATTATCTTGTTGCTTACTTTATTTTTACGTTTAACATTATTCTGTATCATCTTCTAAGCCTGAGCCTTTATTTTTCTTGATGTTGGTTAATCATCAAGTGAATTTTCCTGCTCTAGGTGGTGAGGAAGGGGCCGTCGAACTAGTACCGGCTAAAATCCAGTGTTCCTTCAATAGCCCTTTACGCTCCACGGTCACTTGTTTGGACAGTCCCGCGACCCCAACAGCAGCCAATGAATTTGTAACTGTAGATGAGTTCGATACTGCCACTATAGCTCGTAGAATCTTAAACTCGAAGACGCACTGTTTGGTATATGACCTCCTATGTTCAGATTCATTGTTTTTTATCTGGACATGTCTATCCTAAATCCAAAATTGGAGAAGCCGTTCCCGTAGTGATGATTTAAAGCTTCACTAACCAATAAGTTTACATCTAAACCTCGTTCGTTGTCCTTTACGACGCTCGAAGCGGTGCCAACAATAATTGCGTTAACATGACCGCACGCTATATTTAGCATCGATTAAGAACACGATCACGGGATTAGGCACACGATCTAAACAGATAATAGATTCTGAAGACGAGATTTGTTAGCGAGTCTATTTCGGATTCAGGAATCAACCCACGATCCTAGCGGGACTTATTTTAAGGGGTGAGATCAAATCTGATGATATATTGAGAGAGAGAGACTCATCTTGATTAAGCTAGACCGTGATTTACATCTAAGGTTACTATCTCCGCAATAATACGGTCTACATTTCCAAGTTATACAGGATTAGAAGCATTACCAATTACCATATTAAATGATTTCACTAGGTCACCGGCCGTACTAGCAACTATAAATCAAATTTAAGACGTCACTGCGCTCCGGTCCACTTCTCTTTCATGCCATTACTATGTTATTTCCATGAATATTAATTTGAGCTTACCAATAGAGATGTGAAGGTAGTAGATAATGCTTTATGAGTTCTTTTGTCCGTATATTAGCTTTAATAGAAATGTTCTTGCCACGTTTTGTACAACCCACAGCCAAGCCTTTATCTTGACTTCAATTGCCGTAGTCTTTGTGATATTGAATTCAGCTTTACAGATCAAAGGAACTTTATTGCCAGTATTTGCTATTCTATCGGAATTGCCGTCCATTCCTTTGATTACTATAAGCTTAGTAAGAACACTACAAGAACTTGCCTCCGAAGTATTTTTTGCTTCAAGTCACGCAACATGTGCTTGGACATATCCTTTCTCGTCCTCAATTTGCATACTATCAGGTAGATCTAAGATAGTGCAATTATGTAGAAATGTGGCCATATTCGTAATAGATTCAAGATACTACACAATTTCCAAGCTATGGCAAGCAACCTAAGATGCATCAAATGGATTCTACTGATCCGAATTACATTGAAATATCATTAGAGGTAGGTACCCATAATGAATTATGCGAAGCGATTTCACAGAATATTGTGAAATGAATCAAGCTTGAAATGCCACTCTAAAACCTATGATTTACGTTTTAACGCTAAAATATTTAGATTTTGTATGTTATATGTATTTATTTGCTAATCGTAAATATAGCATAATATATAATTTACATGCAATGACCACAAAATCCAAAGGTTGTATTCATACAGTAATGGCTTCATATATAATCTTGCATGTATGATGAAGTAAAGACTGTTTGACATATTGTGAAGGAAGATGACGATGGTTCTCAACATTGAATGGGATATTTCACTTTAGTTTTTCTCAATTGTAAGCTAAAAGAGGAGAAAATAAAATAACCGATTTTAGTCTTGAATTAAACAGAAGCAAGAATACATATATATAAGCTGAGCATAATAAATAATAGTCTTGGGTTGTTTTTTCAATAGCCAGATAACCTCTAACTGAGGAATAAAAATGGAGGTTTGACAGCTTATCTATGGAAAATATGTCAAACAGTTATTTTAATCCCTCAGTTAGAGGTTAACTGGGTATTGAAAAATCAGCCCTTATGGTAAAAAAAAAAACAAGCTGAGTAGAAAAAGAAAAAATTAAAAGTGTCAATGACAAAGTTTTAAAACAAAACTTCCGTACTTATTCATATTAAATCCACTCCACCACAGCCAAAATTAATCAACATTACATAAACCCAAAATCTTCCTCATGATGCAAACAAAGATACAAATCAAACCCAACACCTAAAGGCTTAACCAACAGATATAATCAGCCAAACACATCAAGATTGAGAACCTCTCGCATCATAATTAATCGGCAACAAAATCATAAGTGCGTTCCATTACTCGCCAAGCACTAAGGCTTATTACCGAGGATGTATTATGAAAGGCAGTGGGCGTTGCATTTGCTTATCTGTCCGTACATGGAGCTAATACAAACACCCACGGGTTTGTATGAAATATTGCTTGTGGTGTTACATAGGTCAGTGTGAGTTGAGTGTTTTTGTTTGGTTTGTGTTGTGTTGATGTTTGAGCAATTAGAAGGTATTTTGCTTTGGCAAGAGACATTCTTTTCACATTGTAGAACTTGGCATCTTGAATTTAAATAAAACAATGAATTTCAAACCTAACATGTCAGAATCTTGACAGACGTTCAATTGAATCTTAAGTAACATCATCTTTATCGTCACCATTTTAGATATCAGTTTTTTTATCATTATAAAACATAAACTTAATGATCAGTGTCCCACCTGTCAATGAAACGGCGTCAACTATTAATCCAATGTAACTCCGCACATTTAGATATTCTAGATTTTCCTAAAATAGTTGATGTAAGAAAGCTATAAATTACAAGTTTTATCTCCAACCATTCTTCCGCACATGATGATCTGAGTCACAGAGTTAATAATCTGCAACTTTAAACCCGACCGTTATTCGCATACAAAAACAAAGATAACACCACGGGCGTAGGAGGACAACTTATCTAATATGGAGATAAGTGTGAGATAAATAATCGTAAAACACTTGATATGGTTGCTGCTAAAAATATAAGGAAGTGTGTCTGTAGAGTTTATAGTTTTTAGTTGGATTTCGATGTGATGGCCTTCATTGAAGATACAAAAGAGGATGATATAAGAAGGAAAGACAAGATGGGACTTAATCTGTCAGATTCATTTGTACACATAACGATTCCCGTTGAGGTTGTGACCGAGATAGAGGTGAATTTAGATAATAATTAAAACTTGAGAGGTGTCAAGGGACACCCGTATGGAACGAAGTTACTGTATACACTCAACAAAAAAATCGATCTGTTCCGTTCCGATCCGATCCGATACGATCCGACCCGATCCGATCCACTCCACTCCATTCCATTCCACTCCATTCCACTCCATTCCATTCCATTCCACTCCACTCCATTCCATGGTAATAAACACATTTGCGTCGCGCAGTCGGAAAAAGTGTCGTGACAACTTTTAAGATTTTTTTCCGTCCAGCCCCCTTTCACAACGAGCGATAAGGAACTTCGTTCCAATAGGTACACCCATCTTCAGTTAGGTCAGTTCAAATCCGTAAGATTTGAGGCGACTCTAACCTAACCATAAAGTTGCACTTAACTTATCTAGGCTGCCTGGTACTATGAATTTGTAAGATGAAAGAAAAAAAACTCTTTGCTACACCTGAAAATCAAATCCAAGACCTCGATAAGTCAAGATGCAAATGCTAGTATCTCGGTCAAAAGTGCATAACACATGAACAAATTAATGATGCAACAATTAACAGTAGCACGAACGGTAGCGGGCCATAACAAGGAATAACACAAGTTTCCTGTTCCAAATATACGAACATAAGTAACAATACCGATACCAAGAACACAGAATTAAATGCTACAATTCCAAAGAATTTAATAAACGTATTCATATAAGCAGTTGGTATTAATGCAAAAGCGATATTAAGTAAAACAATAACATTACCCAGTAATATCGAGGTCGGTGTATAAACAGGTTCATGCGCCTTCACCTCGTAAGAATATAAACGCTCTAATAGATAAAGTTGATAAAATATTCTTATCGTAAACGAGACAATGTTTACAAGACGCCAAGGGTAACAGATTTGAGATATATAACTGTTTAGGGATGAAAGATGATGTAGCTGGAAAGGAAGTGACTAATACAGAAGTATAAAAGAAAAAAAAATAACAAGTGCAGAGAAAGTGAATTATAGTGATAATCGCCTTAGAGATCTTTATGGCTATGAAGTCTAAGTTGACCGTCACTCTACAGAAAATACTGATATTAAGCAGTTAAGACTGGAATCCGGCCAGATTGGGTTGAAAAAGCCTAACAATGAAAAGGTCTAAGAAAACATTGTGTTGAAACAGAATGAAAATTCTAGAAATCATCATAGATATTGTCCAAGAACAAAGAAGAGTAGGTATACTTTCACTGGTAATAATAGATTTTTATCATTGAATTGCCACTCTATCTACTGCTATCATAGATTGAATACAATACAAAGTGTATCTATAAATTGCGATAAGACCAATGAGGATGTAAATTTCAATTATCCAAACAAAACACTTGTACTTCAAACAAATGATCTACATTACAATTGTTTCATTTTGACAAAAAATTTCCCTCGATTTTGCAACGTTAGGTCCATAAAATAGCGCAAATCCTTGGAAAACTTAACGTTTTCAGTTATCCCAATGAATTGTGGCCCAAAATAAGAAACCAGCCAGAAGGTGCTCAGACAGACCTCGTAGAAGACGGGACGTGCTTGACAAAACCAATGACAAGTAATCCACTTTTGCCCTGGTTTATGAAAAATGGAAGCCATGGGAAGAGGCCTTTGCCCAGCAGTGGAATGGTTTAGGCTAGCAGCATCAGTAGGAACTTCAGTAACCACTTCCATTTTAGTCACTAAGACTATTATACATTCAAGTGTAGACTACGAAAATCTAATAGAATGAAATCTAAATTGAACGCCACCGAATTGTTCAAAAGATAAAAAAACTTAAGACTGCAATAATTATATTTATTGCGGAACAGATATGGAAGTAATGCTATTAATCTGGAAATGACCTTATACAATATAAATTACGAGGGGAAATAATCGTAGGAATGTGAAGATAATGACTTTGGTTCATTAATTAAAATTCCATTTGTGAAATATGTATTGGATTGATAATGATAGAATAATATCACATGAACAATTATTTTGAGAAGACAAGTATGTAGTACTACTCAAATTGAATGGAGAAGATAAAATAATACAGATTTTGATTGACAGATTCCATTGAAATTTGACGAATACTTTCATAGGATGGAGTAGAAAATCTTAAATAATTATTAGAAAAAGACCCTGAAACGTAAAGGGCATATCGTAAGGTGGCTTTTGAACTCCAAACAGGGCGGGATGACTCGTTTGATGATTTCTATACGAAAAAGAAAGCTTGTAAAGTAATCTACCTTCTTCAACAAACGTTCCATGAATGAAATTCTTCGACGTTTAATCTAAAAGCATTTGAAGAGAACTGAGTAAGAATATCTTAAGAGCACACCACACTAGCCGACTGCGTAAAACTAGATGTTGCAGACATAGTGATTACGAATCAAGTTCCTGCATATCTTATGCGATTGAGTCACTTCTTGACTTTTATGGTTCTATTAAAGTTGGCCCAGGATTAAAGGTTGAATACATTTGCTTAAATTAATAGATTCTATTAGCCGCCATGTCGCTGTTTTAGGAAATTCTTATCAAAATTATTGACGTTTGAAAGAATTTCGATGGTCGAGTTCTACGAATTGATTTGATTCTGATGATGTTATTTGGAAAAGCTTTGTGGTATTTTGGAGTTGTCCTAATGAACAGCTTCTTACAACTTATAATGAAGTTTGTGGCTGAGCGATCAACTGCTGTGAAACGTGTTGCGGGTTTTAAATCCGCAAGGAGGTGTCAAGGGACACCCGGATGGACCGAAGTTAACAAAAATAATCGTCGCAACACCACACTGTTCAATGCGAAATAGAAAGACGAAACGAAAATATCTGGCTTGCTTTCTATTAGAGAGAGAGAGACAGAGAAACATGTGCACGCCGCAATACGACAAGAGTCACGAGGAACGGGGGTTGAGTGAGGGGTACGGGGCGCGGGGTGCAGGCGCGAGGTGCGGGGCGAGGCAAAAATGTGTCGTGCCAACTTTTCGTAAGAATTTTTTCGGTCTAGCCCCCTTTCACAACGCGCGATAAGGAACTTCGTTCCAAAAACATTTGTATGATTTGCAAGTATTTGTTCCGGGTCTGGGTGGTTTAATGTGTATGTGAGTTTCTATGTTTGTAAACGCATCCAAGATACAGGAGAAATTCCTATATTAAAGATGAAAAAAGTTCTTTCCTTTAAAAAAAAAAACATTCTTTATAAAAAAATATTTAAGTTAGTAAGAAACCTTCGCAAACTTATGATTATAGTCTTCAAACTTTAGTACATATTATCTCAATTACATATGTTTAAACTTGTAATCCTTACACAATCAATTTCATAAAGTAACGTCTTCAATGTTCATTGGATAATGTTGCGTCTGCGCATCTGTCGCCAACAATTGCGACATAGTCGCGCGATTAATTATGTTTATTCATGTATACGCAATATCCTTTTGTCGTTTGTAACTTTTACTAATGAGCTTATTTTGATAGTTTTGCAACGAATTATAGTTTATTAATAAACAAAATATGTGGCCTTGTGATTAAAGGCAACGAAATAAATGCGAATTTATCTTTTTTTGGTAGGACAATGGGCATTTGGGTATGTCGCTAAAAAAGTTACTTTACCAATATATTTTAAACTTGTAACTATTTGTCATTAGCATCGCGCCCTTTTTCAGTAGACAATTGCGTGTTGACAAATTATCACAGAAAAATTACAGACTATTTATCATAAAACAATCAAAAGCTTATTATTCTAATGGAGAGAACACCATTAGAATAGATACAGATTACAATAATAAAACTAATTTAAAAACTCTTTTCAAACACGAAGAAACAGCTATAAATCTGGCTTTTCTACTAAACCGATTCCATATACACAATCCATTTATTAAAATAAAATAAAAAAAACATAATTTATGTTTACAACATGCATTATATTAGAATATTGATGACATTTTTATGCATTCTAATTTCAACTTCTTTGATAAATTATGACATTTCGACTCAATGACAGGTGCATGTGTGTTGCCAGACGAAAAAATATTAGATTTACTTTATTTTTTCGTGTTTATGTAAGGGGCCAGTGTACTTTAGCGTTTTTTCTTTTTCTGCTAACTAATCAGAGAAAAGATGTTGAATAATGAGTTTTGAAACTGCACGAATATCCCGGTTTGGCTTGACTTGATTCCGTAGAACACTACATAAATACTGTCGAACTGTCAATATAAAACATGAAATGTATTGAAACAGAAATAATTTATTGGTAACAGTTATAACTTAAGACACCTTTGGAATTGGTTTAATATTGGAAACTAGACCATGTCAACGAGAACATATTTTTACTCAGAACGTGTAAATTTGTACATACATATATTTGTTCACACATTTGTCCTCATGTTTGTTGGGATGTGAGAATTAGCAGTCTTTTTTACGATTTCAGAATTGGTCTAATAATACAAACAACTTTTACTGTGAAACCGATAACAATGGTGACTCTTTCGTAATCTTTTATAATAATAATATTCCACAACTATCACACAACGCCATCTAGTCCCAAGCTAAGCAGAGCTTGTGTTATGGGTACTAGACAACTGATAAACATACTTATATACGAGTATTTCTAAATACATACATACACTGGTCAGCAAATAAACCGAGCCACCCGCTACCTAGGAACTCTGATTCGATTTTCTCAAAAAGTATAAAACTTACAACTATCAAAGTTATACCTAAAAAAAGTGCGTTTCATGGTGATTAAAATGACTACAAATTAATTCGAAAGTACCGTCAACTCACGTTGTAATCAAGCAACAAACACAATGCTAACGATTTGCTCTGTTTTCACCAGAGTTTGAAATTAGCGTTCTCTTTCTCTACAATGACCCTGTCGGATATTTCTTATAATTTCTTTAGTTTTTGTCCATCGTTTGCTCAGACGCGTGTGTTTTTGCTACTTTTTTCGATTGATAATGGATACAACACCTCAGGAAGCAGCTCAAGCTGTAGCATTAATCCATGCAGGCATTGCGCAACGTGAAGTCGCTCGAAGGCTTCGAATCAGCAGATCTTCGGTACAACGAGTTTACAGACGATATCTAGAGACTGGAGCATTCGATCGCCGTCCAGGTACGGGCAGACCTAGGGCTACATCAGCAGCAGATGATCGTTATATCCACCTTACTGTTCTGCGAAATCGCCACCTCAACGCAGTTTGAGTCCAACAAAGTCTGCGTGACGAACGCCAAGTGGTCATAAGTTCAGATAAAGTCAGAAGGAGACTTGCTGAATGGAACCTGACATCAAAAAGAGCTGCAACAAGCCAGGCATTAACGGTAGCACACCGTCGAGCACGACTTGAATTTGCTCGAGAGCATAGGGTTTGGACATTAGAGCAGTGGAGTAATTTACTCTTCACTGATGAGACCAGGGTGAGTCTACATGGAAGTGAACGACGTCAGAGAGTATATCGTCACCCTGGAGAACATTATTCTCAGTGTTCGAGGAAACTGTTGCTTAAGGAAGAGGATCTGTAATGGTCTGGGGCGGCATCTCGTTAACAGCACATACAGCGTTAGTTTCATCGAACCGACGGGCCGTACACGTGGACTGACTTCTCATCGCTACATTACTGAAATCCTCGCAGACCATGTGGTACCTTACGCAGGATATATCGGACAGGATATGCAATTGATGTATGATAATGCACGGCTCTTAAAAACGACTCTTCTTTGTAAAATCCTTAATAAACACTGAAATATTGATTAAACCCAATAAGTTTCCTTTCATTTCAATCACCATGAGGCGCACTTTCTGTAGGTACAACTTTGATACTTGTAGGTTTTTTTGTTTTTGAGAAAATCGAATTAGAGTGCCTAGGTAGCGGGTGGCTCGGTTTATTTGCTGTCCAGTGTATTATAGATAAATTACACCCAGACACAGAACAAATGATCGTGCTCATCACACAAACATTTGTACTGGGTGGGAATCGAACCCACGACCTCCGGCATAGCAGTCAGGGTCACTAACCACTAGACCAGGCCAGTGTCTTCTTTTCTCTTTTTTTTTTTTATTTTTGCGATTGACACACGTCTTATCGCCATCTTGCCTTATGGAAAGGTAAAGTAGGTTTGGGGTCTGCTGGGGTTGCGGAACTGTTTCATCATGTAACCGTGAACCTGGAACGTAAAGTATTGAAGGATCACCGTGGATTTTAGTGTGGAAGTCTGACAGTCCCTGGCTAGATGGAGGAGGACACATTTGGTTGTATAAGTATTATTTTACAGCTAAATTACCTTTATTTCAATCCTACCTCGTTACCATCACTTTCGCATCATACATTACCTGTTATTATTATTTGTCACGACTCCACGGCGTCGCTCATCAAGCAAAATGTCGTAACCTGACATTTTGTAGAATTATCAATTTTACAGTATGACAAGTAAATGTATATTTAATGACCGGTTCCATTGCTAATTTTCAATGAATCTACATCTTATATATCCGCATCCGAATGGATAATACCAATTTGTTTTGATTTTATTGTGCAAATATTTAGATCGTTAGATAAGCTGTGTTAGCGGTACACTTCGACCCTAAATCGGAGAAAATGGAAGTCATGGACCCAGCCTCTACTCATTGAAATTGATTTCGGTCCCTTTCATAAACAATGACATTCGTAATGCACTGCCTCGCTTACTCATACGAAACACATACACGAAGATGTACGAACTCACTCTTTTCGGTGCCCCTAGCTGGTAACCTAACGTTTTAGTCACTACAATCCTATCCGGTTAAGCAACACAACCTAGGTTTACCTTCGAGATACCACATAAAAGCGAAAACTGAAAAGAGTTTGGTCAAAGATCACATTAATTTAAAGGACTCATCGACTCGACGAAGAAGAGAAAGGAAAACTAAAACTCTTATATGTAAACAGTTTTTCTCACAATTTTCTGGGCACTTCTAACGATATAAATCTTTTAGTGTTGTAAATGTAGTTTTTATTACGAATTTAATAACGTTTTGTGAGAAATGCAATACGTTTTGCTCTTTGCTGATTTGTATGGTCCATGGTGTGTGACGTAAGTAATGTTTGTGGATGTACCAGTTGATTTTAATGTTACATAAAATGTGCATCGAATTGTTATGTGTTTACGGATGAATGGTATAATCTAATGATAATATAGTTCACACGGCTATAATAAGTTGACCCTTCATTATGGGGAAAGATTTTATAGATAGATTTGTGAGGATGTATAAAATGTATTATGTTTGTGGCTCTTTCACGTCTAAACGACTGAACGCATTAGGGTGAAATTTGGAGCACAGTAGTGTATTGTATACTGCTGTATGCATCAAGGCAGGTGGGCAAAGATTGTCACTCACTGAGGGAGGACGCCTGAGGGAGGACATCATCGTTGAGGTTGATAGTGTGACGATCGCGGGGCAAACATGTTCAGAATTTGCCCGAAACAGAGAGGTATTAGGAAAGAGAAAGGGTAGATTTTTGCGCTGGGCAAAAACCACAGTAAACTATTTAAAAAGAAGTTGTGTTTATGTAAAATAAACATAATACTCACTTCAGTTGTGCTACTTTATATGATTCTATTTATGTCTGACCTACTTGAGTATCATCGCTCATGGAGGTACTTGTATAACTATTTAAAGTAAGTATTTCCCCGAGCGAACTGTAACTAAATGTTTTACTTATAGTAGATGCATAATAAAGTGTTCTCTACACAAGTGTTCAGTATAAAGTTCTTAAATTTTAGTCATATTTATCAAGAATAGAATATCTACTGGAGTTTAAACGGTGAAGGAAAACATCCTGAGGAAACTGGTTTGTCCTTAAATCAAAACTTCGAAGACAAGTGACATCTACTATAAGCCCGCACTGGGCCCGCGTGGTGGATTACAGCCCACTCCCTCTCACAGGGAGACCTGTGTCCAAGCCGTGGGAACACTATAGGCTTAGTAAGAAGATGCAATAGGGACTTATTAAACAATAAATAAAACAAAAAACTTTGCCCCTCACCACTAAGGATTTCTCCTTTATGGTAGTAGGTACATACACAAACATCCTATACAAAGTGTAACGGTTAATGAGCAAAATCTCTCGCGGGGTAACTCAGCCCATGGTACTGAAAATGTTTGCTCTAAGACTTTTGAAAAAAAAAAAATGGTTTTTCAAACAAAATAAGAAATTAATCGGGCCCATCAGTATGAAAAACCATTTTTTTTTCCAAAATTATTTGAACAAGTATGAGTTACCCCACGCAAGGTTTTGCGCATTTACCGTTACACGTTGTATATTATGCATAGATTATCTGTAAGTTATTTCCATTGGAAATGTATTTTTTTAGTTCGTGCAAGTGTTAAAAAATCATGCATGACGTCACAAAATGGCGTCATCAAATCCTCCTTAGAAATTTTGCGGCATAGTACACGAGTGTACTCATACCCAGTTCACTACAATGACTAGCACAGTTTCGCCACATGACGTAAGGAGCGTACATTTATAAGAACACTCTCGTTGCGCTGACATAACGCGGGTTCGGTGCTTGACCCGGACTACAGGCGAGTAGCGGGACTTTGTGTACCTACTTCAACAGTAGAAGTATACGTGTGTAATGTTACAAGTATGACTAATTAGGTGATTTGTAAGGATAAGAGGTGATAGGGAGTGTGTTTTGTTTTTTTTTTTTAATGGGTCTCACGGATTTGAATTATAGCGGTTTGTGAGGGTATGACGATTAAGACATTTATTTTACAGTAGTTTTGGTGTTTTTACTTAAGTATCTGTATTTTTTTCTACGTTGTATACGAAAAGTGTTTTCTTAAAAACATGCTAACAAGATGAATTAAATAGTTTTAATACAGTAATTTTTTACGATTTACTCATCCGTTTCGAAGGACAAAAATTTGGACGATGAAAGATGACATCATTTAAGTACCTACCTACGTAAATGATGTAGGTTTTACTTTTATCCAATTTTAACATACAAATACAAATGAGTGTCATTTTTTTATAAAGATTATTATTTTTAATTGTTGTAAAAACTGAAGATATGCTTTGAAATAAAGTAATTTTTACACGCTGTATCGCCTAACTTGGACCTGAATGTAATGGCAATACAATATGTGAGCGAAACTTGTTAACTTCAGTATATGAACTACACATATACAACACAATTGTCTATGTATATTGTATACATATGTAATGTATACAATGTGCGAGTGTGTCAATTATATACATACGTTGTTTTAGGCTATCACGGTTATTTTCATAATTTAAAATGTCACTTACGGGATATCTTCCGTGATTGTTTTTAATTATGAGTTCCCGATATTTCGACGCTGTTGCAAGCGCCATGATCGCGGGATGACTGGAGAGTGCGGGTGGATGGAAATAAATTGTTAAGAGCAGACAAATCTGTCTACCCTCTTTCTCTGTCTCTTGCTACGCGCACTACTGGAACTCGACACTAAGTCACGGCAAAACACACTCACAGTATCACCAAGTTGAAAGTCTTTATTATGATGCCGGATCCCACTTTTTATCATGTTAACAACTGGATTCCACGTACTTGACAATTTGAAACCATCCTCTCGATTGAAATTTTTGTGTTTCCTTATTTCAATTGCTTCTCTTGTCAGTCTGGGTATGTACTGTTTGTCCGTGGACAAAACTCTTGGCTTGTGGAATTCGATCCAGTGATTGGGCCCTGAATGCAGTAGATGTTCAGCTATGGCAGATTTTTGCTCATCATTGTTTTTGACAGCCTTGATGTGCTCTTTAATGCGGCATGAGACAGTTCGCTTCGTCTGACCTATGTATGAGCTGCCACAGCTGCAATCAATTTTATAAACCCCAGGATGTTCAAATGGAATTTTATCCTTGGGGGAACGCAGACTTTGTGATATTTTCTTATGAGGAGTAAACACAGTCTTTATCGAGTATTTACTCAATAAACGACCTATCTTGTCTGTTACTCCTCTCAGATATGGTAAGTAAGTTGTTTGGCGCTCCACCGTGGATCCGGCGGTCCGTTTCCTTTCGGATCTTACTATTCTATCACTAGTTTTATAGCCATTCCCAAGTAAAACCTTCTGCACATGAGACAATTCATCTGTAAGGTGTTCAGAATCACAGAGATCAAATGCGCGACTTGTAAGTGAAGTGACTACAGACTTGAGGTGATAGGGGTGATGATGTGAAGTGGCGTGCAAGTAACGGTCCGTGTGAGTCGGCTTCCTGTACACAGAATGACCTAGGGTCCCATCACTCCTTGCAATGACCTTGACGTCAAGAAAAGCTAACGATCGATCCCTTTCCAATTCCGCTGTGAAATGCATGGCCGTATGGATATTATTCAAGTGGTTCAAACATCTCTCAACTTCTGGTATTCCACCTGTCAGGATGCAGAAAACGTCATCCACATACCGCTTCCAAAACTTGATAGGCACAGGACAAGTAGAAATAGCCAGGTCTTCGAAGTGTTCCATCCACAAGTTAGCAACCACAGGTGCCACTGGACTACGAACGAAATGCAATAGAAATAATTGAGATATCGAATTATAGATGGGATTGATTCAGAAAATGTCGATTTTATTACGTAAGTAATGGAGTTTTTAAAGGTTGGTCTTGTCTTGCGACCTATAAATGTATAAGTAATTTTTAGTTTAGGTTATTGAGTCGATAGCGAAATCTATAGAGTTGATAAGTGATATTTTAATTGGTTATTGGAAACAGTGTCAGAAGATGTCACGTTTATTCGTGAAAATAATTAATATAAATAGGAAAAATAATCTTTAATGTCGTTTCTTTGATTTACAGGTAATTATAATTTAGTGAATAATATGTAAAAGTGTTACCTGTATTTTTTTTTTGTTTGTACATTTTACTGATTTTACTAATAAAATGAATCTTCAATCAATCTCAAGGAAGATATAATATCATTTTTATATCAATATACACATGGAATTTATGAATTCGAAAATAATAAAGACAAAGCTATTATTAAATACAATTTCATTATATTATGCAAGTGTCATAAGCACATATCAATTATAATTTGTTCAATCTATCTTTTATATCACCAATCGCCTTTTTTATGTATTACGGTTAACTCAATTACAAAATAGTATGTAGGACACTTGATATTGAAAATATTTCGGTATTTGTCGCAATCAACAATATTATCAATATGGATATATTTTTATCTTTTATAGTAGGCATACACCATCCTGCCTATCGATACGATAGATTTAACGCTTGCAATTGTTTCAAATCGGCAGTTCGTCCATATACACCATACACCGTCCTGCCTATCGATACGATAGATTTGTCACAACTTCAAATCTGCACCAGTGATGCCAACTCAGCAACTAGATCTGGCTATTATTCGGTGACGACAGCTACAATTTCTAGCACCTTTTCATTTCATCATGAGACTATCGAATTAGATTAAAAAAAGTGGTGCAAGCGATTTTCGACCTTATCGACATTAAAAATTTAGTTTGTTTTTCTCACATTCTCATTCGTTAACATTGCTTCTTCATTAAAATCCGGTGTTTGCATCGTTGTCAATAAGGTCGAAAATCGCTTGAAGGTCGGAAAACATTTGCTTAAGGATTGCAAGTTAAAAAAAGTGGTGCAAGCGATTTTCGACCTTATCGACATTTAAAATTTAGTTTGTTTTTCTCACATTCTCATTCGTTAACATTGCTTCTTCATTAAAATCCGGTGTTTGCATCGTTGTCAATAAGGTCGAAAATCGCATGAAGGTCGGAAAACATTTGCTTAAGGATTGCAAGTTAAAAAAAGTGGTGCAAGCGATTTTCGACCGAATCGAAATTTAAAATTTAGTTTGTTTTTCTCACATTCTCATTCGTTAATATTGCTCCTTCATTAAAATCAGGTGTTTGCATAAATGTCAATAAGGTCGAAAATAGCATGAACCTTTTTTTAACTTGCTTTCGTGGTCCCTTGACACCTCTCAAGTTTTCAATCGTATTTTGGTTTAAAATAAAATGAATAACTCTTTTTTTTACGAGTGTACATGCGATCCATGTGCGAAAAGCCTCAGTTTTCCTGGTAAGGCCACGTTCACATGGCGATTATTTTCCCGTATACTGTATACAAGATTTTATCGAATAGAGCAGTAATAACAGTTCACAAATGAAAACTTAAAAATAGTTTAAACGGCGTTCATACGGGAAAATCCCGTGTTTGAGAAATATAATATTTTACCGTGTACCGTGCAAAGTTGTCCTAAAACTGGTCAACTCTATTCGATAAAATCTCGTGTACGGTATACGGGAAAATAATCGCCGTGTGTACGTGGCCTAACCGTCCCTGTAGAAAAGTAGCTAAAAAGTTTAGCCACAAGTTACACTTTTTAGCTTTTTTTCTAGCACCTTTATAAAATTAGCTAACTATCTATGAAGTTGCTAAGATGGCATCACTGCTGCCGATTTGACGTTGTGTCAAAAACGATTTGATGACCTATCAAAATTGGCATGTCATGCCATCAAATTGGCATTCCACCCCCATACACGTTCAATTCTATTTGAGCAAATTGGCAGTTTTATGCCGAATTGACAAATAGGCAGTATGGTGTATGGCTACCATTAGATAATGTCTCGATGTGACGTAATCAATGTCCTGTCAAATGCTTGTCAGATAAGTGGTCGGAGATTTTTGGTTATTACACAAAGAAAAAACTATTGCTACCTTTTCTAGGTTCCCTGGACCAGTTGTTTTTTTATTTTATTTAAGTTCTTGCAGAAACAGGACATCCATGACACAAATACTCCAAAAACTGAAAGATTCAGGGCGGCCACATACATCAGTTTTCGTGATCAGGAATCCTGATCCGTTTTTCGAAATCTGTGCAGGAAGTTATCGAATGTGAAATTGTGAACAACACACACATAACATACACATTTGTATGAAATCACGCGTTCGGATGGAAAACGGATCAGGATCCCTGTACCCTTAACACGAGTTTTCAGTATTTGAGACGTAAAGTAACTTCGACAATTTTAAATTGACAATTTTCAAGGAAAAAATTAGTCCTTGTTCGCACACCAGAGACGCTGTTCTTTTTTTCATACAAGAAACGCTGTAAATACTGGAAAGACGCTGTAAAGTAAACTCGTGCTACAGATCAGGAAACCTGATGTATGTGGCCATGCTTATAAGGGACCTACAATCAGCATTAGTTAAGGCTATGGCCATAAGCTAAGAAGACTGCAATACTTTTTCTATTACAAAATAGTTACCAGCGCCAATTAACACACAACGGTACCGTGTTTCAGATCTAAATCATAGCTGTTTATTAAAAGTGACAGATTGCCAACCTATGCTCCCATGTAGTGAGTACGAATGACCCATTTCTCTCAATTGATACTACAACGATAAGTTATTGTGCCGTCGTAGATACAAAGTGGTATTTTGATTGTATGTATAATAGTGGTGCGTAAGGCTGCTTTTCCAAAAAAACCTGGCGACGCACCATGCTAGCGGAAGCGGAAACGGCTCCAAGGATTTTCATGAAAATTACAGATTAGGGGTTTTTCGGCTCAAGGAATCGATTTATCAAGGTCCCAGGTTCGAGAAAACCTCGGTTCCCAAGATATAGACATTCGGTCAACCAAATATTGACTAGTAATCTGTGACGGCAACAGCGCCTTTAAAAACGAAGATAAGGCAAGAGCAAAAAAAATAAGTCACTGGTCAAGGTCTTAATTAAGGCGATAATGTTCAAAATAAGACAAAAAGTAGGGCAAATTCATACTCTATTTTGATTTCTTTTGTCTAATTAGTGATATAAACAAAGATGATTAATGATTTCTCTATTACTTACGACTTATGTGGCAATGTTCTTCTCTTTAAAATTGGCAATGGACTGTTGAAACTGTGGCGCTAATGACCGACCTACTTGTGATTCAGTACAGTCAAGACTTTTAAAACTTGGTTAGTTTTTTGGTCGTTTCTTTTATGAAGTTAGGCGATTCTTACACTGCCCCGCATCACGCTGCATATTGCGTGTCGACGCACCTACGCGCGTTCCTGCGGGACTGCAGATCTGCATCATCGTGCGGGTTTTTTTGCGCACTCACGCGCGTATCCGCATGAACGCGCGTGGATGCTTTTTCTGTGTGTTAGACTGTGCGTGTTTTCCATACAAACGGAGATACTTACAAGCAACGGAAGAACACGCATCGCAACGAACGCGCTACGCTGCATCACGTTGGGCAGTGTGAGAATCGCCTTTGGTTTACCTTCCTTTCAAAGTTTTTGAAGCACTAAAAGCCGGGCACATAGATCGATCTTTAGGTAGCGCCATCTACAATTAGCTTTGACCGGCCTTCCCCATTAGGGGAGGGTTTCTTCGAAGCACTGGTAAAGTATAAACTAGGCAAAAGTAACGAAGTAATTTTTGTTGTGACTGTACAGTCGACAAAGTGGAATCATGACCCATTTTGACAATAAATCGTTTGAATCTGTCAAATTGACAAAGATCAAAGTCGTTACCATGGATATGTATTTTTACGCGAATGTGGACCTAATTGTATTTGAATGTCTGTAGGAAAATAAGCTTATGGTGGGTCATAATTCCACTGGGTCGATTGTACATAAATTATATCTATAGTTATAACACAATCTCTTATCTAAAAGACAGAGACAAAACAAACGGTCTAATTAAATATAGTTAATCTAGATCTTGTGATGTTCCTAATTAGCTTAGTGATAATTTTCCTTTGTTTAGAGTTAGAATCTAGAATGCACTTCGTATGTTTATTTAACTAGCAATGACTAGCAATATCTTGAAATAGGGTGTCTACTATCTACGTCCGTCAACGAAAATACGGGATCGGATACGATACATGTACGAAGGTGACTAATGTCAAACTCGCGGATAGTTATTACCGCAATGAAGTCCTTTTGACGTGACGCTGCTATTGTATAATGGTCAGGTAACGTTCAGGTCACTTCAATCTTGACCCATTAAAGCGGCGAAGAGCTGTAATCGATCTTACGACACTTCACAAAATAGTTAATGGAACAGCATCAACTCCAGACTTCCTCAACAAAATTGACCTGAACGTACCTCGTCATTATCACCTCCGCTCCAAGCGCACTGCCAGGACGTTTGCCACTAAACCGTGTCGTACAAACCTGGGCCAGCATGCTCCTCTAAACAGAATGTTGACCTTATACAACACAGCCTGCACAGCGGACAGTGATATAGATATCTTTTCTGATAGTTTGTCAAGGTTTAAAACCAAAATTATTGAAGTTGACCTGTAATCAGTTGCCCCTCGCGATCACAGTAATCTTAATTATATTATTTTAATTATATTATTCTTATCATAATTATAAATCTGTTGTAATCTAATAATAATAAAATTCTTTTATGTGTTCAAATTCCAGTATTTGGACATAATTATAATTGTGCTTGACTATATTTATAATTGTATTGTAATTTAATTTTAATTTTGTATTCTTTTTCCTAGTCGTAAATAATTTATTAATTTTCTTTTAAAACATTGATAATTTCATATTGTACGTAAAACTGTTAATTTAATTTCACTGTTACTTTCCTCACACTTTGAATGTTGTGCATGCCTGTAAGTGATATATTTACACAGCACTGAACACCCGTAATTTAATAATTTGTCATATATTTTGTAAATATGTCGTTGGTGTGCCTTAATAAATAAATAAATGGTATCAAATTGCATTAAAAAATGTAGTACACAGGGCTACACATCAGCTATACAAAACCAGTTTATCGTGGTCTCGCTTTGTATAATCATTTCGCGCATAAAACGATCAGCTTATATTGGTAATGTATAATCTTGATGTGTAGCCGTGTGTACCTACCACGAATTTTCCACAGGTGGTGGCGCGGGCTCTAAGGAGATATCTGTCAAAGTGTAATATACCTACCTAAATATCGTTTGTTTTCAGTTCGGGCTTGATGTCACGGGGAATAGAATATAGCAAATATATGATATCAGTTCAGTTATTTTACCTTCATCATGCATAAGTTAGTACACCTTTCAACGATTTATCACAACTGATATTGAAAGATACACCGATAACCAATAAAATAAGCCTACAGCAATAAAACACAAAACCAACAGTAATAACTTATTGTTTGTTCAATTCATTGTGTATCACTTAGAAATCGAACTTGAAACGTTGACCACAACCGCATTATAACTACTGAGGCCACTTTCTTCCCTTCTCTTACAAACAAAGCTAATAGACATTAAATACGAATCAAACTCGGAGTTTATGGATTAGTTTAGGATTATGTTTTAAACAAACCCGAAAGCACCTTTGTGCAATGGCAATAGGGAGCTTTGCAGATTTATCGGAAGCGCGAGATGTGAACACCGCGTTTACAAGTCAACGACTGGCTCAAAAGAGGGCTTAATATCGTGGCTTGCGTGCCCTGTCGACTGTTGGTCCTATTGCAATATTATATTGGATACTGTTCAGATTACATCTGGAGTCATTTATCATACATTGTGAACATGGACATTGTGGAAACTCGAACAAACTTCGCGTTCAAGCGTTTTTGCCATACCTATTATTGGAATCAACTATAGCAGCTCACAATTTAGGACACATTAATATTAGTAGTAATTTTTACTTTTGGTGCTAGGCAACTGGGCTTCTCCCAGTTGTACTGTCCCTTTGTGCCTATTGGCCTTGTTTTGTTCTGTTCTGTCTCCTGCTTGAATGGAGGCAAGTAGAAACATATTTTTCCTACTCCTCCACTATTCCTTTCTGATTAATTTCGTTGCAGGATCCAAGACAGGTAAATTCATTCTCCAGGACACGGCGAGCTTCATTTTCTCGGCGCTTTTCTGGTGGTTGGCACTGTTGATTCTGGCTCTCAAGAGTTGCAGTGGTTTGGTAATATAGTGTGGTGGGTTTGTACTAATAAAAAAAAATGTTGGTCCCATTCGTAGGTGGTCAGCTAAGTCCGTGTCTGTACAAATGACAATGTACAAATGTAACATGGTGATCGCTACAGTGGCCGGGAAAAGGCAAAACACAATAATCTTACTTTCACAAAACTTTAGCCATACTATATGTATAGTTAGGAAGTTAGGATTAGAAAAGAATCGCAAAGATTAAGAACCTAATTAATACTAGTCTCATATTATAGTTTGCTAGCAGTAAATAATATTTCTGTGTACGAAATGAATTACGATGCAATTATTCTGTGCGGGCCAATTTGTTTAGACGTTTGTCTTGTTTCTCTGTCTGTATAAGCTTTTAAGTCAATTAATATTATGAAATAAACTAATTAACATAATAGTAGTCTCCCAAAAGCTAGAAGACTGGGGATTAAATCGCGAGACATAAGTCATTTAGATAATAGGTATTGACACTAATTGTTAGAACAGTAGCAACAGCAAGCAATGCTTATTTTATTTTACATCACATTAGCACCAAACATACCATGGTGCGAGCATATTACACAAAAACTGGCTATCAAGAAACAATTCCTGGAAAAAGAACCAAAAAAAGTTAAAAAAAGAACTCGTAAAAACAAAGATGACCGTCTACTACAGTTTTGTAACGGTTGCACAAGATGGCGGCGCTGACCTACGACATTTCCCGCCATAATTCTACCGGCTACCGTGGCGTAACTTGAATTTTGGGGCTCAACAGCTTTTGTTAGCTTAATCCTTGCAATTACGACTGTATCTCGTTAGTTCTTTTTTGAAAGCCACATCAAAGAAAGTAGATGCGGTCAATGGATGGAAGCACATACTAAACGCGTTCAAGGGCTGTCAGTGTTTTTTAAAAAAAAAACTTTACGTTTTTGAACGCAGAAGATGTGATCGCATATTATTATGTGGAGTTAGCCTTGGGTACCATACTGTGTTAAAAACCGATGGAAATGTCAATAATAAATATCAGATTGACATCGCATACCAATAGGATTTGTAAATATTGTCGAAACTCGTCGTAGAAAACTTTTCCAATATTTTTTTTTCATTAGATGGATTTGCTCTTGATTCTAGTCCAGGTCAAAGGTAACTGAGACAAACCCTACAATAGAGCGAGATTACCCAGAAGAAGCCTTTTCACTTTAACTTTGAAGATATTCCAGATACATGCGTTCGGAAACACAGACGGAGGTGCGAGTTGTGAATGTGATTGTCTTATTACTGTGATGCCGAAATTGCGGCAGAGATCTTTATCAGTATAAGTAGATTTTAATCTTGTTTATTTAAAATCAATAGTGTTTAATCGTTGTTAAAGCCGGAGGCTGTATGCAGCTGTTATCTATAATTAACTCGAAAGTAGTTAACACGGCTTCTTGGCCAATTGGATTAGGTAATACGGAAGCAAAATAGTCATGACTTGATCAGCATGCACTGTTGAATGTCATGAAGATTGGTCTAATCAATTTCGTAAAGTATTTCGTCAACCTTTTGTTGGCAAAAGAGTAACCATATATTTTAGACATGGACTTCTTTATTATGGGGTATTGATGAAAGATTTTAAATTCAGAATATATTGATGAACCTTCAGCTGGTTTCCCATCCCTCGTGGAATGATAGATAGTATACTTATTCATAGGGTTGCCATCTCTAAAATTTTGAAACCAGGACAAGACATCAAATTTTTTTTTGAACATTGTCAGCGTAACGAAAAACAGTTGATAAAGTAGAAATCACCTTTTTATTTATTTTCTTTTTATATTTTTAAGTGGCTTGGCGTAGATCTCGCACCACGACTGAAGTCCTGGAGAAAATTCGTGAAACTACATTTTTTTAATGCAATTTGATGTAATGACATAGACACTAGGGCTGCGTCAAAAGGACTTCAGCCGTGGCGGGAACTCTAACGATTTATATCTTAGTTTTGCATCATGTTTTGGTCAGTGTAATATTGCTACCTAATGCTTTGTTGTTAGTAAAGGTTAACCTAGTGCTTTGACAGAGTGATTTAGCAGTTATCGAGTACGTTGACCTTTTGCGACATAATAGTTTCTTACGTATTCTAAGACCATAATGCAACTGGTTTTACGGGTCAATTTGCGGTCTATTTTGGTTATTCAATCTATCTTCAGAAAGTCTAAGGTGCAATATGTTATTTAGTAACAATACTGGTAATCAGCTGCATTCGGTAACTGTGTCGTTAATAATGCTATGGAAAGAGGAGGCCGAACTCGTGAGGTAGAGGCAATCTTCCTTCTCAGGTTTCGGAGCGGCGCGGCGTCAAGGATTACGGGAATTTAGTCAGTACGTATCTGACAGTCCTTTCCGCTATAACCCGGGTGGGATACTCCGTTTGAAGGTTTTACTAAGTAACTAAAAAAAAGATCACGGCACGATTTCCAGCCACTTTAACTTAGGTGCGGCGGAAAATGGGTAACTAGAGGTTGTTAACTCACTGTTGAATTCTGTCAAGTTATTCTGCCAATTCTGACAAGTTCAAATTCTGATTCAGTACCCTTAGCACGAATTTTCAGTATTTGAGACGTAAAGTAAACTGGAAAGACAATTTCAAAATAACAATTTTCAAGGAAAAAATTAGTTCCTGCTTCGCATACCAGAGGCGCTGTTCCATTTTTTCATACAAGAAACGCTGTAAATACTCTAAAGTAAAAGAGTGAAAATTCGTGCTAAGGATACAGGTTATGATCTCTCTTTCATAAATCCCTTCAACTAACAAACAAACAAATTCACTTTCACATTTATCATATTCGTTAATGTTATAACTTCCCTAAGATAAAAGATACAAGAAGTACCATAGGTCAAGTTAGTTTATGGTAACACAGATATAGCCCGGGCGTGGAAAATGTCGGCGATTGCAACATTACAATTTGTACCGCCCTCCCAATGATTAATATTGCTTGGAAGCTTAATATTTGTTTGATTTTAGCGCGACATACTGAATTTCTTAAAATATCTACTTTATAACCATAAAACAAATAAAACAGAAGCAGTTTAAGGCGCGGGCCACATAGAAAGGACGTAAGACGCAGACGGGGCGGAGACATACCTATATGTACCTTCGGCGTTTCTTTCATACAAAATATGTGTAGATTTTCACATAACATTTTCTTAAAAAATCATTTTATGGGTATTTTTCACGTCACCAATTCCTGGTGGATGTCGCACAGCGAAAGTACAAGCGACCAGAGATGGGTACCATTGTCAAGCGTCACGGTGGTCGGTCTGACCACCAACTATAACGACCATTTGATATGCTATTGTTAAGAGTTCCAGAGGTCACCGGTTTTTATCTCGTTACCTCATGTTGGCAAAATATTATGATTTGAAGTGTATCTGAGTTTTTTTTTTGGCTTATGTTTAACTTACCACCAGATTTAGTAACATAAAACAGACAAAAATAGTAAATGATCACCAACATGAAACCCGCATTTTAATGTAAAATTATAACCAGTTATAACATTTCGCTATCCTATTTAATCAAAATGACTCCAAATAAATCATTGTCAACCCAAAAGTAGTAAATGATCACCAAAATATGTTCATTAAAATATGTCATAACATAACAAAAAAATCTACCTAAGCAGGGTCGACGAAGCCCCGCTTCGCGGGGCTTCTATTTCTGTGTACAAGGTTTAAAGGAACCTAACCAAACCGAACTTCGGGGTGTCCCTGAAATCTTGCTAAAGGGAGTTTTTGATTTGGTGCACATTCAGTATAGATTTGGTAATCATTTACTATATTTGGTGTTTGAATACAATTTGAAGTGTAGTAGCAAAGGGTATCAAAGCATTTTATGGAAGTCATTATATTTAATCCCTTTTTTTTGTATTTCTCTTCCCTCTTTATCTTATGATATGATTTCTCTTAACTTAATTAACTGAATTTTTAAATATTTTGCAAACATGGCAAATAAGATTTCTATCGATGTAAGTATTCATATCTTTCAAATTATTGATATTTATGGCTTTGTTTACAAGGCTAATGTTCCATTTAAACTGATTAACATATTTAATTAAGACTATACCTACACACTGTCTCGTTGGTCTAGTGGTTCAAAGTGCTACTGCTAGAAATGAGGTCCTAGTTTCGATACGGTGGGAAGAAAAGGAAAAAAACATCACTGTGGTTTTGTTTTTTCACAATTATTGGGAGCCTCAAAAGGCCACTAGATTTTTTTTATTTAATAACCCATGCACAAGTATGTAGAAAAATTGCACAACGGCGGACTTATTGCTTTAAGCATTTTCTACCAGTAGAACTTAGTAGATTTTGTGAGACAAAACATATGTAGTAGGAGCAACATGATAGTATAATATCATAGTAATGTATTTTTTATATTTTTTAATATTTTCGGAATCCGTTACCTAAAAAAAGCTATTGGGATCGTGTGACAGACAATATTATACTACCGGAAACCGTACTAATAATAAAGAGCCTTGAATATCAGATTAGTGTCCAAAATGCTAATTTTCAAGCGGAATTTTTTAACTGTATATATTTCTATTTATTAAAATAGGATGTGTAAATAATAGTCGAGTTCTAGAACTGGATCACATACCATCGAAATCGTTTTTATAATATTTACATACTAGCATCCGCCTTTGGCTTCGTTCGGCAGAGTGGCGAGCTTGTATTTCTTCTGTGTCCTACCTCGAAGCAAAATCTTTCAGTTTATCGACATCCGATTAGCTGTTTAGGCATTAAAGGGTAAAAACTAAAAAACCTACATACAGACCGAATTATTTTCGTACTTTTTCAAAATCAGTTCCAGTAGTTCCAGAGCTTACATCCCACAAACAAACTTACAAACTTTATCTCTTTGGAATAATAGTATGAATTTACATAACAAGCCATGTCCACAGACAACCTTTTCTATAGATTCGATATAAAGATACGTTCTTAGTTAATCACGATTTGTAAATTAATTGCTTTTTGATGCATTTAGGTTAACCGATAAATTAACAGAAAACTTTAGGAATCAAAACGTTGCATAATAAAGGGGAAGGGCCAAATTCTTCTAAAGAATGATTTCGAGATTCGCATTATACAAGATATCACAACAGTGATAAATAAGATAAAATACTTTTTTTTTAACGTGGTAAAATCATCAAATGAGTCCACTCTATAGGGGGGCCCCGTCATTATGCTGACGCTCCTTGAGGCTGATAATAATTATTATCCCGAAATACACTCGCAAACAAAAATATAGAAACACTTACTCCGATTCCGCGTGAACTTGAACACTTAAATATTTAACAATAATAAATAAACACAGTACCATTTCATTTAAAACTTTAAGTTTTAAACTATAAGCTTTAAATTGTTACCAAATTCATTCAAATCCCGCCAATATTTAAGGAATTATCAAGTATCTATTCCAAGTAAGTGTATTCATAATTTTGCTAGCAAATGTAGGTAATCTGTGTCAATCATTATTATTGTAATAGCTCATTAAATGGTCCCTGCTTTCATTGCTCCAACTAGATGTGCCTTCAAAGCATTTAACACCCAGAATTATTGCTTACGCTATTATTATTAAATAAGGAAGCCCGGCATAAGTGGCCATAATGTGTCGTTTCTGATTCATCTTCGTGATTTATCATTCTATTTAATGTACCTACCAACATTCTGTAAGGCCCGGACACGACTTGAGACGATGCAACTTGCGTCAAAACTTCAAATACTTCAATATGACGAAGAAAGGTTTTCGGTACCTTAATTCTATCTAATACATTTATTTTTCAATCATCATTGACAATGCTTGACATCGGAGATTGGAAGAATAAAATATGTGTTGCAATCGCAACCAAAATGGTCGGAAAACTCGGAACAAGGGCAGGAAGTTGTTGAGGAGTACCATTAATAGCTCGAACATCATTACGAACCCAGTACAAGGAGTTGCATTACGACCTCTCAACCAAACGCATTTATTAATTGTTACCTTCGTACCAATGATATTATAAAGTCATAGATGCGTTATACACGTACCTACAAAGCGACGCAAAAAACTGTGCCGCGCCGAGCGGCAACACAGATACACACTTTTTTATTCACACATTACATTTCACTACAAGTAAAAAGGATAGCTTGATACAACGCAATAAGAAAAAAAGTGACAGCTAGATAAACAAACAGCGCCACGCGTCATCAATCCCCCCGCACGTCAGCGTCTCCTCTCGCTCGCACCCGTGCTCGCACTCTTTTACGACGCCATATTTATAGAAATGTTATGTTTTATTTGTGAAAATATTAAAGATAAATAGTATATTTACGAATGTTATGTGATTCTTTGACTTTTAGAAGTCTTGCATGTTTAATTTGTACAATATCTCATCACACACGACAGCATTTTTGGTAGTTTTGAATTACTTTTACTTTTAATTCAGTCTGTGGTACGTGAAGTGCCGCTGGCAACGTCGCACTGAGATCAAGCTGTGTGAATCAGCCTCATTTGAGCGCATTCGTTATTGAGCGCGTATGGCGTATCTACACCTTTTTACTTATAATATCATTGCTTCGTACCATGTCATGTCAGTGGCATGCTCTAAGAAGATATTCGCAGTCACTGTCGCAACTCGCATGTCGCTTGATCGCATAGATTGTGGCCACGCATTAACAATTATTATTAATTTCCTATAACGGTAAGCAGCACTTAGAGGCCTGAAGTTATTTCCTCTGCAATTATCAGTATCATTAAATTCTAGTTAATGGAATACTGTTTCTGTTTGCTGAGAGCACATTAGAATTAATACGAATAAAATAATTATGTTGATAAACGTAATTGCTGTAATCTTTAGTTTATAGATAAAATGCGGTGTATTAAGGGACGTAATTCAAGCCTAGGTGTGTACCGTTCCATTGAATTAAATTCTAACCATAAAGCTAAGAATTTATCACAGATTATAGAGAGACACTTTTCAATTTTGCGTCTAGATGCCATGCAACGCCATCATATTTAAGTTGGCGTTGCCATGCAACGCCGTTAAATTTTGATGAGATCTCAAGGTTTAGTTGGAAGCTTTCTAGCAGTAATTAGAATTATTAGTTATGACCATTGATAATAAATTCCGAGGAATATAAGACACCTACATTTTCGGGGAGCTAAATTATTTTTAAAAATAAATTTTTAAATTGTTTTTACAGATGTAACGAAGAACGAAATCAAAAGCTCCACTCAGGGTGGGACTCATGTGTTGACATTCATGGTGAAAATACTGCAAGTATACGTTTTTGAGGACGGTCTAAGACCTTTCCGAGATAGTCGATTCGAATAATGCTTATTCATATTTCATGAAAATGATTGTACTATAACTTTTCATTATGAGGTTTGAGATAACGTTCTTCTCATAAGAATACAAAAATTCACTTACATGAATCTAAATGAAAATTAAATAAACCGATATTGTTAGTTCAATAAAACTAGACATTCAAACAATATTAATAAATTATTATTTTGTGGGCATTGATGATAAAAATATAATAATACTATGAACAAATTGAGGTCCAATTTCAAATAAAATATCTCAGAACTGACAAAATAAAGTCACTGCCATATACATACGTACGCAATACCAATACGCATTCCACGCAACGTCCTTGCGAACATTCCAACACAAGCGTACTATGGGCGTGACAGTCTATAAATTAAGTTAATTTTATGTAAAGGTGCTAATAAACTTGATCATTCACTTGTAGTGGGCATTCATACGAATGTTACGTTACAGAAAAACAAACGAGAGCGTTTTAGCGAGCAGTCTAACGAACGTTCTGGCGAGCTCTTCACCGAGCCGGCAATCAAGTCTTTTTTTTTTCATCGTGGTAATATCATCAAATGAGGGATCCCAGGGCGGGACGGGAGGGACTTTTAGACTTGTACCCCCTTATTAATAAACGTGGACTACAGTTACAACCAGGATAATCTTCGGATTAACCATACATTTTTATGGATTAACTTTGGCGTAACTTTACTTCTCGTTTTATTAATAGGGGGGTACTGATTAAAATTCACGTGGATCCGTCAATAGGTCTTAACGTTTCAGGCTCACGGTTATCTTATGAGACAGTCTGGTGACCCGACTGTCAAGCCTGACATCTTGAAGAAATTTATGGCGACCATCGAGTAGAGCGTTCGTCCGTCCTATGCTCGGCTCTGGTACTTGATCATTTCGGTAAAATTAAAAACGACGAATGCTCGATGTTTTGTTACAAGTGAACGCTTAGTCTATCAACACCTTTAGACTTGCAATTAAAGAAATCGTGAGTTTTAACAGCTGGTTGGCATTTGTATCGTGAACAGATAACACATCTTATTGAGTTTGTTAATTGATTTTATTATGTTGATAGCTGCAGGTGGAATTTTGATTACAATTTTGATATGTTTTACGGTTGTTTATGAAGATTAAAGTTTAATTATGTTACGTTGTTAACTAACTCCCGGAATCTTTAGAAGAATTTGATGTAAATGACGATTATGTCAACGAAGTTATGCCTAGATGAGTTGTGTTTGGCCCGTGACCATAGTCGGAAACATTCCTCACTTGTCAAAATAAATAACCATATAAGAATATGGTTATTTCTTTTGACAGAAGATTTGATATCAGAAAGAGATAAAAACAATTGAAGGACCAACTAAAGTCCCCGTATTGACAAGTAAGAACTTTCGGTTTTAATGGGGGTCATTAGTTTTGTCTAGGTCATACTAATCAGGGGTGCTAAGACAGAAAATCTCCACGTGCGCCCGTGGACTGGAGTTCCCTCTCGGATTCGTCCGGACGAAAGCCCAGTTTCCGGCCGGTGCACCCTGGGATGCCTGCAAACAGTCTTCCTTAGGCACTGTGTGCCTAAGGGGTCTCTTTCCCCGTATGCGAATAGCCTGTCGTGTGGACGCTCCAACGCGTGTCCCTCTGATCAGCAGAGGGCACAGCGGCGGAGTGGGCTTGTAGACGGTGAGTAATGGGTAGCTCGCCGTTCGACCAAGGACCAAGCCCGGGTCGGTGGCGCGTCGTGTTTCGCGCCAAATGCCTGCTGGGGTCGCGGGTTTTTCTTAACCCAGGATACCGTGGCCCCGGAACGTAAAGGGCATCCGAGGGAACACGGGTGGATTTTAGTCAGTAAGAGTCTGACAGTCCCTTCCGCCCCACCCAGGGCGGGAGAACTCATTTGATGATTATACCTGAGATTATACCACATAAAAAAAGTTATACTTATCAAAAATATCAGACACAAGTTAAGTGTAGTCTCAAGACCCAAGTCCCCAGAAAACGAAGTGACCTACCTACTTAATCACGTCGGTAATTATTTAATAAATCACCCTGACAAGCAGACTCAGTGGATTCTCTTACTCACACTAGGTAAACAGTCAGATAACCGCTGTTATCGTAACCCAATTGTAGGGGTCAACGTACCTGCAACAGAAAGAAAATAAACATTTGAGATAATTATATAAATTAAGATTGTTATTAAGAATAGTCTATGTTTAAATAATACGTCAGTCGTATACAAATTATATTCACAAACTAGTGTTTGCCCGCGGCTTCGCTTGCGTTATTTTAGAATTTGAGAAACAATACGGATCGTGTGGCGCCATCTGGAATATGAACGTAATTGTTTTCTCGGCAACAGCTCTCTTCTGTTATTCGGGATGTAAGATACCTTATATCCGTGTCTATACTCCTGACAACGTATATGCTAAATTTTGGGACGATCGATTTAGTAGGTAGTAAAGCGTGAAAAGGTAAAAAACAAACATACTTGCATTTTTATTATTAGTTTAGATCAATAATGTTATATCTAGGTACATAGTTTGCATAGGAAACGTCCTTATTTGAGCGACATTAATTTCAAAGAACCGTGTTTATTTTAAACATTAAACTATCATTTTTGGGTTGCTCTTCTCCCTTTAGCATTCCGCGTGATACTTAAAAAATAACTAATTATCTGACTCGATGATTACAACCTAATTAAAACAGAATCTATGCACTGGTTTGAACACCAATTCAAAACATAAATAAACACATTTTTTTCTAATCTTTAAAATTCCACACCTCGAAACAATTACAATTTAAAAAAATATCCAACTTACTACCTACAATTTAAATCAGTGTATATTTATATCCTAGAAAACTATTGAAAAAAAAATAGTAATAATTTAAAATCGCGAATAATATTGAAATAAAAGTATACACATTTTTTTTTTTAATTATTTGAAACTCTCAGGACAAATAAAGAAAACTCAAAAAGTGAAAAAAAGAAACAGCGAGATTTGATCCAGAAACCCCTTGCACGAAAGTCAAGCAGGATACCAACCAGACTGGCTTCTTATACAAATGTCAACAATGACTGAAAATCAACATATTATAAAATTGCTAATCTCCCAAAGGGAATAGCGTAATTATACATATCCTATTAATAGAAGAGCAGTTTAAGGAATATTTGGGGAAAAATTGGCTAAATAATATCCAGTGGTTTAGCTTCCAACTAAAAACAAACATAAAAACAACAAAATTTAAAATTGCTTATCTCCCAGGAAAAATAGCGTAATGATACATAGCCTATCAACAGAAGCATATTATTAGGAATATTTGAGGAAAATTTGATCGGCAACTTTACAGTAGTTTTAGAGATAGATCAAATAAAAAAAACATAAAAAATTTCGAAAGAAAAAAAAAGTTGATTTGGCATCAGAATCGATCCCTTATCTCGAAAAAAATACAAAAAGAAAAAAATATTCAATGTACAGGAATGACAACTCTACGATTTTATTATATGTAAAGATAAAGATAAAGATAAAGATTAAGAACTTACACTGCATTTTTTAACGTTTTTACATTGCCTTTTATTAAATGATAAAATATCTTTATTTGGCAAATTGGCTTTGGAAAACTGTTTTACACGTCAAAAAGACACCATTTTTAAACTAGATGAGGCCTGTGTTTCGTATCTGACTACTCTGAGAAGAATCAGCCGAAACAAACTCAGAGGTCTGTGACCTCTGAGTTTGTTTCTCTTTAAAAGTCCAGAAAATTTTGTTTTGGGAAAGTTATATGAGAACGATGCAGGTGTCTAAGGTGGTATTTTGAAGAAAGAACCACACAGATTTGAGTGGACCTGTCCAGTCAGTGCAAGCATGTGTCAGATACCGTGTAGCTCAACTCATAACACAAGGAGTTCAACGAAACGACGAACAATACCAAAGAAAGGACATTTGGGTGGGCCGAATAAAATAAAATATAAAGGCAAAATAAAAATTACAAGTAATTCATCTTATACATAACAAAATAAAAAACATATAAAGCCATCGTGTAGCTCCTGTCTAGAAGAAATGTGTTGGTGTCACGAACAATATTATTTAGTTAGTTATCTATAATTATGTTTGTTTAACTTCGAGTCAATATTGTATCAATAAACAAACGATATAATAGGAACATGGGAACTAGAATGAATAAACTTCATTAATTGTAGCTGCTTTCAGATTTACCTAAATCGTTCATCGTTTTGGTAATAAATTATCACCACAAATTAGTCATAAGACGTACGTACCACTGCTGAACATAGCCCCCCCCCCTCATAGTTGTCCAAAAGAATCTTCATCAGATTGTCTGATCACTTTGTGGGTAGATATATCACAGACTGCGTTTGCTGGTGCGTCGTCTCCATTCGAGTTCCTTACGGCACCATCGGCCACTTTATCTTGCTAATTCGCTGGTCTAATGTCCTTTAACCTTAAGTTAATCTTCGAATATCCTCATTTATGACTGGCCTGTTGGTCTAGTGGTTAGTGACCCTGACTGATAAGCCGGGGGTCGTGGGTTCGATTTTCACCCAGGCCAAGTGTTTGTGTGATGAGCATAATCATTTGTTCTGTGTCTGGGTGTAATTTATCTATAATTATGTATTTATTTAGTAATATATAAGTATCTTTATCAGTTGTCTAGTACCCATAACACTTGTGTTATCTCTGCTTAGCTTGGGACTAGATGGCGTTGTGTGATAGTGAATATAATTAATTATAATAATTAATTATTTCTCATATCATTCGATCACGCAGAGAGACTCCGATCATAGCCCTCTCCATAGCTCGTTAGGATATCTTGAGCTTACTAATGAGGCCCATAGTGACACAATAATTATATCAACAGTAGCAGTATAAAAACCACCATTTAGATTAACATTATCACGAAAGAAATAACCATTTTGAGCAACCTCACATCACAAACATTAAAAGTCCGCCATTATGCTAACACGGTGTCATTAAGTGTGGTAATATCATTACTTGCCTTTTATAATGTCGGTTAACAGTAGTGTTGTCGTAATTGCATGATTTATGGTGAATGGTGTTCACACGATAGTTATTATGTGGCTTTGGAAATTAAAGTATAGTTGGTATAGTCGACTTAATTCAGGGGCCTACCCGGAGAGTAGTTTCATTGTGGGAAAGAGACAGAATACACTATTCGCTCTACACTATTTGCGAAGTTGCCTCGACGAAGTACTCGTCGAAGTTGATCGAAGTCCCGATGTATGTGACTACACACTCGTGCAACTTCGCGAGGAGCTCATTGTGCCCTTTGGCTCGGTCGTAAAACCCGACAACAAATGGAAGTCGCCCGAAGCGAACCGAAGTTGCACGAAGCGAAGTGCCCTTCTACACTATCGTATTCGATTAACTTCAACCAACTTCGCGAGTAGTGTAGAGCAGGCTTTACGGTAGGCCACCAGTAGTCAATTAAAAGACGACTAGCGACATCTATGAAGCGATGGAAGAACTAAAATCAAAACCTCATAAAGAAACAGTGAATTTTGGGCAGAAAGCCTACAAGACCACAAAAGCCAAACTTAATATGGTTGAAGACAGGTAAGTTTCCTTTTAATGGAATTTTGAGGAAATAGGAACCTGCTTGCCATCCCTCCAAATAGTTTGTTATCATTTTAACTTTAGCCCAGTAAAAAAAGGCATATTTACAGCAGTCTGTAAGCTAAAATTATGGTGTTGACTGACTTTAGTACCGATTCATGCATGTATGCATTATTTTATTGACAAAAATTTTAAAAACGTAACGTACTTTTGCTCTTTCTTGATGGGAATAGAAAAGTCGTGAGAACACATTGCATGATTTTCTCAATTATTAAATGAAGATTTATTTCATTTTAATCAAAAGTAACAACTTAGATCATTCCAAAGGATACTACTTTGATAACCACGTGCCAGAAAGTATTCGTTACTTGAGATAATAACTTAAGATTAAGCAAATTATCTTTTATATCCAAAAATCCAGTTACGCACTTGTTTTTACAACACTTACATAACCACCAACATTCAGTAAGAAAAGAAAAGTAAAAATGTGTATATTGTCATATCTCTCGATATAATCTCGATATCATTTTGTTAGCATCTGATATCAAGTGTCAACTTTCTATCTAGAACTTTCCATCTGGCGGTAGGGCTGAAATATGATGCGGGGAAACGGTTTCATTTCACTACATGAGTATTAAAATGGAAAATGATATGATATTGTTAACGTGGTTTGGTGATATGATTGCAAATAAACTTTATGAGATTTTATGGTGAGTATTGGTTTTCCATACGACATAATAAACCATCACCACACTCTACTTATCTCAATATACTCTAAATAGAAAAGTGAGTATTGGAATATCTAGCACAAAAAAATAGCTAGTACAGTCAGCATCAAAAGTTACTGACCACATTCAGATTTTCAAAATCGCTGTAAACCGTATTATTACGTACATATTATTGCGGAGTACAGCGATTTTGTAAATAAGAATATGGTCAGCAACTTTTGATGCTGACTGTACGACCGATTAAATAATTTCAACCGTTCAGGAACATCATCATCATCATCATCAGCCTATAATGTGCCCGCCCACTGCTGGGACACAGGACGGACGTCACAGATGTGACAGATGTCACATGTCTTAGAATTTTTGGTTCTAGCACATGCCGGTTTCCTCACGATGTTTTTTTTAACCGTTTTGAGAGCAGTGCACTTTGTGTTATTTATTTCATCAAATTACATAGAGTAATGCGCCTGGCGGGGTTCGAACCCACGACTTACTACTCGACTTACTTAGGGGCCCGTCATATGCTGACGCTGGTCAAGCCTTACTAAAACATTTACTCTAAAAGTCTTCAAAAACAATTTCAGCTTCTAAATATCACCCCTATTCATTTCAAGGGATGAAAATGATCACAGGACCAGACAGACGACAGACAGTAGGGTGGCATGGATCAATACTACCCCTAGACATCCCTTCGTTCATTTTTTATCTCACCAATTCACTGTGACATTTCCCCCCTGAAATCCCCTCTAAATGGTAGAATGATAACATCGCCCTTGGCTGAAGTGTATTGGGGTAGGTTTCTTTTTAATTTTCTGAGAGGGTTTGAGATATATACAGTCTGAGGATTGAAATTTACTTTTGATTTGAAATACAAATATGTACAAACGACAAAGTTGAATTATGACCCACCATAAGCTTATTTTCCAACAGACATTCAAATACAATTAGGTACACAGTCGTATAAACATACTTATATATCCATGATAACGACTTTGTTTTTTTTTCAATTTGACGGATTTTAAACGATCGATTTATTGTCAAAATAGGTCATGATTCAACTTTGTCGAATGTACTACAAATCGAAAGTCTTCAACTTTTCATATAATATAGTTTTTTTTACGAGACTTTGACTAGACTCTAAGAAAGACTCCTGTGTTGTGTACGTTTACAAAAATAGAAACTCACATATTCAACCAATATACTTGGAACAACTACTAATAAATGGACTAACCAACACAAAAATAATTCAGCATTTTCTGAGACCAGCGCGTCCAACCGAACTCTTCAGCATTGTATTATTATAGTATAGAAGTGTAGAATATAATTATTCCGTTATTTATGCCATACAGTAGAATAATATACCAAGTAGGTTACAGACATGCCTCCACACTTATTTATTGAACGTTCTAGTATTGTCTGTTGTGTTTTAAATCTATAAAATAGAGGTAAAACAATACACAATGCACAATACAAGCTAAATGAATTGACGAAGAATGTGCAGGAAGCTTCAACATATACTGGAAACCATTTCCTGAAATGAATTGGTTATTTACTTAAACCTAAGTTTATTTTATGAAACAGAAGTTTATTATTTACACACGGTTAAATATCAAGCTATGTAAAACTCGCAAGAATTCGCGAGGCGATTTCCGGCCTAAGGCTGCGTTTCCACTGAGACGGAGCGGAGCAGAGCGGAGAGCGATTCACCAAACGCAGTCTAAGCGCGTTTTTGCGAGTATGGGTGCTCCCACATCTATCGACGCGGAATCGGCTTTTTCCGTCGCCCTTTCTCTTTCTGTCGCTTAGAACTGCCATTTGCTAGACCGGCGCTTAGAGGGCCAAAGTCGGGTGGGGTCGCGGGACTGTCTTACTATTAGGTAACCGGAACGCAAAGGGCTATTGAAGGACCTCTCGGATTTTAGTCAGTAGAATTATGAAAGTCCCACCCGTCCTGCCCTGGGGACTGATTTGATGGTTTTGCCACGTAAAAAAGGTACTCGCTTTTAATGTAATAAATTGCTTAAAATCGTTTAAGCACCAAACAAAATTATTTAGCAATTCATAGAACCTTTTTTCTCCTTTCTCACTTAGAATTCAATCAAAACCTTCTGAAATATATTTTACAAGTAAAACCCTGTCAACGCACTGGAAGCCCGAAGCCAGACAAACCAAGGCCGTAATATAATGCTTTTACGTAAACCTAATCCGCTTTAGTAAACTCTAATTAACGCTTGGAAACTGGGACAGGTTTGTGCGTTTACAAATGTATGCAAAACTAGCTTACGGCCGCGATGTTGTCTGCGTAAAGTACGCTAATTGTCCCAAGGAAACGTCAAAACAAGATAAAAAATATTCTATGTTTTAATACAGCCCCTGCAGTCTCGACATTAGACGGCGACAAAAATCGGTCGCTAAGTCGTATCTTTGTCAAATTCCTTTAATAGACTTTCAACTTTGTTTCAAAAGCATAAGGTTGAAAATCTATTAAAGAAATTTGACATCGATTAGACTTAACGAGCGATTTTTGTCGAGACTGCAGGGCCTGGTTAGGAACTGTCTGTGCTATTGAATTTCATATAACTCAGTTCTGTAGTATTTATGTGAAAGAGAAACAAACATCAATTCTCACAAACTTTTCCATTTTATTATTACGACGAACTAAGAGAGTAACCCCTGGTCCGGATGGTATAATGTATAATGTTCTGCCTACACAGGGTGAATTTTTCTACTGTGAGTTTATCCGAAACTTTGAGGAATATTGAAAAATATTGAAAGGACTCTAGAGACCGATTTTGACGAAAACTAAATCTGCATCCTTGGATTTTAGAAAATTCAATAATCCTGGCCAGGAAACGAACCTGCTAATTTTGGAAAAAAAACACACCTGTATTATTACACCATTCGTTAGTGTCGCAGATAGGGATCAAATTCCGGAAAGTAATATTTTTAGTCTAATGAAAAAAAAACCTAATCAATCTTCAAGGCAAAGACTGTATTCGATACTTAAGTAAACCGTATACTATGTACGTCGTACCCCTTAGCACGAATTTTCACTCATTTACTTTCCAGTATTTACAGCGTTTCTTGTATGGAAAAATGGAACAGCGCCTCTGGTGTGCGAAGAAGGAACTATTTTAATTTAATTTGAAAATTGTCAAAGTTCCACTTTACCTTACGTCTCAAGTACTTACTGAAAACTTGTACTAAGGATACTGGTGACTAAATACAACTGGAAAGCCATAAGTGAACCATCATTCAGCTTTACTCTTAAGGGATTAAAGGCGTGACGTTATGTAATGTAATGTTGGTACGTATGTGTAGTAATGGTGGTTACGACTGTGTGGAAATGATCAAGGTGTAGATAGAGAGCGGAAACCACATCGTGTGGTAAGGAGTAGGAAATCTCTGAGTTATGTCATTTCCTAACGTGTGGTCTATATGGGGGTTTGTTGCGAAGTTCTATCTCAAAGACAAGGAAGAACTGGGGTTCAATGAGTGCCGTGTCGTTTTGATTTTGAATAAGTATGGGAAATGGTAAAAAGATATCTTTCAAGTAGTATTTCTAGTAAAAAGGCGAAATTGATCTTACGTGGAAATGTGAAACCTGACAAAAAATCGGATGTTCAGTACATTTTGCTGTGAGTATCGTAATGACTAAAATCCACGGTGTCCTTCAATAGTCCTTTACGTTTCGGGGTCACGATTACCTGATAAGAGAGTGCCGCGACCCTGAAAGAAATTTTGAGGCATGAAGCGAACACAATTTCATGTCTTGTTTGGTTTTATAGTAACAGTTACTATGATAAGTATAATGACTCCTGAACAGGATTCAGACGAATTAAAATTAGGGTTATTCTGGTACAGTAAATAAGTCTATCATCAGATCATTCCTTTCGTAACCACACGTAGGTTTTAAACCTACCAACTTTACATTTAGCAGTAAGTTAATCCCTTCTCAAATATAATCCATGTGTGGGTTGCAATGGGGATAATCTTAATTACCATCACACTATTTGAATATCAGTGATAACACGTTAAAATTGAAGAAGCTACTAATGTTAGACATTACGGCAGCATCGGGAAATAAAATGGAGGATTTATCTGTGAAGTTTGTTATGGGAAACTTCTAGATGACAGCGAAACATCAAGTAGAATAAGAAACAGATTTTTGCCGTTAAAACTGAAAAATTTGTTTAACCTGGGCTTTTTGAAGAAGGGAATCTTAAATGGCGGTGCTTATCGTGTTTTCTCGCTCGCACACTATTACCGTCTTACTCACTCCCGCGCGTAACGTAAGCAGAAAAAAAAATAGTGTTATCTACTTATTAATAATGTCTTGACGCGCTCAGTCATCTTTTATACAAGCCGCCATTTTAGATTCCATTCTTCAATGAACCGGGTTATAACAGCTTAGATAAACATATATAAAAACTTCCGAATTGAGAACCTCCCTTTGGAAGTCGGTTAAAAATACTGGCTTACCTTTAACTTACACTACTTAACACCATTACAAGTGTAATTGTAATGAAACCCACTCATTAATTAAATACAAAGATGAAAAAGATAACCCAGCTTCCTTATTAAAAACATTTAATTTGTGAAAGTTCAATAAAAAGTTATTTTATTCGTCGAGAAAGTGAACACAATCACGATCAGTTTCGGTGTACTGCTCATGATTTTGGATTGGATTTTGTAAAATATCGATTATATGGTACATTATGTTAATGTTCAGTATTTTAAATGATATTTAAGTAAACTTTCGTTATGGTTTCGATTTGTTAACATCAAGTGTAAAAACAAAAACAGTACCCTTAGCACGAATTTTCAGTATTTGAGACGTAAAGTAAACTGGAACTTTGACAATTTCAAATTGACAATTTTCAAGGAAAAAATTAGTTCTGTCTTCGCACACCAGAGGCGCTGTTCCATTTTTTCATACAAAAACGCTGTAAATACTGGAAAAACGCTGTAAAGTAAAAGCGTGAAAATTCATGCTAAGGGTACTGGTATGATGTTTGTACCTGAATATTATAGTGACTTGTTCTTATGGCAAAGAAAAAACAGGTGTTTCGGTATTTTAGGGTTCCGTTGCCAAATGGCAAACGAAACCCTTATTTGCTGTACCACCAATTCACACGTTTCCAAATATCCTTTATAACGGAACTGCCTGCCTGCGTCTGTGTTTCCGAACACGTACAACCCTAACCTCTTCAAAGTTAGAGTGAACAGGCTTCTTCTGGGGAAGTTCGCTTCACCGTCGACCTTATCTTAGTCACCCCTGACTATTTTTTTTTTTACGTAGCAAAATCATCAAATGAGTCCTCCAACCCCGACTGTCAGACTTTTACTGACTAAAATCCACGGTGTCCTTCGGTAGTCCTTTGAGTGCCGGAGTCGCGGCATACGTATGTCCCGCAACCCCGGCAGGACTGTGGCTCTGACTGTGGGGGGGGCCCGTCATTATGCATACGCTCCTTGAGGCGCGCGTGGGACACAACGCGCCGTCGACCCGGGTCCATGGTCCATGGTCCATGGACAGGCAGCGAGTTGCCCTTTACTCGCCGCCCGCATGCCTGCGCCTACGGTGGCCGGAGATCGTCCCGCGGAGGGAGGCCGGTATCCTCTCCCTCAAGCGGCCCGCCTCCTAGTCACCCCTGACTTAGACTAAGGTCAAGAGCAAACCCATTGCACAAAAAAGTCTGGCTGCGATTGCTGCCAATATTGCCGACAATTGTGAATAGTATTGTACATATAGTACACCGATACTGTACATTAAGCAGACGAAATTACTCAAGGGCAACGCACCGGCAGCTAAATATAATTACAATCTACCAATGGGCTGGTAGGTTCAGTAATAACAACACTGAATGTTGGAAGCTGTTTATAGATTATTTAGAACGGAAATAATACGGAGCTACCTGAGTTTGTTGCTGAAAAGGGCATACGTTTACTGCTGTGAAAAGGATTCAACTAAGTTCATACCGAAATTAAGTTGGTAAAGGTTTGTATCCGGCTCGAAGGACCACCAACAACCTTACCGTGACCCCGGAACGTAACCGGCTATAGGCTATTGAAGGACACCGTGGATTTTAGTCAGTAGAAGTCTAACAGTCCCTCCCGCCCTGCGGGGCCGAAGGACTCATTTGATGATTTTAAAACGCTAAAATAAAAATAAAACAAAAAGGACCACCAACAATAAACTTTTTTATATGTGAAATTTGTCCATTCAAAAGACAGTAACCATATCAAATCGAAAGAAATACTTAGGTACATTTGCACCTGATATTCTAGTCATAATGGCAAAAGTATATTTGAAGGAGCTTTCAACAATAGGAAAGCAAAGATTATACAAGCTAACATCATAGCCAAATAACTATGAACTAGGTCAATATATGGGGTGACTGGTAATTAGTGTACGATACTTAAACACGTGATTGTGCTCATGATAACAAACAATTTTTATGATGGGAGCAAAGCCGAAATCGTGAGAAAAATATCAGCTGTTCAGTACATTAAGCAAACATAATTGTACTAAACAGCTGATTTTTTTTCGAGTTTTCAGGTTTGTTCCCATAGTAAAAGTTGTTGATTATCATGAGTACAATCACGTGTTCAAGTATCGTACACTAATTACCAGTCACCCTATATAACGAAAACTATGTGGTTTTTCTAAACAAACTTGTCACATCATTTTTTTTTATGTAGTGGTAATAGATGGGTACATCACTTAATGACAGAGAAACTAAACGCTGCAGACATGCGCGAACGCATACATGTAAAATGTATGTATTCTTGTACATCGCGTGTACTAATCACGGGTTATTTACCGTTTTCCCATACTCTTACTTTGTCACATGTAGGTACAGTCACGAGCAAAAGTATGTAAAAACTAAGCAGTATTCTACCATATTGATTAAACGTTTGGCTTTTAATTAGACTTCTATTTCGGACGCCATACATACATACATAAAATATAACAAACTAGGTCTTATTTCAAAGTGGAAATCAGTATTTCCCGAGCAATTTGCGTTTGAATTTTGTTAAGTGTTTACATGTCATTGCTCATGACTGTACGTAATATATATACTTTAAGATATATCTGATCTAAATTCTGTCTCATCTTTGTGGATAAGAACTAGATATTTTAGGTTAAGACCATCAAGTCTTTTGATGCATGGCTAATTTATATTTTGATTGAAAGTCAGAAACGTTTCTAGAACTGTTTAAATAAAAAATAAAAAATTAAACATTTGGTTTTTATGATGATAAAGCTGCTAAAAATAAACAAAATAAGAGTAGAAATTATCAGACATTTGACACCAAAAACAATTCACAAAGACAATAAAAAGAATGAGCAATTGTTTTACATAAAGACAACTCCAGACCTTTTGTCTGGAGTAATAACAACGGACTATATACCTACATAGGTATTTTTCATTCAACTTTCAGCTCACCTTTTGAATCAATAAACAAGACCCCAAATACAACTGTGATGTCTCATCATCACTTCATTGATCTAGATAAAAGAACGAAAGATCGAAATACCCTATTCACCTTAATTATTTAAAAAAGTATTAAAGTTCACCGTACACTTATAAGTACTGTAATGAAAAATGGAACTCGAACTTAAATCGAATTCAACTCGAAACGTTCAACATTTTATCTATGAAAGTCCATGTTGCAAAAAAAGACTTATAAATAGGGTTTCGACGTCATATTTTTAGGGACGCTTCCGCAAAGGGTTTTTCTCAGAAATTGAATATAGGAAAATTAGAATCTGAAATCACTTCAGCTCAGAAGGCCAATTCACGTAATTTTATGACGCGCCGATGAAGTAGTAGTGCAGTTGTAGTTAAGTTCACATTCGAGTGATAAACGGTATTCTTGTAATCTTTGAACTGCGCGTAAGCTGCGCGTGAACTGCACGTCAAACTGACAGGAGAGAAAAATCATTGCCCACTAAATAATCGAATGGAATCGATTTCATTTCAATGAATATGACATTAATAAGATATTAAAATAATACCCTAGTACAGATTTTAGTACTGATTCATAATTAAGATTCACGATCATGTTGCGCAAACCAAAGACGTGCAGCAGTAGAATACCTATGATGCGCTCGCGTGACGCGAACTTGACGCGAGCGTGTCTGACAGGCGGTAGAGAATACGAAAAGCGTTGTTTTGATCGAAACTTAACTGCAACTGCACTGCAACAGCACTTGTTTAGTTACGTGAATTGAGCTACAGGTCAACTTGTGAACTTCTAACGCAAAGGGCTATTGAAGGAACAGGCTGTTTTTTTTAGTACGAATAAGACACTCTTTTCAGTCCCTTCAGAGTGAGAGAACTCATTTTAAACTTGAACACCCGAAGAAAAAAGTTCAGCGAGTGACTAGTAATCATCGATCTTACAGTCTACCTACCAACGTCCCATTTGTGTTGGTGTCAACCCAGTCTGTTGAGGTTTTTTGTTAATCTTGAGTATTTTGGTTAGTTTTATAATTTTACATAGGCGGACTTAATGCCCTCTAAGGCATTCTCTGCTAGTCAACCTTTAGGTGTTAAACAACACTGGTAGGGAAGAAAAAAAAACAATGAAAACTAGTGAAATAAAAATCTGTACGAACTTTTTTTTGCGCAGCTTATACGTGTGCTTCGGCCTTAAAATGAACGAGTTCAGTAAACTTTAGCGCTGAACATTAACACCGCCCACTTGTGTTAATTCTAGCACAGAGGTTTGTTTCTTTACTCGCTAAATGCTGTGTTTGCGTAAAGTACCGATATCGACTCATTGGCCTACTGGAGTAATGGTCGAAGGTGTGATAAAATGTCTCGCATTCTGTTCAGAAGTTGTAAGACAAGGCAGAGAAAGATTGGTTATTGTTTAAGTTGGCAGAATAGTAAAACTATTTGTTAAATTAACTTTCAGAATAAACACCATTTACAATGCTTTAACAGATGCTCAAGTAGTGAGAGGTATATGACCAGCAATGGAAACTACGTATTTTCCTACTCTTCTTCTATTATTATTTTGTTGCAGGGTCCAAGACAATAAAATTCATTCTTCGAGACAAGTCGAACTTCATTGTCTCGGCGCTTTTTTAGTGTCGCCACTGTTGATTATTCTGGCTTTCTGGAGTTGCAATGGTTTTGGAATAGTGTGGTCTTAGAATAGAATAGAATGCTCTTTATTATGTACACATACAAATTACAGGATACCTCCAATTAACAATATCTTATAAATAGGGTGATACAATGGGCGGTCTTATCGCTAAAAGCGATCTTTTCAAGACAACCTTTGGATGGATTTGAGAAGTAAAGGAGTTTTACCCAGCAGTGAATGAAATAAGGATGTTCATAATGATGATAATTTATTACAGAAGAAACAACTAATATAAGAATTCTGTACATCTCTTTAACAGAAAAAAAAAAAACTGGAAGTGAATATCTCGATGATGGTAGTATATTCCGAAATCACTTAAACGCGTCCTGTTTTGAACGATTTTGGAAAGAGAAAGCAGCCATTTTGTGCTTCAAGTGAAATTACATTTGCAACAACAGCACGAGCTTTTCCTTTTAAGTTTAACGTAAACATTATATTAATACTGTGTGTTGTAGTAAAACAAGATTAATAGTTTCCTTTGCTAGTTAAGGTAGTAATGGCAGAAGGTCAGTTAGTTTTAAATTATGATACATGATGTAGTTCTGTTAGTTCAGAATTAAGTATTGATAATTCTGATATATGGCTAAGAATCAGCGTGGCACCTACTGACAATTTTTACTCGACTGTTTTGCGAAAATCTGAAGAACTTACAGTGTTAACACATTTCATAATAAATAAGTATATTGTTATCTTAATTGTTGGCACTACGTTCTCTCCTACTTTCTTCACACCCTGAAAAAAAATATTTAGAAAAACAAAAAACCCGACGTTACATATCCTAAACTATTATTTAAAATGAAAAATGATGAAGGGAACCTAAGATGATTTTAAAATACCTATTCAACGATACCCCACACGACATAGTTCATCGACATTTTTTTTTTCATTTTGGCAATATGGCGTCTGGTTGTCGCTGTGGTGAATTTTGATTACTGTCATGTCTTTAGTGACACTCGCAAGGTTAAGACGAATCGATTGACGTAAAAATTATCAAAATCGTCCTACGCATTTGGTCTCTAGAATGCCACATAGAAACAAACATACATACATACATAGACTGATAAACACATTACCGCGTCGCGCAGTCGGGTAAAAAGGGCTTGATAAAGTTGAAAGCGATACCTGTAGTGTTGTCATAGATATTGGCGGGCCGTATGATTACTTATTGATATTATTTGAATATACATGTCGGCAGCTCACGACCATCTTAAAATAAGACCAGACGTTCCCGATGTATACTTCTCTATATTAGCTTTTTATTTACAGTAGCTCCTGTAAAAACAGGAATGTATAAAACAAGAGGAAACTCATAAATTATTCTTACTAAAATTTGATTGCACTTTCAATCAATATTTAATGCGCCAAATTGAACAATTGCAATACAAACATCTAATGGCAGATTAATTGCATATCGCCTACGAAGAATAAATCTTAGAACCGAATCCTTTAAGTAACAAGAAGCATGGTAGGATTACCAGATAATTATACAGTTTACAACCACAAATAGACCTTGTAATTAATCATGGATTATATAGACAAGCAATTCATGTCCAATTTAAAATGAACAACTATGAATAAGAAGAAATTGATGAAATAACAAAATTATGAGTTTAAAAGCAAAGGGCTATCTCGCTATACTATAGTATAGCGAGATAGCCCTTTACTTGGGCACAACTGATAGCTATCACTAAACTATCACTATACAGTGATAGCTATCACTAAACTACTGCATCTCCTGTGCGCCAAAATTAACATGGGAGACAAAAGTACCTAGGTAATAAAATTCAACGAAGTCCCAGTGAATGAATTTAAGTGTCTTGAATCTCACAAAGAATAGTCGAGGATTAGGAGAGGGTCTAAAATCCTTTCAAGAGGATCTTATATAGTAGACTTGCTGGATGTAAGCGGTTCCCCCCCAATTACCCTATAATGTAACCATAAACATTATTTCTGCCTCAAGCATTGCAGTGTTAATTTGGGGCTTATTTTTAGTTCATCTTTATCCTATAAGTTTTAAACACTGAAAACCCTGTGCTGCCAATGTTATTGTCGAATCAAAATCCGTTCAGTAGTTTTTGTGTCTCATGAACCGTGATAGCTAGAGAGTTGAAATTTTCAAGAGACCTAACAACATTTAAAAAAAACGTAGTTAGCGCGTTTGCAATGTTTGGTTTTTTTATGTCGATATTGACCGGCCTACTAAGCGACATTTGATTTACGCAAGAGTTTGGGGAAGTGTGCAAAAAGTTGTTTAATCATCAGATACAAATCTAATTACTCTTCATCAGTCACAGTCATACAAACATAGTAAAATTCAAATTAAGAACATAACGAGCTAATTCCAATTCTAAATCCTAGCTTTGTCAGTTAAACTCTCAATCAATCTTGCCAACATTAGCGTAATCAATCACTTCAACCATTGATTAAGTTGGCAACACTGCTAATGTATTTGAAAGGTTAAAGTCTCGTTCGGGGTTGTCTTGTTGCTGTATCAATCATCTGTAACAACTGTTTGAGGGTAATGAGCGTTTGAAGGATAGGAGGCGATTAGAAATGGGAAAATAGATGGTTTAAGTAGTTAAAAAAAAAACGACAAATGGGAAATGTAGTTTCTAGGACTAAGCAAGGAAATGGAAATGGTGAAACGTTAAATGGATAGAGACAATTAACTATAATGTAACGCCAAAATTTTATGAACTATACAATTGATTCTCTAGCGATTGTAACAACATGGTGATAATTTTACAAGGCAAGCATTACAATTATAATTCATTGATCTTGACTCTATCGACTTTTGGAACAAACAACGCAGATATCAATGGCAACACTGGCAACCCCTGTAGTGAACGGACGGATGCCCTAGCTAAACTATAAGGACACGCACCTTATTGGTACGAGTATATAACGAAATCTCTTAAGGTCAAGGAGTAGTCCCAACTATCGAGACAAGTGAGTATGGCCAAAAGTGTAAACGTGGCTGAGGCAAAAGATCTATATATATGTAATATGAACTTTGTAATCTGTACTTGCTATACTAGCTGAATTTATAAATGAAACTCATCCTCAAGATCCAAAACGTCAAACAGAAATGAAACATTCACCCAATGAATTGAATAAATCCACAAGTGAAGGTATTATCACGGCGTATAATGAACTTGAATAGGCACAATCAGAGCCGTGGGCCTAATGATAAAACTCTACAATAAATCTTCATTAATCAGGACTAGTTTAACCTAGATTGTGAAAACTGTAATCTCGTAGGAGCCCGTTTATCAATGACGTTGGGCCAAGAAATGGGAGGAAATTATTTGTGGTTAAGCAAACACGATTTATAAATGTCCAGTGCTATTTGTTTGAAGTTTATATTGTTATGGTTAAGGGTCTGTTTCTTATTGTAAAGGATTTATCTTATAGACCTTTCTGAAAGCTTTGGTAACTCATTCATTGGGTTGTTCTGCTTTGAGATTTTGTCAAAAATATATCAAACTGATTCAAGCTACCAAAAAGATGTTAATCTAATTGAACGCACATTGCATATTAACTAGCACCCGACCCGTCGATTGAAAGCGGTCACTGTGGACGCCTGCAACACTAGAGTGAAGAGTCCCTTTTGTGGCTCATCAGGTATTAAACTTCGAATGTTTTATTTTAGTTTCCTTTTTAACAAGACGCTTTTCGAAAAATACTTAATACCAATGACAAATCTACAGCTTGGCAAAAAACTGTAGAAAACCGGAAGTCGCCACTGTCTTCGCGCTACCAGCACTTTAAATGATTTTATTTTATTTCACTTATTACGTTAGTTTTATGGCACAATAATAAATCTAACTAACCTGCGGTCTTTGTTTACATCAAATATCAAAGACTTGAAAGTAAACAAATACGTTTACTTGAACCTCTTACAGATAATAAATCCGCCGTTTCCATAGCTCCAAGGCGTAACCGCGGTTGCATTACACAAATCATTGGATCTATGCAGACGAATGAGCAACAAAACCGCCGGGACAGTTCTGTGACGGCCATTAGATAGCCGCGAGGTAGAGGAGGCGTAAGACGCATGTTCTGTTGTAGGGACGACATCGTGTCCGATTATGTCTTGAACTACGGTCAAGTTCATAAAGGAAGGATAGGTGGTATATAGAGTGTAACATGTAATCTCTGAAATTATATGAAAATAAATGCTGAGGTAATTGTGGTCATCATCTGCCTAGCCTTTTCCCAACTATATTGGGGTCGGCTTCCAGTCGAACCAGATGCAGCTGGATATCAGTATTTTTCATGGAGCGACTGCCTGTCGGACCTCTACAACCCAGTAGCTGGGCAATACGATATCCCATGGTAGGACTGGTTGTCAGACTTTACAGCTTCTGACTTATTGTACCGACTGACAGCTGGGACCAACGGCTATACGTAGTTTCCGAGGCACAGAGGAAACTCGCTATGATAGATGGTCGCCCATCCACAGACCAACCACGGCAAGCACGGGATAACCCGGAAGATCGGTCGATCGGTAATTATTTAGCCACGAGCTCCTAGCTGAGGTAATTGTGGTAAATGACATAAATGACACAGGAGGGTGGTGATTGGCGCAAGGAATCACTGATGATGAATGCGCTGAAGAATACAGAATCATAGCAAACAAAGGAAAGCAAAACAAAAACTTAGGATAGATTTACACAGAGACAAGAAATTACAAAACATTGACAGCTATACTACCAATCAGTAAAACCTATGCCAGACGAGCCAAAACTAACATAAATGCTCACACTACACCAAAGTGCATTATTTCATCATTATCAGAGAACTTAAGTAGAATAGATGTTAAAGATAAGAAAATACAAGAAAACCTTCAGCCAAGGCTGTTAATATAAAGATAAGGACCGAATGGTATCAGTGCAATGCGTATGCAAATCTAAGTCGTAAAGATCTCCATGGTAATACAAATGTTACAGGCCTCGTTAACACCTACGGAGTAAGTAATGTTAGAACATTCTAGTATTGAAACGTCTAGTTAGATAAGCTAGAATATATTTACGGTCATTAGATGAGTGAGGAATTGTTTAAAATGACAGAGGCTGACAAGCAAGTTTCATCACCACTGCTCTCAAAACGGTTCTAGGACATGTGACATCTACCAACCCACACTAGGCCCGCGTGGTGAATTATGGCCCACTCCCTCTCACAGAGAGGAGGCCTGTGTCCCAGCAGTCAACATTATAGGCTGATGATGATGATGATATGCAAGAAATTATGAAATTGAAGCTCAAGAATATAGAAAAAAGCGACAATACCCGAAAGTATTTTGTTGGTCAACATAACCAATGTTGTGGGTGAAAGAAATTGGACAGCCTATAATCCAACACCGTTGATATATGAGTAAATTGGAAAAATTCTACACTCAGCATTGCGTAGCCGCTGGTTGGCGATCAACATTTGACCTTTGGAGACGGATAATCAAGGATCTTTGCGGCTTTAAACAGATAATGATTAACTTTTAATTGTCAACACAGCAGGGCCAAGAAACCCCATTTTTGTCAGGTCAAATCTATCATTGAAGGGTGTGGTGGTACTATTTGTGTAAATAATACACCACAACCTTCAAATTTGTGTAAATAGTACACAACAGTTTTGTTTCTCCCTTCTCTTCAAATCCATCCAAAGGTTGTCTTGAAAAAATCGCTTTTAGCTATACGACCGCCCATAGTGTCACCCTATGTATAAGATGCTCTGTACCAATAATTTGTATGGTGTGCATAATAAAGTGTATTCTATTCTATTCTATGCCCTTCACAATTTCAACAAAAGCAGATAAAACCACAAGTCACCTAGAATTTTTATAGCATGCATGGAAACAGACAAAGCAAAAATCATACAGAAGTAGAACTCCAAGACCGCACGGCAAATCTAAGTCCACAAAGCATTAACACCATTAGTACTGGCAACAAAAGTGCTTTTCAATATATCCCCAACGAGATATTAATTCTCTAGGCGATAAGGCTATAACTCAGGGCTCAATTAGGGCCACTACAGACAGTTATTGAGGAAGTAGCTTTGCTGGACGTGGACACATCTGGCACATTGTTTGAAGATGAAGATCTATAAATTGGTGTCTTTGTTGTGTTGAATGGTGAAATGCAACTTGTGCTGGATGGGAATGGTTTGTGAGTGGAACTATTTTTGGCAAGCTAGTTTCTCGATCAGCCAGAACAAAAGTTGTGTTCTGAAGATTCTAAGTGAAATATTTTTAAAACTGGCAATGACATAGTTTATTGAAAATATAGAGGATCATTACAAAACATGAACAAAGTCTATTAAAGAATAGAACATAATTTGCTAGAGATTTGGTTTCATAAGCACTCAAAAAACAATCAAGACAAAGCACATGGTGACAACAACAGTTCTAATCATATTTAGATCTAGATTTGAATGTAGAACCACCATCGACCCCACAAATAATATACCAGTTTGTGAACATCAGCAAATTTTTCTAGAGTTATTTGCTAGAGCAGAAAGTGCGTTAATCACAATGCAGTCTATGTTATAAATTCCGATCTAACCTTGATAATCACGGTTAATTTGATCAATAGCATGGCTGAGCATGAACTACTAAGCAAGTCTCCTCACAAGATGAGAAAAGGGTTAACCCAAGGCAATTACTGTCTTATTCCACGTATTACTGGTACATTTTAGAAAATAATTGCCCACTTACAATGCCATAGAGCTAGGAATGCAGCTGTCACCATGGCTGACCTGCCATAGCTAAGTATAACGGTATATGTGTTGCATATATGTGTTATATTTCACCCACAAGGTCGCAGAGTTAGTCCGTCACGCGTTCCTTACTTTTTGCTGTGGTACAAGGTATGAGAGGTCGTCTCATCTTTTGAACTGGTGTTATAAACAGATGCGCTGACTGCTGCGCTTCGTCTCGCGGTTTCGTCGTTCGAAAATTGTGCGGAAAAATATTTGTTTGATCAACAAGTATTTGCTTCCGATCTATGTATTTGTGTATGTGAGTTTTAATGTTTGCAAGCGCACCCACAACAGAAAAAAACCTATTCATACATACAGAGATGTACATATACATATAAAAGCATTATTGGTTACAAAATTGCCGTTTAGAGCAGGAACAATTATTACGATTAGTCTGTTAAAATGTCAACGGTAATGACACGGGTTCAATCTCAGCTAGGCGTGTTACTTTGCATTATTTAATTCATCTCCGCTGCTCTTAAAACAGTGTACGTTGATAAGTTCTGAAAAAATAAAAATCTAGACACTGTTGCTAAGAACTTATAGGCAAAAGGCCTGTGTCCCAGTCCTCATCGTTTCTGTGTTTGACATCATTATCTCTGTCAAAAAAAACTGTTTCTTACGAACAGGGTATTTTTTAAAGATGGTAATGATAGTGAAGTAAGTATGTATGAGTAAGTATGGAGTTTCTTGCCCATTCTTGTCCATACAACCTACCTTAGCGAATGCGTGAAGAATCAATCCCATCCCTTCCTATTCCCTTTAAATTTAAAAATCGACGTTCAAAAGTGCCTCTTTGATGGCCTAATTGGAATAAATGATTTGATTTTTATAATGTCTGTGCCATTGCATTGCCTTTCCAAAAACGCTTCCGGTTATACCATAAGCCACAGCGTTCCACTGCGTTACAACCGTGATAAATGGCAAAGAATAATGAATCGCAAATACGTTTAGTATATTTGTGAGAAGTGAATGCTTAACCAATCATTGATCCAGATATGGCTGTCATCTGGCCGCTGCGTTTTATGGCATTATCTACGCTATTAATATGTTTGATAAGAATGAAATTGCAATTGAGTTTTAGGTCAATTTTGGAATTGCCTTTTTTGTCGTTTGCATTATTATTTGGTGAATAACCATAGCTATTGATTAAGAATTTGATACCTACAATTTACCAAAGACCACGGACTAGCAAGCGCAGCGTAGGACGTCCACCAGCAAGGTGGACAGACGACCTTATAAAGGTCGCATGAAGACGCTGGATGCAGGTCGCTTCCAACCGATATATGTGGAGATCAAAAGGGGAGGCCTATGTTCAGCAGTGGACGTCCTACGGCTGAGATGATGATGATGATGACCTACAATTTAAAATACCATATTAGTCTCAAAACGGTGAAGGAAAACATCGTGAGGAAACCGGCATGTCCTAGAACCAAAAATTCGAAGACATGTGACATCCACCAATCCGCACTGGGCCCGCGTGGTGGATTATGGCCCACCCCCTCTCACAGAGAGGAGGCCTGTGTCCCAGCAGTGGGAACATTAATAGGCTGATGATGATGATGATATTGGTATGGATGGTAATAAGTTAGCTCCTATCATTTGCGTGGAAGTTGCACACTTGCAGTACCTTTTTTTTTGGGATGGCTGATAACATAAGATTCACAAAACTCACAAGCGTCGGCCTTATTTGCATCGATCGTACAATACAAACGATGCGTTTATTATCGCACCCTTATCAAAGTTTGCTAGTAAACTATTGACGCAAGAACAGTAAAAGTTATTACAAACATTTTCGACGACGAACGCATCGTTTGCTCGTACGATCGTTCATCATCATCATCATATCAGCCGTAAGACGTCTGCTGCTGAACATAGGCCTCCCCTTTAGACTTCCAGTAGGACCGGTTGTAAGCGGCCTGCATCCAGCGTGATCCTGTGGCCTTCATAAGATCGTTTTCCCACCTTGATCGTACGATCATTGCTACTTTATTTTTTTTGCTTGTTTTTCAAAAAAGCGATCAACACTTACTACGGTCTTACAACTACTTATAATACAATAACATAAAGCCAACATTCCTACATAAGGCTTCAAGAATCGCTTCAAGAGCTTCTTTATTATGTTATGTACTAGTTGTATTCTTGTCTTTGTTGTTTTCATGTTGTTTTTAGACAAAATAAACAAGTTAGTCAATTTTTAACAAGCATGATCGACGCTATTTAAGACTAGTATTGTAATTATCTTATTTGAGACAGTTCCACCGCTCTATTCCCAAACCACAGCATCTCCTCTAAACCAGAATCTTTGACCACCAGGAAAGCACTGGCAAAGAAGTTGGATAAATTCCCGGAGAATGAATATGACTGTCTTGGATCCTGTAGCGAAATGGAAGACTGGTTAGACTGGAAGCCGACTCTGGTGAAGCCTTGATGACTTGGTAGTGCCTGGATGGTACGTAGTCAGCGCGCCCAGCTAAAAACAGTAATTTTTTCACTACATCCATCTGGTCTATCCCGAGATCCATACACAAATGAGCCACAATAGCCGAAACAGTTAGTTAAATTAACATCTTTTAACGTATATTAATTATTTTTAAACGCATTAACGCATGCGACGCGCATCGTAAAGATGATTTTTTGAGGAAAGAAAAATTAGATTGCAAGCGGGATTCGAACCCACGTCTTCTGGATAGGTACTCCAGACGCCTTAACCAACTAGGCTATCGCAACCCACACCTGCAAGCTGAATTTCTCTATTCCTCGTTTACGCTTTTCGGTAGCGTAGCGCCATCTCTTGGATTAGTTTTTAACTAACTTCCACCCAACACGTTGACATTACAGCCAAATCAATGTTGTATAATGAGATAGCGACTACCATACTTATATTAATTATTTTTAAACGCATTAACGCATGCGACGCGCATCGTAAAGATGATTTTTTGAGGAAAGAAAAATTAGATTGCAAGCGGGATTCGAACCCACGTCTTCTGGATAGGTACTCCAGACGCCTTAACCAACTAGGCTATCACAACCCACACCTGCAAGCTAAAAGCGTAAACGAGGAATAGAGAAATTCAGCTTGCAGGTGTGGGTTGCGATAGCCTAGTTGGTTAAGGCGTTTGGAGTACCTATCCAGAAGACGTGGGTTCGAATCCCGCTTGCAATCTAATTTTTCTTTCCTCAAAAAATCATCTTTATCTTTTAACGTTTCTAAAAACGTTTGAAATCAAATGACCATAGTAAAATGCCTGCTTGAGCTAGAACTTATGGACCAACTTACGAACATTACAACTTGCGAATGAAGTTTTTATTTATAGTTTTTACATAAGTAGGTAATGTATTTGACAAGAATTTGGGTTCAAAAACTTAATGAAATAAAATATGAAAAATAAATAAAAACATATACTTGCGAATCGGGAGTTATATCACTGAGCATTTATGCCCTTCGTACACAAGGCGACTCAAGTTTCCTATACCTTACGACTTCGGTATCCAAGCGGCTATTGCAATACAAACCCATAGAGGTTCGAACACAAGCACGCGTCAATGAATACCATAATCGTAAGGTATCGGAGACTTGCGTGGCCTAGTCCAAGGGCCTTACAGTAAACCACTCATTCCTCACTGAAACTTTCAACAGGTACCAACCAACAAACCAAACCCTACACCCAACTAGGTCAAAATAACCCAACCACTGAGCTAATTCCACAAAATTATCGAGTACCTCTAATTACTCACACTCGGTCGATAGCCAACCGTTATAGAAGCGGTAAGGCAAGTTCATTGTCATAGTTTTGACCAGCAATTGTGTATGCTTGGGTGGTTCCTTTATTCAGTTTTGCACTAACGTGACTTATTTCTGTTGTTTACGGTAACTTTTATGACGATTAGGACAGTATATGTTGATGTTTTTGTATAATATAGTGTAAAAACAAAAGAATGGTGACCGTATTTGCCTCATCATGACCATCATCATCAGCCTATAAATGTTCTCACTGCTGGGACACAGGCCTCCTCTCTGTGAGAGGGAGTGGGCCATAATCCACCACGCGGGCCCAGTGCGGGTTGGCAGATGTCACATGTCTTCGAATTTTTGGTTCTAGGACATGCCGGTTTCCTCACTATGATTCCTTCACCGTTTTGAGAGCAGTGGTGATAAAATAAATTACTCAACGTAATGCGCCTGGCTGTGTTCGAACCCACGACCTACAACTCGTAAGTCGGGGCCATTATCACTGGGCCACCACTGCTCCCATTATTGTATTTGCCTCACTTTGTTCCAAAACACAGATTTCTGACGGTGGTCACAGGCCTGCAAAGCTGATATGGGTCTGCCGGATGTCCGATGAACTGCGTGCCAAAATTACCACTATGTGGAGCCCTGACACAATCAGAAGCCGTCGCGACAGACCTCGTAAGATGGCGGAACTAGCTACGCAATACGACGACAAAAAGCTATTGTTGTTTTTCTCAGGCACCTTATGTCCGTTTCTGTACACCTTACAACGTATATGTATATGCAAAGTTGCAGAAAGATCAATTCAGTTGTTATAAGGGTAAGTAACATAAAAACTCAGTTTTGTATTTGTAATTAGTTAGGATTAGGATTTGGAAAAGATTAGTTACCGATCATTTATATGGGATATTAGCGGCCCGTCCCGGCTTCTACACGGGTGGATGTGGACATGATGATTTTCGTCCACTAAAACCTGGCGCTGATGGTTATAAACACAACAAAAAAGAAGCCGAATCGGTCAAGCCGTTTGCAAGTTATGGGCTTAGCAACACTTTTTGCGATCCATTTTTATATTATAGAAGATTTTTCGGACCAAGAGAAACACAACAAATTATTATATTCATCAAAAGCTTAACAATAGAACCCAGAAACTTTAAAATAGCCTATACATTTTCACTTCAACACAATAGCAGAACTTCAAATAATTCAGGTCAATTTCTCGAAATTTACATTCAATTATTGGAATTATTGGCTCCAAAGTAATCGTAACGACCTTAGTCACGGTTCGGAATGAACTACACTTTGTTTATGGTAACCTAGAATGTTCCTTTCTCAAAAGGTATTTGAGTTTTGGAATAGACAATGATAGGAAAATTTCGTTGTCAAAGCAAGGTTCAGAAATGAAGTCGTGTTTCTGTTTGAAAATGTGGACAGATGGTAGAACTAAGTTCTTGGTAAAATATTATTGTTTAGACACATCTGGTTATGAGAAACATCTGACAATATACTAAAGACAAGGCAAGGAATACGTTTTATGGAGCGATAGAAAAACTTATTCAGAAATCCGGACTACTTTGAAAATGAGTTTAGAAAAACATTCTTTAAACCACCTTAACCACCATGCAAACTTCTATGAAGCCACTCATCTTTTTTGTCTTTAAATAAAAGTCATACTTGTCCATCTGATTAGCCGTCCTAAACCATCGATAATAATCTATCCACAGACCCATCAAGGCAAGCACAGCTTAACTTTGAAGATATGTTCGTGTTTTTTTTTTTTTTTTTTTTTTTAATAGCCTGCTCTGTCCCACTCCTGGGCAAAGGCCTCCCTCCACTCCTTCCATCCTTCACGACACTGTGCCTCCTCCTTCCAATTGGGGCAGAATCTGTCTAGTTCGTCCCGCCATCTCCTGCGTGGTCTGCCGCGGCCTCGCTTCATTGTCTCAGGGCACCAGTATTGCGTTATTTTGGCCCACAGTTCGTCGGGCATGCGGCAGACATGTCCCGCCCAGTCCCACTTCAGTTAGTTGTTATTATTTACCCGATAGTTCCACTTGTACCTCATAATTTATTTCCCCTCTTATCGTCTCATCTTTCATACAAATCACATTTTTTATGAGAAACCGGCATGTCCTATAAAACCAAACAATCGAAGAAATGCGACAACTACCAAAGCCGCACTGGGCTCGCGTGGTGGATACAGCTCACTCAAATCTCACAGAAAGAAGGCCCGGGTCCCAAAAGTGGGAACAGTATTCGCTGATTATGCCTAAACACAAGTCACGTGAATAACCCACGTCATTCCAAGATCTAAGTCCACGTGAGCGACTTAGCACTAATTTGATTAACTATGGACAATCCGATGCGCTCGCCATTCATTAATGTTTACTCGTTAGCCATTTTGAATGTTTCGTCGATCATTTGTTTAGTGAAGAGTATGTTCCTGAAGAACATTGCTTTATATTACAGTAACGTCAGGTGTAATATAAGATGTTCGCTCGTAGAAATGACAACCGATGGGGAAGAAAAGTTCTCGAGTGGCGACCACGGACCACTAGGTGGACCGACGACATCGTGGGGGTCGCGGGCAACCGTGCGATGCAAGTGGCGAATTGTCGTTCGGCGTGGCGGTCTAAGGGGGAGGCCTATGTTCAGCAGTGGACGTCTTCCGCCTGATGATGATGATGATGAACGTCAGATGTTAGCAGATCTAAGAACCAAGAGGAAGCACAGGCCAGGACGGGAGAGGCAGTCAGACTTGTACTGACTAAAATCCACGGTGCCCTTCAGTATCCCTTTGCGCTCCGTGAGATTCTCGCAGTAGTGACACCCAGGCGTTTCTTTCTTCCCTATCAGACACATGAACATCTCGAAACTCGTGTCCAGTGAAGACCATCGTCAAGGTGAGGATGCCGTGGCGCCTCTCAAGCCACTCCTCAAAACCAATTTAAACTTAAGGCGAATAAATGCACTGATTTGTGGCGTGCAAAGGTTGCCTTGTATGCGGAACCTAGTAGAGGTTAATGATGTTTTTTTTTGCAAGCAATACCGTCAAAGTCCACTGCCACGGTCTGACCCATCCACTTCGGGTTTTTTCGCGTCTCCTCGTGCCCGTGACGCTTCTGTCAGATATTCGCGTGACAGTCGGCTGCGCGTAGATCCGCGCTATAAAGGTCGACGCGCACACGCACCGTTAGAGGCGGGTATTTAGGTCGGCGCACGCGCCCGCTACAGTATGCCACGCTGGGTGGCGGACTGAGGCATAAGCGGTAGCGATTTACGCACTTGTATGCAGTTTTATTTTCGGAAATGTCTAATGTTGAATAGTGAATGAGGTTTTTCTTAGGAGGCTCTCATTGTGTGACTGAGTCAAGAGCTTGATTCAAAAAACATAACACGACGCGCATATTGGGTTTCCCCTGACTGTACCTATATTCTGGGTCTCAGGAGTTAACACTGGCTCTGATTAATGTGCTATTGTTTATCTTTGAGGCGGGTTCCTCATCAACCGCGGGATAACCAACTATGAATGTAAAAAAAACTACAAATACTTAAAAACTATGACGTTCATATTCTAAATCTATTTCAAGCAGTAGCAATTTGTTCAATTAATTGATAAAAAATAATCATGCAGTAGTAATTTGCGAAGTTAATTGAACAATTAATGTGTACAATTATTTGTCCAAATAAATTATAAATGGAATATAAATTCCTGAGTTTATTGGGTTAGATAATTTTTCATAGACGTCAAGGTAGACGAGCTTATAAAGGGAAAAAAAATATGGCCACTCATGCGCAGACAGTAATAAATTAACAGTCCGTAATTTTAGTTTAACACCGCCGTTTATAAATGTATTAGCATAAATATTAACGGCTGTACATTATGTCATTGGAATTTAAATACTTACATATTTAAAATAAACATATTACGAAAGTGATTTGAATTTAAGTTTGTCTGTAACCTTTCAATGACTGAACGGATTTCGATGAGTTAAACAGATAACTTTTGACCTGAATTAGGTAACTGATGAGATAATAAGTTATAAGTTTATAAACGAAATAAGGATTTTTCTTATTTCACTACTTTTTCAGGGTCTACTTTTACTTGTAATAATTTCTATAACGAGCTGGTATTATTTTGGGCGCTGATAACTTCTGCAACGTTCAATTCGTGTTTGATTTGACCTATGTTTTATTTTTATTTTGGTTACCAGATAAAAAAAAAGACAAAATATGATGTAACACCATATAAACGGTCTACTTATAACTCTCTTCACAAATTAAGTCAAAATTCTAATTAATTTTATTATTCAGTTAGATTGTATTCAACCCAAAACGGCACAAAAACCTTAATAAAAAAAAAATGGCGCTTAATTTCAAACCGCTTTCATTCCATAACTTACGCCATACTAGCAGAAACAGTAATCTAGGATGTTATGTGTTATGTACGTGACATGTCAACGTTTGTGACGGAATGTTACCGATTTTACAACATGTCCAGCCATAGCAGCCATGACGGCAGTGAGCTGAACAGTCAATGTACCCGCGGTAACTGACTGACTTGCTGACTCATACGCATTTTTTTTTTATTTTTTTTTTATTTTAGCGTGGTAAAATCATCAAATGAGTCCTCCAACCCCGGGCAGGGCGGGAGGGACTGTCAGACTTCTACTGACTAAAATCCACGGTGTCCTTCATAGCCTGTTACGTTCCGGGGTTACGGTAAGGGAATAATCCCGCGACCCCGGCAGGCTTTGGCCCTCTGAGAGGGGGGCCCCGTCATTATGCTGACGCTCTTTGAGGCGCGCGTGGGACACAACGCGCCGCGCCGTCGACCTGCTGACTCATACGCATGGGGAAAACTATAGGAGTTATTGCTATAAGGGTGTTCTGAAAATATGCATGGACTTGAAATTTTTATGATGGTACATTAAAAGAATTATGTGGAAAAAATTCGAGTGTGGACAGGACTTAAACCTGCGACCTTCCGATTCAGTACACTGAACGCTTTACCAAATAAGTCACCGCAATTACGACTACAATCCATGATGTCCTTCAATACCCTTTTACGTTCCAGGGCCACAGTAACCCAACAGTCTCGTGACACTGGCAGGCTTTGGCCGTTTAAGGGGGCCCCTTCATGCAGCTGACAGTTCTTTAAGGCGCTGAGCGGAGAGCTATGTTCCTGCAATGAGAACATTTTAGACTGTTTGACTACGTAGCCAACCGGCACTGGGCCTGCGTGGTGGATTATGGCCCACCAACATTATAAGCTGGTGATGATGATGACGACCACGTCGCGCTTATGTATTTTACGTTTCTCATTCTGTTTACATCGTTTCCAATCCTGTCTCATTTATCTAAATATAGATCGAATCAGCGTTTCATCCCGCGCCTCTAAAAATGGACACAAATAGTGGCATGCAGTGTAAAAATCATGTTGTTTACATTGTTCGCACAGTCATCTGGCGAGGGGTATTCTTGGAGATTCAGGTTATTTCTGAAGTTAATGTAATCTGTAACTTTATTTTGTAAATTAAATTACATGTTTGATTGATTAAAACATAACTGTTATTAAGCGTACGGACTACGTATACAAACATTCAAAATATTTTTACTTCTCTACAATTTAGTTAAATAATTGATAGCTTTTTCTTGAGACTTCGTGATAAATTATAAAGAGCATTATAACCTGGGGGATTAATCGTCTTTCCACAAGAAAGGTATACACCTGTTAAAAACTTGTATAAAAAAATTGCAACAGTGGAATTCCTTGCCGCCGTCTGCATTTCCCGACAGCTATAACCTTGAGGTCTTCAAGTCAAGAGTGAACAGGTTACTTCTAGACAAGCGTGCTTCACCGTCGACCACATCTTCGCTTACCATCAGGCGAGATAGCGGTCAAACGCGAACCTATCTATAATAAAAAAAATATAATAAAAACTGCAAAACGACTCTTATATCAACGTGAAATGTCGTTTTGATGTTGACAGTATTTTAGACAAGCGTTCAGCAGATATCTTTTTGTGGTAAAGCGGTTTCTGTTTAACTATGATTCAACAAGTTCACGTCACCACGTCGTGTTATTAATAAAACTTTCCCAATAACCTTAGCTAATAAGTTATAATAAGGAAGAATAATAAACATAAACACGAGTGGCTGACCTACCACATAAACACCGTCCTTTGCCCCACCTAGTTTAACTAGGTCATCGGGAGACCCCCCACTGTGTTTAACTGACCACACGTATCGATGCTAAATTGACTTGAGCTGGATAGAAGAACTTCGTGTAAGTACCTACGAGTTTATGACAGCCCTTTTTTGCATATTATTTGAATGGGTGATGTGTTAGGGCCACTTCAATTAATTAAACTTTGCTGGAGGACTCATTTGATGTTTTTACCAAGCTAAAAAAAAAAAAAGGCATAATGAGTATTTACCTTACAGTAGGCGAAATAAGTCCTCTAATTTTATTCAAGTGAATAGGGAATCACTATTAATAAGTATATGGTTTTGCATGACACCATGTTGGTTTGATTCCAATCGTCTTTAGTCCAAGAATGAGCGTAGCGAGCTCAGAAAAATGAGGCACCCCAACAATGACAGATTAGGTTCCCAGAGGGTTCGAGGTTAGTATGCTAACGTCCTCTATAAACAAAAAGACTTTATACACGTTATTTGTTTCGGGATTCACTTTTGACATTTGATTTGTTAGACCGGAGAGATTCCACTAAGTGTGGTCAATCCTCCACATTATCCAATAAAAACGGCCACGTTTCGCTACATTACTCGTAATCCACTTATTTACTCATTATTCTTTAATTAATGAAGTACACACTAGGGCATGCAACCGGGAAATCCCGGTACCGAAAATCCCGGGAAATCCCGGGAATTTTTAAAGCAATCCTGTACCGGTTCTTCATCCTGTAGTCCCGGTACTTTTGATACTTTCGGTACTTTATTATTTTCCTTCTTTTTTTCAGTATAAAGTTACAAATCATATCCAATAAACTATTCTTTTACAATTTTGTTGATATAAAACATATTATTTGAAAATAATGAGAATTTCATAAACAAAAACTAATCAGCAATGTAAGTAAGTGGTCAGTTATGATGATGATTATGATTCATTTTGATGAGAATAACTTTACTCATGCTCAGATTTTATGTATTTTATAATTATTTGGTTTATTAATCTCAAAATGCTTTTACATTTTTTTTATGATACTACCTTTATTTTAAAGAAAATAGCGTTTGTTACATTCTTTTCTTGAGTTTTATATTTTTTTCATCTCGAAAAACCATTGTAATAGTTTTGTTTTGCTACAGTTTGTTTGATATTTATTTATAGTAGAAGGAAAAAAGTGACCAAGTATGTGATGTATAGACTTATTCTATAGAGGAAAGAAGAAAGCAATTACGTGACAAAGATAAGCTTATTTCTAATTCAAAATATAGTTCTGATATATTTTAAATTATATTTGAAAGTTATTTATATATCAATTGTAACGCACGCTTTTCAAGATATCACTTCTGCCGCTCAGCCTTGTCCAGTCAGCCATAGCCAGTTAACAGGAGCCAGCTAGAATGTAACGCCTAGGCAAGATATCGCCTTTGCAGCCCTGCAGCCTTGGCTGGACCGCCATAGCCAGCCAGCCAATGCCAAAAGGCTTTTGGCAAGCCTGCTAATCCAATGGCAGGCAAGGCGCAGAGCCGCCAGTACTGCATTTCTTCGCTTAGTGAGGTGAAAAGTTGTGTGTTGCATTCGGAAGCAAAAATTTTCCACATCTTGTACCTTGAAAAGTTCGCCACGCTCAGTTTTCAACCCAAGTTGGATTGATTCAATTTCAATCCAAGTATCATTGCCGGTAGCAACATTTTCGCGCCAAATATTAACTTTGCAGCCTTGCATAACAAATACCTAACTATTCTATTTTAAAAGAAAATTAAAATGTTTGTGATGCACTACTGTAATATAGAACTTCTTTATTGCAGGCAAATTGTTTTTATGACGGATATTTTTATGATAACCGAAGTCTCCCGAACTGAAATGACGTTAGACGATGCGTGGTGTCGGGTATTTTCGTTAGGTTTTTGTTGGGAATGTCTTGAATTGGTCGCCGCGCCGCGCCGCGATCAGAGCCCGCGATAAAAGCAATGCAATAGCTTAAAAAAGCATTTAAATTCGGTTCCTTGAGGTTCTGATGATTATTGTCAATTATAGATTTACGAATAAAACAAAGTTTTATGAACTAATCCATCCCACCCACATTTGTAATGAATTGATTTTTTAACTGATTTAGATAATTTTATGTAGTGCGCACGCATTCGTGCCTTTCATACGATAAGTTAATAGCGACATTTGTGAGTACCGAAAGTACCGAATTTCCCGGGAAATCCCGGTTCCATGTCCCAGTACCGAAAATTCGGTACCGGGCTTTAAAAAGTACCGGTTCTGCAACCCCTAGTACACACACGGTTATGTAACTCGTACTTGCATATAGTGTGTTGGCCGTGAAAATAATAGGTACGTAGGTAATTAACACATTTGGCATTGGCTTTTATGAGGGCTATGTGTGAGAATTATGTAGTGAAAAATACATAAATATGTACACATACATTATATACACGTACGTTACAAAGTTTAACGCCTATCAAGTCGTAGGGTTAAAGAGAAGGTCGAGACACCGTCTGTAAAGGAACCGAGACCCTGAAACGTAAAGGGAAATGGAAGAGACACAATGAATGTTTAGTTAGGTCGAGTATAACCATCCCTTCTCTTCCATCTAAGGCTCAGATCCACATTTGATGTTTTTACCGCCCAAAAAGAGGGTTCAATAGAGGTCGGGGTAGATCTATGGCAAACCGGCATTTTGCCAGTAAGGGTCAAATGTGGGAGCAGCCTTATGTCATTAATAAACAGCAAAAGCTTTGTGATAAACAACACTTTAATCTGTTACACAAAGTTTAAACTTACCGAAAATATATATCCTTGAAATCTCAATTCAGGGGCTGACACATCTGCAGAAGAAAGAAAAAACATTAGACAAACGCAACAAAAATAGATAAAAGACACGCCAATGAAAACATATTAGATCATTCCTCTCGTTGCGAAAATTATACTACTGCCAGACGACCTGACTAGCATTAAACATTCGTAATAATGAGAAGGTGAATCGGTTTGTTTGTAATGTAATAGTGAACCGATTTTAATGTATTTTGGTACAAAGTTAAATGCTACCTTGGAGGTGGTTAAAGGCTACTTTCTTTTTGCAGAAAACTTGAACGAAGAGATTTTTTTTGCGGTGTAAAAATCATTCCGTGCTTTCGCGTCACCTAGAGTAAGCTGACTAGATTCTAACTAGAAACCACCCTGTTCCTTTCACATGCCTTTTGCGTTCCAGAACCGCGGTTTACAGACCCGCGAAGAAATGGAGAGGCGAATTTCATATGAAACTTTTTATAATGTCGTCAAAATAGCTTCAAAGTTTGCTAAAATATTCTTTACATTAAAGAATTGATCGTTAGAGCGAGTGAAGCCGCATGCAAAAGCTGATTGAAATTATAAATAGAGCAAACCTGCAAGGCCGTCTGACAAATGTCCAAGGAAACATGTAGTTAATAGTCGATAGTTAATAAATAATAATGATAGCTCCGGCTTAGAGCAGTCACGACTTATGAATCCATAATCTTTAAGCTTTATTGAAGAAAATCCAATTAGAAAGCTTAGATTTTAAATGGCTGAGGAGGGATTCTGTTTCAATCGATTCATTATCATTATTAATTGGTGAAATTGATGATGATGGAAGGTCAAGAAAAGTGGCAATATTTTTTTTTTAAGTATTTCATGTTTCTATGTCTTTCAATATGATGGTTATAGGCTATTTAGTTACAATATCATCAGCCTATAATGTTCCCACTGCTGGGACACAGGCCTCCTCTCTGTGAGAGGGAGCTATTTAATTACTGACGACGAAAAACAATCCAATTTATTTTTGGGCTCTTCCACTTTAATGAAAAGTTCTTGCAGAAACCCTATATCCAGTTCCTTGACAACAATAACATAAAAAAAAAATAAGGATCTTTAATAAAATGAACTCAATCAACTGCTTCTTCGATACCAGAAGTTAAGGACACAGTCAACAAGGAAGAAAAAATAGAGGATCCATCTTGAATTAATTATAAAATAAAATAATGTGTAAATATAAATGAAAAACAAATATAGCCACAAGAGAGTATCAAGCTGTGGCAAAAAAAAAGAAAAAAGTAAGGTCAACTGCTAACTAGAGGGACGGAGACAAAAATGTAAATTCTCGAACAAACAAAAAAACCCGGAATTTAGAATCCATGCCACCACCGTAGAAACGATGGCCATGGGTCATGGCAAATATGAAAATAATGGGAAAATAATGATAGCCACATAATTACCAAACGATTTCAGAAAACAGAAAGCTAAACTTGAATTTAGTAGTGATGGTATACAGAAGGTATTTGAAACGATGCTTTTAGAAACAAGTAAAGTATTTACGACGATGATGTAGAAAGTACTTAGAAGAGAAATGCAAATAGATAACGATGTATCAATTGCCGATGATAACATTGGAGAGTACTTTAACAATTGAAGTGTTTACAAATGTAAACATGATAATAATGGAATTGACAGGATGAAAACAGGTGCAGATAAATGAGGAAACGTTGACGAAAATTATAATAATATCGATTGCCAGTGTTATAATAATGGTGATCTAAGGCGTCGCTATCATCTAGTAAAACATCCAAGAAGGATAAAAATTCGTAAAAGACAAAGATAATATTATATTCAGTAAGTTTATCTGTTTCAATGGATATTGGTATTTAAATAATCAGCACATAACGTATCCGCTACTGAGACACAGGCCTCAGGGTGTTAGTGAATGTCACATACCTTTGAACTTTTGGATTTAGAACATTCCTACTGATGTTTTCCTTCACCGTTTTGACAGCAGTGGTGATGCAGAAACCACAATAGTCCTTATTGAAAATTTTGAATACTGGGACACCATTATGCTATACAATAGAAAAGCTACCGTAGTCTACTAACGATAGGATAGAATTAAACGTACAAACAATCACTTAAGGTGACCATCTCAATAGAGATAAACAATTCAATTCACAAAACATAAAATCTGAATTCAGTGATGATTTTAGTCGCAAAGAATTTAAACCAATGAATTGGTTGTTAGATACAATTGTTAAACTTGAACAATGGTCTAATAGGGGCGTTGTTCTAATGATTGAGCTAATGTCATTGAAATTGTTCGTTATGCCGACATCAGTGGATGCTGCTTCAATCATAATTAAAATCTGTCAGCTGTGTATTAGGTTACTTATGGAGATGGGTTCTGCAGACAATGATAATGTGAATTTGTATGTTAATGGAAGAATAAGAATGAATAAGTGTAAATATTTTGATAGAGCATATTGGTTTTTGGGGATATACTGTTCTAGTGCAGAAACAGACAGAGAGAGAGAGAGAGAAGGACAAAAGATAAATGGACCGTGTGTAGGTAAGAAAAATGAATAAATATGGCGTGACGTCTAACAGGAGAGAATGGTAGAAGAAAGCGATCTACTAGAGGATATTCCAGACAAGAAGTGAAGTGATAGTGTTAGTAAGACTGCAGCAATCAGAAATAGGTCTATTAATTCCATAGCCACATTTTAAATACCTGGTCAATGTCACTGTTCTCACTCAAACATATATCAATTTCTATACAGACAGTTCGTACTTGCATACATATTTGAATTAGACATTTTGCTATCCATGGACACATGCGACGAAAACATGGTTACACTATTAATCAATGGAACCCCAAAAATCAGGACATTGGACTTTGCTAGACTAATTTCTTCAAATGATTTTAATTTCAATCGTTTTACGGCCCGAACATTTAATGTTGTTACTGTTAATATGAAATACTAGACGTTCATCAAGGGGTTACAGCAATGACATTTGATTATGTATTGCAAAAACTGGCATGTGATGGTTGATGTTTAAAAGATTTGACTCTGAACATAACAAATGATTAGACTTGTCTATTGGTGTTAAATTTATTATCTTTCATTGTCTTAGGTATAGATAGTTAAGATAGATTAGCTCAAAACTGTCTTGAGATATAGAGACCCCGTTAAACTTTACTCCACCTGCCGTCACCGCGCCTTGCCAAGTGTCCTGCCCAACTCCCATTTGTGTTCCATAACTCGGTTACCAATATCGAATACATTTGTTCGTCTCCGGATTTCGAAGTTTGGAACTCGGTCAGTTCCATCCGAACTGGGAGGAAATGTCAAAATATCGGGTTCCCAAGAAGTGGGAAAAGTTTGCCTTTGCCCAGGATTGAATTTTTTTTTGTTAGCCTGCTCCATGTGGCATGGAGAGAAGGAAACTTTTCCTTGCTCGTGCCCTGAGACCTTCAGGGTAAAGAAGTTGCGAATACGTAAGTAGTTACAAATACTACATCCCCCAGTATTTTTGGTATAGAGTTTTCTATTCCTCATTAGATAATTACTAATTCCAAATTATTGTCTCAAAGTTATTTGAGATCTTTTGTAAGTTCTCTGTCATCAGATTTAACTATTACTAACACAATGATCTGCTTAGTTCTAAGACTAAGAAGCCTTTCTAATACTTATCTTACCAGAGGTTCTCCATCCAAATCATGATCAACAAACCCAAGATAAAGATCCGGGAGTCGATCCACTCGCAGTCCGACGCGTTCCAAATCCGAATGCGACTATTAAACCAATTACGCGACAAACGCAACAAAAACGCGACAGTCGCACGATATGAACCAGTGGGTGGAAGGTGAGAGTGAAGGAAAAAGTGTCGTGATGAGAGGTTCTTGGAAGCTGTCGTTAATGCGAGGTAAGTGTTAGTGGTGCAGGCGCATGTGTTGTGGGAGTTTTTAAGACAGACGGAAGATCGAGGTAATGTTAGACCGCTAGTCAATGGTAGGTTTACCGATATAAGCTGGTCTCTTTTGATTTTGGAACTTCGTACTATTACCTCAAGATAAAATGTTTTAGTACCTGCGATCGACTGTACACACGGCTTCATGTCATGATATGCAAAACCAATATTACTTCAGCTGAATGTACATCAATTTCATACAAAGCGGGACCACGGTAAACTAGTTTTGTTTATCTTTTTAACTAGCCGTGTGTACTTTGCGTTCTATATTAGTAGGTACACTTAAATCTACAAGATACAGTTTATCAAGGTTTAAAACATAATTGGGGATATTGCAACACGCTCGTTCTGTATTACATCTTCATATTGGAAAGTTTTTTAGGTTAGGCCTCCCCCATATCCTTCCAATTGCTTTTTCTTGTGCCACTTCGGGCCAGCCATCGAGGTACGCATCTAGATCGTCCTGCCACCTCTTTTTGGGCCGGCCTCGGCGGCGTCGTCCATTCTCAGGCACCCATTGAGTGGATATTGCATGCGAATGATGGGACCCGCCCCCCGCCCAATCCCATTTGAGCCTGGCAGCCTTTTCACCTACGTCAATTATTCCAGTTCTAGAGCGCAGCGTGGTGTTACGTATTTTATTGGACCTTCTTTCACACAGAATGCTGCACTCCATTACTCGTTGGCACACTCCACTCTATTAGAAAGTGGTTGTTAAAAATACATATATGTCAAAAAATATATTCAATACAATAGACCAATTAAAATGTTACCAATCGTCTTTAAACAAAATAAATAATGCTGTAGTACCTTAACTTCCAATTTAAAAGCCTTCAAGAAATCGTTGTGCACCTTAACAATATCTATGATTATAAAAAATCTCAAGTAGACACCGAAATATTGTTCAATATAACAATAACTATAAAAAGTAAGTTATAGTAAATGCGCACGCGCCGGCTAGGTCAATCCGCGTGACGAATCTAGTGACACGAGTGCCCCACAGGCCCGGTTAACGAAATATGAGGGTTTGGTCATAGTGGAGAAGCGGAGCGGGAAAGTGGAGATGAGCGGAGCTATAGAAGTCAGACATCTCAAAATGAGAAAGAGTTTTTTTTTAATTAAATCAGAAACTGTTATAATGCACCACATTTTAAATGGAGTTCATTATGTTTATTTATGTTACAGTACATTTTGATTTACAGCTTTATAAAGCTTTAGATTTCTGCTATCCCGAAATTATAATGAAAAGCAGACTTGCCTAACTTTTCTACTGTCAAAATCGTGGACGTGGACAAATTATCGTGGCAAACATATCTCTATCTAGAAGTAAGCTAACCAGTTCATGTTCTTCTGGGCATCCATTTCGCCTGTGCCTTGATTCCTGATGATTTTGATTCTTAGTGAGTTTTTCAAAAGTTGAAACTGTAATAATTGCATCTTTGATTGAATATTTGCACTATTATTTCTAAACTCCTTTTTACAGTCTAACCGTATTGTACAATATTCAGTTTGTCTCTTACTAGAGATAGGAAAGCTATTCCTATCGCTATCTAGGTTGAATATGGGTAACGGCCGTAAGATTCCAACTTCCAATTCTACCTTCTTTAATCGCTCCGCCTGTCCATCCGCTGACTCGCAAACCTCGGACCACAGTCAACGTTGAAATCATTCAAATTCCATTAAGTATAACTGCGTATGACTGATGCAGAACTGTTATGCATTGCGGGCTCATGTCCGGCTGTCACGACACCGAGCTGTTCTATTGGATTATAACATAACTGTTTTGTTATTGAATGCTGAGGGAAAAATGTACGGAGAATTCTTTACAAAGTTTTTGGTGAAAATAATAAAGCTTTATTTTCATAGAAGTCGCAGGCTTTCGCGGGACTGTCTTAACAGGCGCGGGCATGCGGATGGCAATAATGGGTGACTCGCCGTCCGATCATGGACCATATCGACCAAGATATGTCAGCCGGAGATCGTCTTGCGACGTCTGTCGCCCTGCTGGGCGTCCACCACCGCGGGTGCGGCGGAGGGAGGACATTGTCCTCTCTCTCACGGACGACCGCTTCCCACTCCGTCTCGCCCCGCTGCATGGCCGTGACCAATGCCGGGCGCGAGAGGTCTCCGCCTATCGCCGCCGTGAGGACACGTGGGTGCTCTGCCCAAGCGGGGCATTCTTGCACCGTATGCTCGACTGTGTCCTCCGGGCGATCTTCGCAGTAGTGACACCCAGGCGTTTCCTCCTTTCGCATCAGACACAGGTACCTCCCGAAACTTCCGTTTCCGGTGAGGACCTGCGTCACGCAGTAAGTCAGGACGCCATGACTCCTATCCAGCCACTCCTCAAAGAGGGGTCTTACCGCCGCTAATAGGACTGATTTAATATATTATAATATTAAAATTCATGGCCGTCAACATGTAAATTTATCAGTGGTTGAATTAACTACATTAATGGTTAAATGCTATAACAATATTTCAAAAATACACGAGCAATCGATACAAATAAAGACTCGGTTTATTATAATTCCAGGTTGTACTAGTAAATTGCGATATATTGGAGACGGAAGCTAGAAAATATATGTTTGCTGGCGAAGTGGTTGGAAAATAGGAATAGTATACTTATCACGGGTTATGAACGATTACTGCCTTGTAGCTGTGCTTGTTATAATGAGATCGATATGTTAGCTGGATACTACGGATGTTAGTATTATAGTTACTTTCAAACAAAGGGATTTAAAAGAACCTATAGAGCGGGCATTGGGAAAATTGTCATAGCATCGTGGCACTATCTAGCGTTGCTTAGCAACGCGACTACTAGCCTATATGTAAAAGTTTTGGATCACAACTTTCTTCCTCTTCGTGATGTCCCGTCTATTGCTCGTATAAAGTAGAAGCGTAAGTAGTGAGTAAGAAGAAACTGGCATGTCCTAGAACCAAAAATTCGAAGACATGTGACATCCACCAACCCGCACTGAGCCCGCGTGGTGGATAATGGCCCACCCCCTCTCACAGAGAAGAGGCCTGTGTCCCAGCTGTGGGAACATTATAGGCTGATGATGATGATGATGGGGAATTCTGCTAGTCGCCATGTAACCCATTAGAAAAAAAAACCAGTGTCTCATGTGCCAGTATTATCTCACATCAAATCATTGACACAGATCACACAATAGACTGACCTCAGCACACCTCAAAACATATCAAAACAATTTAAATACTCCATTAGAACACATTAAATTAATCTCCCATATCAGACATCAGTTTTTTACTTCACCCATATCCAATTCCATCACGACTTTAAATTAATAAGAAAATAGTGTTTTTTGCCGCCATGACACCAAGTCAGTCGTGACTTGTTAGTGCTAACCGACTTGCGGGAAGTAAGGTAATGCGTTTGACATTTTCGTATCACGGATGATCACGATGTTTGATGTTCTCTTGAAGGTTAAGTTGAGTTTCTAGGGTGCGAATCTGTGTTTATTGCGGAAAAGGTGGTAATTGTAATTTAAAGAATCTCCTTTTCTAAGTTTAGAATCTTGAAACCTATAGCGGAAAGTTTCCTTCACCTCTTTGACAACTTAAAAGGAAAAAGGTTTGTTCTATAGAGCAGTCGTTGCGGTTGTGCCAGTTTGAATCCCGCATGGAACAAATATTTATATGATATGCAAGCTGTTTTACCGGGTCTTGGTTTTCGTGTGTGTTAGTTTCTATGTTTGTAAACGCACCCACAACACACGTGCACATGCATATTTCGAGGTTTTTAGTTCCCATGTAGGCTTATGTGTGAAATAAAAATAGGTCCATTTGATTGGAAGTTGGATAAACGAGAATATATTTTACATAAAGCGTCTCCCATCCACAGACCGGCCTCAGAAAATGGAGCTTAACTCTGAAGATTGACCCGTGGCTGACATTATTCAATCAGGAATCTCTCTTCTTGATACCCTCCACATTACGTTACCTATCACGTCTGTGAAGTCTAACTAGCTTATTCAAAGTGACCCCGTCGAAGTATCACTTTCATCATCACGGGCTGAACTGCTCTAAATCAATAAATCCGTTGTATTGAAAAGTAAAATAACATTCACTGAACAATATGCAAATCAGACACACAAAGCTTCAAATACTAGACCGTGGGAGGATCTGTCAACAGTCTTGTCATAGACTTAGGAATCTGTAGAGAAGGAAAAATTAATTGACTTTCTTTTGCCCATGTGCTGATTTTACCCAAAAATAATACTAATATTCGAATGACAAACAGACATTACCCTAAGGGACTTATCAATAGAACAAGTCAATCGATTCTTGTTCAATTTTGGATCTTTGATTGGACACAGAGAGTCTAAAACTCTAAAACAACCACTTTAAGCAGTATTCCTAATGATTCTATTCACAACGGCATTAGCTATTCTTCTATTATTCATTCACGAAGTGACTCATTAGGAATATTGCTGAGTGGTTGATTTAGAGCCGCAAAACCACCTAGTGTGACAATTCCCATAATATCTGGAACGAACCCGATTAAAAGTACAAATCTAACTTTTTTTTTTCTTCTAAATGTGATAAGAGAGTATGACGCAAATCACGCAGATTATGCACTTTGCAAATTGTGCATTGACGCAAAATGTGTAATCTCAAAGGCAATCTAAATTTTGGATAGCTAGTATTTTACTATGAGTTTACTGTGTGTAGGATCGTCCATCAGTTCTTTTATGGAGCAAAAAATAGGACAGACAGTACCCAATATTAAATACCGGATTATACGAACACTTCCAATTTCTTCAATATTCGTAACCCAATAAAGATGTCCTAACTACAGATTTCAAATTGACAGAACCATAAGAATACTTCTGATATCAAAATATTTCTTCAATATTCGAAACCCAATAAAGGAGTCCTCTCTCCAGATTTCAAATTCTCAGGATCTTAAGAACACTTCTAATATCAAAATATTTCTTCAATATTCGAAACCCAATAAAGGTGTCCTGTCTAAAGATTCCAATTCTATGGTTACTACCAGTAAAACCGACAAGCGTGCACCGTGAGATTAGAGCCTACGTGCTAAATAATGTTAATATACAAGATGTCGGCCACATCTCCAATCAGAGCGAGAATAATCGAGATGTCTCGCAGTTTCTCTTGTTGTTAGTGATGAAGAGATTAGTGTTGTGTGGAACAACTGTGAAGCAAATGATATGGGAAAATGGACTGATTATAAATATCATAGCTCATAGAACTGGGCCCCAAGTCGGCTAATTTAGTAATGACTCAATTGAATATCATTTGGATCTGAGTAGCAGTTTTAACTACATTTGGTATTCTGCTACTAATTTAAGACCAATGGTTTTACAGTGACATTCCATTGAACTGCTATCAGAATATTTGCTAGTCTGTTCTTCAATCGTGTTACAATTTTATTGTAAATCGATTGTGGTCTTTATCGGTATTCTACTCTCTAATGGAATTACTTATAACTGTTCAACTGAGAGACAATTACACTACGATTCCATTACGACTCTATTGAGCTTATAAAAGTTTTAGCAGAATACCAAATTTGTTCTAATCATAATGGAGTCGTGATTGAGTAGATAGAGTGAGTCTCAATTGAATATCAATAGCATGTGAGTTAAATAAAATTAGCAGACTTGAGGCCCTGATAACCGATGGGGAAGAAAAGTTCTCGAGAACCTCCCACTAGGTGGACTGATGAACGCAAGTGGATCAGTGGACGTCCTCCGATTGATGATTATGACGATTTAATTATTAACGATGACGATGTTTTTATTATTGATGATTATGATTATGACAGATAAATGACGTGGAATTACAAAAACCTCTGTCCATCTGTAGACAGCTTTTAAGCTGATAATGATTACTTTTAGGCCAAAATTCAAGACTGGTCTTCAAGAACAAAACGCAAAGTAAATATAGCTATCCAAGTTACTATGAACTGTATTGGCTATGTGAAGATACGAGTAATAAAGATCGATCAAACACTTTGGGGATGCGCAGTAATCTACTATATAAAATTAAGTCGGGTTTTCCTTCCTGACGCTATAACTCCAGAACGCACGAACCAATTTCCACGGTTTTGCATTCGTTGGAAAGGCCTCAGGCTCCGTGAGGTTTGTGTGGCGAAACGGAGTTCGCCGGGTTTGCTAGTGTTACATAAAGATTACGATAATGATTTTCAACATGGAGCGTTGTAGAGTTCGATCCATGATCCAAAATTAGCTTCACAAAATTCTGCCGAAATGTTGTTGCGGTAGACTCAGAAAATCAGGGGCTATTGTTACAGCAATAGTTCACCAGCATTCTATGAAGCATTTTTTTAACCTATATTACCTCACTGCTAGGCAAAGGACTATCCCGGGGCGACGGCGCGTTGTGTCCCACGCGCGCCTCAAAGAGCGTCAGCATACGGTATTGAAAAAAGGGCTATTAAAGGACACCGTGGATTTTAGTCAGTAAAAGTCTGACAGTCCCTTCCGCCCTGCCCGGGGTGGGAGGACTCATTTGATGATTTTACCACGGTCAAAAAAAGGGAAAGGACTATGAAGCTTACTAGTAGCAAAACACACTCTAACCCAAAATTGACCGATCATCTGCTAAAACAACTAGTTTAAAGTGACCCAAACTGTCCTATCTACCACAGAAACTTCTATCCAATACATAAGCTTGAATACTTCGACCAAACAAATAAGTTACCCTAATAAGGCTACCTTAATATCCATGTCCGATGACTAATATCGCCTGTCAGCTTCAAACTAATCCAGATGAGATTAGATCTAGACATTTTGAGTTCAGTCTAGTCATAGGATATTTATAGTTATGGGAAACGAGTTCCACTATAGGAAGTATTTGTTACAAGTAGATATCTATTAATAATTTGTCTTTTTAGATAAGATTTGTAATTAATAGTGCTATTAGCGGCTTTTATCAACGAATTTGTCAGTATCTGGTTTTTTAGACTTTGAAGTTTAATTTATTCGATTATTTTATCTGGAGCATTTTTGCTATTATCAAAGCTATTTTCTCGCTTATTGTCGGTTATTTGACTAGTGATACGATTTTTTTTTCAATTTATTAGAATATAGCACATCGCCGAACAACGCGCATACGAAACATCTCTAGTGTTACAAGCGTCTATAGACTACAGTGACCGCTTTCCATCAAGCGAGCAGCAGTACCTATGCTGGTTTGTCACTTACATGGCATAAATGAAATCTAAAGATATTTCGTTCGTAAATGTCTACCCATCGGCAAATGTCTTCCAAGTCATCATCTGCCTGCATTTTCCCAACTATATTGGGTTCGTCTTCCAGTCGAACCAGATGCAGCTGAATATCAGCATTTTACATGGAGCGACTGCCTATCGGACCTCCACAACCCAGTAACTGGGCAATACTATATAGCACATGGTAAAACTGGTCGTCAGACTTATGAGCTTCTGACTAACAGTAACGACTGTCAAAGATCTACAAATGACAGCCGGGACGAAAGACTGAGAAATCAACGACCGACGAAATGAAGAAACTCGCTACCCGCCCATCCACAGACCAACCTCGGCAGTCGCGGCTTAACCCGGAAGATCGACCTGTGCGGCTGCAATGGGGATGGCAACTGGAGAACTAATGGCGCTAGTATAGTTTGGTCCAAGCCAAGATTTGAACTGACTTGAACCAATGGCGATCCATTGGTTCAAGTCATTTCAAATCTTAAAGGTACATCAAAATAGTACTACGTCATTGGTCGAATTAGGACTACTCTATGGTGGCGCCATCTACAATATCTTTGAATTGCCAACCCCAACAGCCACGAGCAAAGTCTAAGTCTAGTGTCTTCCAAGTCACAATATAAGTATGTTCTCTTAGTACCTACTGTATACTAATACCTACTGCTTTCTTTCATCAAAACTTTCTTTTTCAATCACCAAAGAGATCCTTAATCAAGGTCACTACTCAAGACTTCCGATTTGACATTGACATGTTATCAAACACGTCAGAATGTTTGCCGACTTCTCAATACCCGTTGACAGGCGGTATCAGTCGAGTGGACATATTGACAGATTGCTGCATTACTTATGCATGAAGACTTCGTTTTGGCACAGTGAAAGGTGAAGCTGAACTGATTAAAATGACATTAACTCTATGGATTTAATGCCTAAAGTTCTCTGTTAGATTTTCAACACTCTGTTCTGTTCTTAGAGTTGAAATTGCAATAATTTATGGATGTTATTGATTTGTGTTCGTGAGAATGGAGTGTGAGAGAAATGTAGATGATGCGGTGTTAGGTTTTAATCTAGTCTAGGTTCGTTGTAATTACTGGAATTTGATGCTCGAATGAAATGTTGCTGAGATTAATTAATTAGACAGAAAGGTCAGACAGATGCGATACTATGTTTTTTTTTTAAGATGCCGCTTCGAAATTCAAAATATTGCGTTTGAATTCTCACACTATTAAGGATGCAAGTTTGGTGTTAGAACAAGTCTGACAGATCCTTTCGCTCCCCCCAGGATACACCCTCAGGGGACATCCATTAAGGATTTAGAAAACTCGATACTACCTTCATGGTACTGGAATTGATAAATTTTAAGGAAAATAGTCCTGCTATTTTCTGGACACTATTAAGCTATTGTCAAACAGACAGGCGAAGCGAATGCGATCCGAAGTGTTTTTATTTGTAATTTTTGAAGCCAGTCACATAGGCTATCGGATCTCTTTCGCTTTTCTATGTGACTGGATTCAAACAATTCCATACATAATAAACAAAAACGCCTCGCTTCGCGTTCGTGTCTGTTTGACAATAGCTTTAAAGTTTCTGACCTAGAGACATGACAAATCCGTTGTTTGCCTTTCATCTAATCTTACATTAGGAGCAAAAATATAAGTTTTGAGAAGAAAAACACGTTTATTTTTAAAATAATCGATCGAAATAGTCTTGCTAAAACAGACCAACATTATATTGTAAATTAATTGCTAATTCTTTTCAAACTATTCTTAATATTAATTACTAAGATTCACAAGTCGAAATTTCTGTTAACATTAATAAACTAATGAACTATGTCAACCGAAATAATTTAAATTAAATGAGCGATAAATTTTGCTAACCCAATTGTTGTGACATGCTATTAGGATCAATATCGTATAATAGACCAGTTTTTGACATCCAGTCTAAACATTGGACCACTTCGTGTGTCTTCGTGAGTTATCGTATCACTTCGTGACGGTTCGTATAGTGATGTGGAACTGTGATTGGCTATTGGAACTTTTAATTTTGAGTGGTTTATTTTTAGTATTTAAATTGAATTATTTTTATCTTTTGTAAATTATGTGTGTAATTGCTACAATTGGAAGTATTAGAATTAGCAGGACGTAGTTTATTTTTAGATTTATAATAATTATTATAGGGTTATTAATACTAACATTAATTACTATACTGAACATTTTTTTGAAACAAGCATCCTTGTAATATTTGTTATAATAGGTAGGCTGAAATATAAAATAAGAAACATATTACAATAAACTAGCTAAACCCCGTGGTTTCACCCCGTTGCGCTGCTCGACTCTTATTGTCCGTAGAATGATGTTATAAGGCCTTATAGCCTTCCTCGATTAATGGACTATCCTACACAAAAATACTTTATCAATTCGAAGCAGCTGTTTCTGAGATTGCCGCGTTCAACCATACGAAACTCTTCAGCTTCTCAATATTAGTGTAAACAAAAATATGTTTAAAGTTTTTTTAAAGCAAACTCAAAACAAAAAATAAAAATGTAAATACCTAAAAATAAAATATGTAAATAATTCTTTGATCATAGAAAGATCAAAGGTTATAAGAACATAATCTATTAAGTAAATAAAACTACATATTAACGACAGACATACAGTAGCCAGGACCTAGATCCAATCTGCCATTCATAAATCATTCAGCATGTAAATATTATCTTACTACATCAAAGTTAAACGAATAACCATATAATTTTAGCTCAGCCAATAACTATTGCGCCTAACCCTACCTCGCAGGAATGTCAGTTAAATTATTTAAGGTGAAAAGAGTCGATATATTTTCCTCTTTGGAACTTCGGGGTATTACTCCACTAATTAACACTATACATCCAAAGTTAAACATGATATCGATAGTTTTTTCTCATTACTATTTTTTTGTCTGTACGAGAATAGAATCTTACTATCTTACTAATGTTATAAACGTGAAAGTTTTTTTTGCATTGATGGATATTTGTTACTCTTTCACGCAAAAACTGCTGAACGGATTTGGACAAAATTTGGTACACAAATTGTTTTGGAGTAACACATGAGATAGGTTTTATCCGGATTTTATCTTCCCGTGGGGTAAATTTAGAGTTGTATCAGTAAAATTAAGACTCGCTTCTTCACTGAAACTCTCTCGGGCACGATGGCAGATGAGACAGCTTGCTTTTTGGCCCCGCCCATCAATTCGGTCCGCGACTAGTGCAACCTTAACGACTGACAACCAACCATATCACACCATTAATTTAATAAATTAATGACATTAAGATGCGTAAAAATCGTCGCAAAATCCGTTCTAAAAAATAAACAGTTATGGGATCATTTACCTTTTTTATGGCTCAATATTGCTACCGCGGTATTTGATACTATTCCGTAACTCTATGGATATTGGGGGTTATGCCACATTCTTGTATAATTTAGGTTTTATAGTCGCTGGGTGCGTTAATTTACGCACTTGTTTAAGGATGTCACTAATTAGAGGTAGGTAGTTGCCTCAGACACGTTATTAGTTGACTAGGTTGGTTGTGGCAATCTTTAATAGCAGACTAGACTACAGTAAAGATAGGTTAAGTCCTTTTTTGAGAAAAGTGCTTGATTTGATCTTGTTCACTTTTTGTCATCTTATCTTGCTTAATAGGTAACATTTGTTATATTTTTCTGAAGTAACCGACCATTTTATTTTGGTCCTTCGAGCCGGATCCGTTTCACAAAAGTTGAATTGGTAATTCATTCAGACATAACACAAAACCACAAACCAGATCTACCTCAAGGCTCACCAGCAAGGTTGTCCCACAATCTACATGAACTCAATATGACTTAATCCAATCCAATTCGGGCGCCATTTAATTATTTGTGCTACTTTGAACTAAAAGCCACTGAATGTAACGTGATGAGGTCCCTTTGTCCTCCATTGATAAGTATCTCTCAATGTGCTGGTCCAACCATGACGGCCGCCATTTTGAATTCGTTTGTTAATAACTGTCAAATCACACCCATGCGTGAGGTTTATTTTTAAATGCGTGGGCGCTGTTTTAGTGAAGAATGTCGATTAATTGAATGAAATACCATAATTGGCAGAATTGGTGCCGAAATGAATTAGGCGCCGTTTTCTAATAATTCTGTTTGATCAACGAGACTTATTATTTTGGATTGGAAAAGATAGGCAGATGATAAAAACAATGTAGGTCATTTGAAATTAAATAAGCAACCTAACGCAGTACTGTTTTTTTTAATTGGAACAAACCTGGTATAATATGCCATCACTCCAACATCTGAAAGCCAGAATCCACAGTGACGACTAGCACAAAAGCACCGACAAATCAATAGCAATGGGTAGGAAAGATATAATATTTACCGACGACGTGGTCCTCTTCAATTCGATGCTGCTAACTATTCTAAGAAGATCAGCGATAGATTTAGCCTTAGGTAGTGAAGTGTTTGAAACAAACAAGCGAACTCGTAAATATAATATAATTTCCTCATTTTCTTTTAAGTTAAAACAATCTACAAAGAGATTGACACTCGCAAAAACTCCCAATAAATTCCCGCAAGCGGGGCCCAAAAATAAAAACATGTTAACATGTCAATGTCCCACATTAACGACTCTTGCGCATGCCAAAACAACGGCCTTGGTACGACATTGAACCTGATTACCTGCTCACACGGTTTATTTGCAATAATATGTCACTGGGGATTTGTGCTAAGATTGTTCATAGTGATTAAAATTGGGATTGGGGATTGGGCCAGAATTCTTCAGTTTTTGGGACGTCTATAAGTTAAATAGGTGACCCCGTATCTTTTCGTGAGTGATCGGAAATCGGGTGTATTTTTGGAAAGATTTGCGAAAGCATTGATATTGCAACGCGTGGTTAAGCTCTTGTTTTAGAATAGGACTCGAGATAAGGCAAAAGTGCCACAAATAACTGAAACCGATCAATTGAAAACAGCAACAAGCACGTTTGCACCCTTTTTTTGCCTTCCGAAATCATCAAATGAGTTCTCCCGCCCTGGAGGGGTATTACAACGTCTTTAAACCAGGGTTATTCGGGCGAGTGACAGAGACAGAGTAAGTCGGCTTGCGCCATCTCGTTCACTCACTGGTAGAAGTCCGGTTTTCAGACGTTGTAATACCCCCCCTGTGTGGCATAAGTCCATGTTTAGCGGGGACAGGGAAGCCTTTTGCTTACGGTAGGACAGTATAGCAGAGTGTCTGCCGCAGAACCGACCAAGGGTGGAGTAGGCAGGTTCTCAAATGAAGACCGCGTGTAGGTAAACTTAGGGTAGGACGGCCCCCTGCTATAAAAAGGGAGAGATCGTGTGCTGTGAAGCCTATGCGCAGCAGTGGACTGCAATAGGCTGAAATGATGATGAGGACAATACAGGCATTTTTTGATAAAAAAATGGGCACAGCATCTTGAACAGACAGTTTCGCTCCTGATTTACCATATAGGCGATAGTTGATCCCATCTAGTTCGACAAAAAGTCAGGTTTTTCTAAAGACTGGTATTAAGAAATACAGTTACATTTAGACCTTCCAGTTTCTCACATAACAAGTTTTATATTTCAATGAAAAGTATCACGTTGCTTTACCTAACAATCCAGACTTTACTCGTACGTGTGACTGGAATTGTGTAAACGTATCGAATTGTGAGCCGGTATTACTTGACACTCGTCTGACCAGTGCAATTTAGTTGGATTAGCAGGAATATTTGTGATAATGATTATATTAGTAATTATTGTTTAAGGGGGTTCTCTTATGTGGTCGGTCATAGGAAAACCCATTTATGTAAACTTTTGTAGATACTATAATTTGTTTGTGCACTTTCCAGTTCAACTACCATATCAACGACGTAGTCAGCTGACTAGCACAGTTATTTTACGTCAAAGCAGTTTCTATAAAGCAGAGCATTTAACCTTTTTATCGATTAATTAGTATTAAAATTAAATCTTTGACTATAGACTTTTCGCACTTTCTCCTAATAAAAAGGTTTTTGTGTAACATCATTATCGAGCCGGATATACATTATGACAATCTATATGCCATAAAGTTTGTTGGTATCTTTATGGTTTCCTGTGTGGAATCCTAAATGCTCTACGGTAATTTTAATCGCGAATTGATCGCTTCTACTTGTTGTTATCCTGTATTCATTATGTAACATTATGTTTATCTGATTTATAAATAGACGACGCGACAGGTAAAGTTAATCTCTTAATATAGGTATAATTTCTGTCAACTTTTTTAATGTGGTTGTCAAATATAAATATTGTAACTCGAAAATTATCCCAAGGGTTCATCAAATCGGGATAAAAACTATCCTATGTGTTAATCCAGGTTATAAACTGTGTAGGTACCAAATTTTAGCCAAATCCGTTCAGTGGTTTTTGCGTGAATGAGTAACAAACAGACCTACATACACATATCACATACATCCTCACAAAGTTTTCATTTATAATATTAGTAGGATTTTTAATGTTTAATCCGTACGGGAATCGAACTCGCGCCACGGAGTGCAGCAGTCTAATCACTCTGCCATTACGCTAACCGTGTCGTCTAACGTCTCTCTTACGTCAAAATAATCTATTTTTGACAAAAATTAATTCTGCTGGAAAATATCCGTTCTACTAATTTTCCGTTTCTATTCGTCCAAAGTTGTTACCTATTGCAAAAATCCAGTCCGGAAAAGCATTTCACGAATTATTTAGCAGTTCACGCCCCGCCTATTGACCGTCGATTCATCGACAATCGACGTGTTGTCGTGTCCAATCGCCAATGTCCCATTATAATGTCCATTGTTAGCAAGTGTGCCGGACAGTTACGAAACCATTTAATTCAATAAAAGGAATTCGATCAGCTGCAAAATGAGGTGTAATATGCTTTGGAAATATTAAATGTCGCTTCTAAGAATGGAGCTTTGTTTGTTGCATAATGTTTTTGTGAATGAGCGGTTGTAATGCCCCGTGGCCGATAAGTTCGACACTTCCAATCCAGGGGTCGCGAGACTGTCAGGGATCGCGAAACTATCTGGAGTCGCGAGACTGTCTGGGGCCGAGGGACTGTCTGGGGTCGCGAGACTGTCTAACGCCGGATCTACACGTTGGCCCTGTTGGCCGAATAGAAGGAGACGGCGCTATACTAACGCCGGATCCACACGTGTTGGCCCTGTTGGCCGAACAGAAGGAGACGGCGCTATACTAAGAAACGAGATAGAATTATTTCCGTCTTGCTTTCTGCTATAGCGCCGTATCCTTCTGTTCGGCCAACAGGGCCAACGTGTGGATCCGGCGTAAGCAGGTTACTGTGGCTCTTGAAATTAAATACAATTGAAGGAACAGGGTAGGTATAGTCAGTAAGATTCTGACAGTCCTTTCCGCTCCACAAAGGGCGGACGGGAGGATACATTTGATAATTTTACCACCCAAAAAAAGGGGAGATGCATTCAACATCACTGCTTTCAAAATGGTGGACGATACCGTTGTGAGAGACATATTGGTATCTATAAACCATTTCTTGGTCTAAATGGGGAATTATTGCCCACTCCATCTCGCTAAGATAAAGTCAACCCATAATTATATTATTATCCTGAGTCTGCTTAGTAGAATAGAGTGGAACTCACTAATTACGTCTGTATTTACGAACGCTTACAAGCCCAATATTAAAGTTAGAGTGAACAGGCTTTTTTTGGGTAAGCTCGCTCCACCGTTCCGAAGACTTTTTCTCTTTCACCTTTGACTTAGTCTACTCAAGAGCCAACCTACTTCAAAATAAAAGAAGTAAGTACTATTTCACACCACTACACGCAATAATTTCTGTTTAAACCTGACTTTAGCTTATAACACAATGCTTTTGGCTTAAATATTAAATTAGCATTTACCTCAAAGGGTCTTCTATGCAATGGAATGCAAACTTGCTTATTTGTAATGCTGTTTGGAATCTGGTCTTCTAGTACTCATGCTAAAACAACCAGTATAAACTGATCGTTCACTGTTTGTTAAGATCATGCGAAGCTAGGCCAGGTTAAGCAGGTTATTTTGTCAAAGCACGAATTTGTGTAAAAGGACCACGTATATGTTTGTGGCGTAATCTGAGTCATCTGGATGGTGTCCAGTTGAGTCAGAATTCGCAATACTTGTTAGAGCAGCTACTTGAATTTCATCACGGAATCCGGCAGGTGTAATTCTTGCAACGTTCTTAGCATCTACTCAATAAGAAATCTTGAATTTACTGATAGACAAGGCATAGCATTAACCGCTGGGGATAGTTTAGACATGAAAAAAATAATTAAAAAGGCGAAAGTTGGGATTTTTCAAAATACATCCCCTCAAGGGGGATAATCTGTAAGCATGATTTGTATTTTTTTTTTCATCAAGAAGGGGCAAATACTTTATCATTACCATCTTTGTCCGCCTTTTTCTACACCCAATCTATTATGAACCATATTTCCCTGACCTGTGCCAATTTCTATTAGGTTTTACTCGCGATCTTCTGAGTATCGTCAATTCATCGGACACACGACTAAATCTAATGTTGATGTCCTAGAAAGGTGTCAAAGGACAATCTGTTCGTAGAAAACCATAGTAAGTCTCCAATAAACACTTAACGACAAACCTTGAGGTGACAGCAACCTACAAACGACCTTAAAGACCACTCACAATATGACTTCGGAGAACTATTCGCATATCTAACAGAATTTGTATTCAATAAGGAACATTATGATTCAGCGTTCCACAAATACAGAAAACAGATACGATCATCATTGCGCCATTTCTTCACGACTATTGAGACACCTTGCCAAAAACTCCGCAATGGAACATTCCAGGGCATGCGAATTCCCAGTACATTGAAGGAATTATTGCAGTTACAATACGAAACGGGTTTTATTTGAAAATCTGCCAATAGCCATACGATGGGTGACTATCCGCTGTTATTTCTCGGGACATGTCTTTTTAGACCTTCTGTCCGACTTTTAATCAACTTTGTCATATAACTAGGCTTCTCAAATAATGAATTTTAGAGTAATTACATTTTTGGGGACAAGCTGTTATCAGGAGTGGTGGAGAGTTAATTAGGATTAGGTAAAAAAGAGAAAATAAGAACAAACGTCTGAACGTTTCAGATAATAATTTCAGTATGGCAACCCTACATGACTGTGTGTGACCGAAAAAAGACAGTTGAAGGTCGTGAGAACTATTAAGTAATCGTTCGATTTATATTTGTGTGAAAACACCGTTTTTAACAGACGGCCTTGCTCGGGATTTGCAACACATTCGCCCGATTGATGAATGAAAGCGTTTACGTGTGTGTCCCAAATAAAACCGTGTGTTCATCGAGGTTTTTTGTTCAATTTATTCATTGGCAACTGTGAGGTTTACGTGGGTTTGTAACTTTCCGTTTTCTTTCATGAATTCGAGAAGCTTTTGAAAGCAGTTTGCCAAAATAAATGAAAATAATGAAGTAATACCTAGTTTGAAAACAAAAAAAAAGCAGTTCAATGAATAGTGCTGACATTTACCAATTGCTTTCTGAACTATGAATTAGTAAAATGATAGTACTTACTCATAAAACTGAATGTATTCATGTCAGTCTAGCTCAATACTTACAAAAATTAATAAAATAAACAGGCAAATTAATGCATGACAGATCAAATAGATGGGAATTATGTATCTAGTCAAATTTATTTAAAGATTAACATTTTGAAGAGAAAAGAAGTTACAACGCAATAGAAATAAATACAGATATATCAAACACGAAAGAAAATGGCGAAAGACAAAAAAAAGTCGACACTAAAAATAAAATCAATGAAGTATTCAATGCTAATGTTACACTAATCGAAGCAGCACATGTACGCTTGAGTAGACTAATTAACGCAGCCGAAGTAGGAGAATATACCACAGCGTAAATTAGCACTGTCGATTCTGAAACAACAGGTAATAAAAATGTAGATCAGCATGCTAAAGATAAAGTTTATGATCTTCATCGGACTTAGGATAGCAATGTTTGAGAAAGTGGTACTAGAAAATTTATAACTGGAATGGTTTTCGTGAGAGATTTCCATTTGCATTACGTTAAGGATCTGCAGATGAAAGAAACCACTGAATACAATGAAAGCGTGGCTATCATCCAAGAAGACGTAAGTTCAGGACACAGAATTTGAATAAAGAAACACCAAAATCTGGCCAAATTTTCAACTCAGAGCGATATATACCGCATTATAGGTAGAGGCAAGAATTCGGTAATCAGATTCATGAAAAATACATAAAACGAACCACATAGGTAGTAAAGTTCTAACGTGATAAAAATAAAACATTTCCACAATGTTAGCAGTTAATTTCGCAATATGTAGTTCTACAAGTAGGACAACACAACCTTGCTATTATCTAGATAACTGGTAATATTCTGCGTCCGTCCGACATCTTAATTTTACTAGGTTGTTGAAACATTGAATACTTATTATAAGAAACTTGCACCTGTCTTGTCTACTGGAGACGTTTATAAATATCTATCGTTCCCTTTATGTATGATGAATATACCTTCAAATTGGTGTTTGAGCACTGACATTTTGGGAATCATAGCATCATTTGTATAATAGGAGAAATTTTGGCAGAAAATCAATACTTAACTGAGCATGAAAATTCGATTTAAACATTAACACCTACAAACGAAAATAATAGTCAACAGTTTCGAGTAGAAAAGTCGGTGCAACTTCGCCAATTAAATTTCTATGTCCAACACTGACAAACAACCATTTCGCAAGTTCGCAACACAAAATAAAACCCACAGAGACAGTCCGTTCAATATTCATACCGTCATCTGTGGCAAACACAAAAGGTATATAATAAGACGCATTCAGCACCACATTACCGATGCAGCACGCAGATCCATCATTATGCATTCCTCACGTTGCATGCTTTGAAAATGTCCTTGCGTACACAAATTCACTATCCGGCTCGGAGGACCTACGTCCAAAAGCATAAGGACCAATTTTGCAACCTGCATAGTCCTTCTATGTTTGTACAATCTTTCTCGTCTCATGGTTCTGCATGACAAGGTGGAAATAATAACGGGGTAATTTTATCACATAATGTTTAGCACTTGTATTCATATAGTTGACAATTCTGAGTGATTTAACACTGATTGTCGTTGTTAAATGTTCTGGTAAAGCTAAGCTTTCTTGTCTTGATTATGGTGCCGTTAGGAGTTGGGTTTTTGATCCTCAAGATAATGCAATAGACGCAAACGTTGGTTGTGATTTACTGCCTGACTTTGTCACGGAGGAAAGTAACTACTGGTGACCTTTTTAGACTTGCGGTTATGATAATGTTATGATAGAACATTCTCGAATACTATCTAGATGCTGGACACGGGCTACCAACTACCATTTAACGAGTTTTACTAGGGTTTTCTAAGTTTAGAAGTTCTGATCCACTTTAACGAGTTGTTTCCACCATCAACGTGCGTGCAATAACCATAATCCGTATGACGAACCCGTCTGTCTGTCTGAACAATTGTCATTTTAATTCAAAACCCAGACACCTATCCTTACCGGAAGGGTGCTTCCATTACTAATCCCAGCGTAAAATCAACCTTGACTTCAACAACTAAAGTTCACAGTCCATTATCCAAACGCAGTAGTTCCATTTCTCGTAAACAAGCCGTTTGGCTAAAAGGATAGGGTTGAAAATGCCTTGTTTTCGTCTAAATGAGAGGTGCTACGTGCCTAACAGCTGTTTTGTGTGACTAGTCCCTTTGTTTTACAATTTTCGACGACGCCAAGGACGGACAAAGGGCCTTTTGTGGGCTTTGTGAACAATGAGATGGGTTGGAGACTGGAGGACTCGTAACAAGGAAAAAAAAACAAATTGTGGGTGTTAGTTTCTCGTGTAATGATAGTAGGGATACAGATAAAGGTATGGAAAGGAAAAAGGGTGAGGTTGTAGATAAGAGAGTACTTTTGAATAAGATGTTAGGGTGTGGAATCTACAAAATGTGTTCAGTTTGACGCATTTTGAAAAAAAGTTGACCATGCTATCAATGATTGTTTACTTTCAATAATTTGAATAAAATGTCTTGCTTTATGTTTTGTTCCATCAACTGCCCAATACGCACGGTTGGTGTAGTGACTGATTGGGGCGCTGCGTGTCGCAGTTTGATTCCCAGACGGAATAAGATTTCAATGACATACAAGACAGTAGATGTTCCAGGTCTATCTGTTTGTGTATGTGAATTTAAATGCTAGTAAACGCACCCACGACATAAAAGAAATTCTAAGTAGGGAGAAACGTTTTATAAAAAAACTGCCGAGTTTTGAGTTTGGGCATCAACCAGATCTTATATCCATTTTTCTTAGACCAAACAGAAAAAAAATCCACGTCAAAAAATAACGAAAGTTAACAAGTAAATAATGACGTCTGTCTGTCACCAACAACTGATAAATTACTCTTAAACTCCCCCTTTCAAAGAAAAACACATGCTCTTACGCAACGTAGCATGCAACATATCTCGTATCTTTAATGTGAGAACAGAAAGACAATACGAGTAAAATCAGGAAGACATGGCTCATCGGGTCTAATGGCCAGCGTTTCTACCTAACCAGCCAGCCAAGACCTGTACGACACCTTGAGAACACACCTCCAACATCTAGAATAAAAAAGTACCGACTTCAAAAACAAATGCAAAAAAAGTTTAAAATAACCTTTCTTTCGGAAGTCGGTGGCTTTGATTTTTTTATTATTTCATTGACTATTGCCACCGACTTCCGAAAGAAAGGTTATTTTAAACTTTTTTGCATTTGTTTTTGAAGTCGGTACTTTTTTTTAAAAAGTTTTTATTTTACCCTTTTTAGTTTATAAATATTCAACCCCAATTCTTGTAAAATACAAAGTTTTCTATGATGATTGTGCACTAATCTTGTAATCCGTCACAACGAAAAAAATCCATATCTCTAAAACTACTGAACCGATTTTCATGATCAGTGTACCCTAAGTTGAACAATACCTAGTACAACAAAAAAACACACAACAATACATACATACATTTATGAAATTTGGTACATTTGTTCAGATGCTGATATAGACTAACATATGCGAAAACTGGGCAGTTCTGATAATATTACATACATACACGGGTCGAATTGATAACCTCCTTTTGTTTGAAGTCGGTAAAAAGGATCTAAGGTGGGAGGGGAAGGTCTTAAAATTCTGGTCTTCGGTGGCCGGCGTTTGTAATCCACCAGCCAATTAAGACCTTTCTAAAACCTTGAGAAGACACTTGAAACGTCTACAATAAAATTGCCGGAGAAGGGAGGGGAAGGTCTTAAGATTCTGGTCTACAAGTAAGTCGGCCATTTCTCGTGCGCATGATTACTTTTTAACCTGTGGGAACACTATAAATAGGGTATGGTGTAATTTGTGTTGGAACACGTATGGTAGCCATGGTTTTATTGAAGTCTTGATGTGGTTTTAAAGTATTGGGTGTTTTTTTATTGGCTTTCATGTTCTATTTACATCCGTCTTGGAAAAGATTATCAAAAGCTGCACTTCTTCCGCACTCACCATTGGCTAGACCGTAATAGACGCAAATTTAAAAATAACTGCTCTTAAGGGTGCTCCCACATCTACCGACGCGGAATCGGCTTTTTCCGTCGCCCTTTCTCTTTCTGTCGCTTAGAACTGCCATTCGCTAGACCGAGACAATGCGATAGCACGCGGCCGCCTCGACGATTCCGCCGCGTGCTACCGCATTATGCTTTCTAGCAAATGGCAGTTCTAAGCGGCAGAAAGAGAAAGGGCGACGGAAAAAGCCGATTCCGCGTCGATAGATGTGGGAGCACCCTAAAACAAGGTTTGTGGGTTGGATTCACGTACGAAACAAGTATATTTGTATGTACAGTTAATGGATATGTGTCGGACGTGATTTTCAATAACTTTGAAAACAATTGTAAAAAAATTCGCTTAGTCAATTAGATAATCAATAGGAAATAACCTTTTTACAACTGTTTGCTATCGATAATAACTCAAATGCTTGTCAACAAATAAATAACTCCATGTTACAAGTACATACGAGTACCTACCACTGTAAAAAATAATTGAATGGGCACGAATTGATATCATGGTTGACGATCGAATTCCATTATTGAATAGTACACGCTTGCTTATGATCGTAATGTGGTAAAAACAGTTGATCCAAAGCAATCGGCAAGTCAATCATTTGAGTGAATGATAGAGAAAAATATAAAGTTTTTTTTGTTTTCTGCTAAATTGCGTTCTAACAGAGTCCATTTTTTTTAACGTGGTAAAATCATCAAATGAGTCCTCCCACCCCTACTGTCAGACTTTTACTGACTAAAATCCACGGTGTCCTTCAATAGCCCTTTATGTTCCGGAGTCACGGTAAGGAAATAATCCCGTGACCCCGGCAGGCTTTGGCCCTCTGAGAGGCCCCGTCAGTATGCTGACGCTCTTTGAGGCGCGCGTGGGACACAACGCACCGTCGACCCAGGCATGGTCCATGGTCGGGCAGCGAGTTGCCCTTTACTCGCTGCCCGCATGCCCGCGCAACATATTCCATAGAATTAAATACTTTATAATTTTAATCTCTTATATTATCAACCCGCACTGGGACTGCGTGCGTGGTTGATGGCCACTCCCTCTCACAGATAGGAGGCCTGTGTTTCCGTGTTAGGCTGAAAATGTTTGCTAAATTATGTCAAATTGTGTCCTTTCAGGAAAGAAAGAACATCAACATCATATTATGATTACCTATCTAAATATATATAACTGAAAGGTGACTGACTGACATAGTGATCTATCAACGCACACCCCAAACCACTGGCCGGATCGGGCTGAAATTTGGCTTGCAGGCAGATGTTATGACGTAGGCATCCGCTAAGAAAGGATTCTGATCAATTCTACCCCCAAGGGGATAACATAGGGGATGGAAGTTTGTATGAAACTTTGTCAATTTTGAAAAAAAAATGTTAAGTTCCGACATCCACGCGAAAGAAGTCGCAGGCACAGCTAGTCATAAACAAAATACCTTTACAGGTCACCTACACGACCTTAGCTCTAAATTGCCAAACCCAATATTACCCACATCACCATAAACCAATAACCACAACATAAATTACCAAAACACTCACACAAAACCTATTGCCCTAATAACTTCAAGCAATCAAATCTCACATTAGTCTAGTTACAAATAAATAATCGGCTCACATAACATCTGAGGCAAAGCTGCAGGGCGCGACAGGTTGAATAACTTACTGATGACGTAACTAACTTACTTAATAACTTAAATATACTTAGGACTAGTCCCACTGGTTTAAAATGTTCAGATCTAGGCGTTGACTTAAGTCCTAATGTAATGCTAGACGCCTGATAAAATCTTTATAGCAATTTATTGAAGCGTTTAGTTGTGTTTTGAATTTAATGTGTAAGTTAATTGACAGGCAATTAGATTATTGTTTTTAGATTATAATTATGTTTGTTTATGAAATTAGTTAAATAGGTAACTTAATCATATTTATTGTTCATTTTAAATAGACTAAAGTTAAATAATTATGGTTATTTTGTACGGCTGTCAACCGGGAAAAAGGCTGTTTATTATCTTTAATCGATTAATTAATTGCAGAAATAGAACTTTTCGTCTTTTAACTGTTTTCTTACGAATGTCACACATTAGATGTGGTACAAAAACAGTTTGTCGGAATTGTTTTCATAGAATTCATTTAACTTCAATGTCAAGGATGTTTGTATGTCGGAAAGGCTGAACGCATTTTGATTTACAGCTCAGATATAGTTTGGAATAACACATAGGATACCGTTTATTCCGGTTTTGCATTCCTGTGGGATGTTGCGGACTGCGGACGAAGCCGCTGGCAAGAGTCGTAAATAGAGTACTAGAGTAGAATACGAAACAGTACTACCCATACCATACCCATGATCCCCTCTCAGTGGGCCAAAGCCTGCCGGGGAAGCGGGACTTATTCCATCACCGAGACTCAGGAACATAAAGGGCTATTGAAAGACACCGTGGATTTTAGATAGTACAAGTCTGACAGTCCCTCCCGCCCTGCCCGGGGTGGGAGGACTCATTTGATGATTTTTCCACGTTAAAAAAAAAACCCATACCATACCCGTAAGTCCACACGTAACGTCAGTCTTGATCCCTCTTTTATCAAGCCAGCCACCTGCCAGCCAAGATCACGAGTCTATCACCACTAATCACCAAAACTGCAGATCCTTTCCCAACGATCTTGAACTCCCATAACCGAACATATTTCAACGATAATCTGCTGTGACGAAAACAAACCGGAAATTGGGATTAAAACAAGTTTACGTACCGTGTATACCGCTTTACTCTTGGACCACGAGGACGGCCTTGTGGTACACCTCTCACTGGCAATTCCATTTAAATGGCTTCGCTATGTGATAAATAGTTGGTACTGTTGCTACTTGTGTATATAAGTGTTATATTATGTGCTTGTTCTGTAAATGTTACTGGTTTCCTACGTACTGGACAACGCCCTCTAAATTATATGGTGTTGAAAAGGAATTCTGGTGAAATTTGCCTTTTATGGCTAATGGGTCTACTTTTTCTAGAAGGTTGTTGTGTTTCCTTGATTTTGGAGTATGAAATATAGATGATCGTGGGGAGACGGATAGACCATGGAAGACACAACAATTATTATAATTCAGCTGGTTGTGGAACAAAGCTGCCGATAAGACTTTAAGCCTCCTCTTCACAATCGGCCTTGATGGCCGTGTTTGCCGAACAGAAGGAGAGTATAGCGCCTATACTAAGAATCGAGATAGAATTATTTGCATCTTGCTTTCTGGTATAGCGCTGTCTCCTTCTGTTCGGCAAACACGGCCATCATGGCCGATTGTGAAGAGGAGGCCTAAAAGGTATTAGGAACGGGAATGCAATGTTTCTAAACCTAAAAGAGGGAGTATGGATGTTGCTTATAATGTGGAATATCTGGACAGTATTAACGAGATTTCTATATGAATACCTCATGGAGAACTGTAATAGCATTAGGTAGTTCTTATCTCTATTTAACATAAGGGCTATGATTGCCACACCTACAATTAGCACAGGTTTATCAACAGACATATTTACGAGCACAATTACTTTGCAAATGACAGCTACATGTGTGCACTTTCTAGGCCCAAACATAGATAATACCTTGCATCTAGGAGAAAGTGCTGATTAGAACACAATGTGACAAAGGCGTGACCAGGAATTAGTACCCAGTAGAATTCAGACAATTCAAAGTAGTGATTTTTAAAGTGGAAATCTTGTACTGCATGATTACGAAAGTCTTATTGCAGGCCAGGCATTTGCACCTTTAAAAGACGTCGTGAATAATAAACCTTAAGAAAGGAAACTGGGACAGGTAGGATGCCGACGACCGACTTTCGTAGCCAACATCTCGCGGGTTTGAAGACGGTAGGTAGCGTAGTGCTCCACGCATCCCTCAAGCTGTGTGCAAGTTCAAATGCCAGACATGGTCACAAAGGGCAATTAAAGGATCAAAAGACCAGGCTGATTGTCCCTTCTGGTCCATTCAGAGCGAGAGCACTCATTTGATAATTTTGTAGACCGAAAAAACCCGTCCTGATTACTTAAAATGTAGATTGAGACTGCGTGTTGCGACGGAACCAGGGAGAGGCCTATAAATAATATAGGCCAGTAAAAAGAACATTAGAATACTTGCATTAAGCTTTACTAGCTGCACAATTTCATTATAGTTTTTAAACGAGCTGTTGGGATGGGAATGGAATTTAATCATAATTTGCGACTCTAAGGACCAAGAAACGGCACAATCATTACTCCAAATGTTGGTCATCAAAACACAATTTCGCAATTTATCGATCGAACCTCGAAAACGGTATCAGTTCAAAACGGTGCTTATTACTGCATTGCGGTTGTCGTTTATAAGTGTAATATACTTGTTCTGATTGCAAGCATAATATTATTTCAGCTTGGTACTATTAACATTCTAGTCCAACACTGATTGTGCCCTGAAGGATATGCTGTATGTTAATTGGACATTTTTGACGCCCATGGTTCGAAATTTTAGAAAACTTTTAGGAACAAAATGTGAATTCATCTTGAAGAATTTTCTTTATTCGTCTAAAAGTATCAAATTACCAATCTGTAAAAAACTGAGTTTTTGGTTATGATGCTACATATCACACCTTAAATTGAGTTAATGATAGGATGATGGTCTTCAGGAGCACATGGAACTATATATGAAAAACAGGATAAGGCTAGGAATATTATTAAGAGACCAACTACAATTCAAAAGTACTACGAGTATTTATAACATTTTGTTTTGTTTGGTCTAAGGGGAACTGATATTACATCACACGGAAAATAACAAGACAGTAATCACAATTTTAAACAACAACTCAAAAATAAAATCCCCATCACACATACGGCAAGCCAACATAAACTAAATAATAAAATCTAAACTTGCAGACGCAGGATGTTCAGCGTAACGTGTTGGTGCGCGGGCGCAGGGCGTTCTAAATCTGGCAACACCTGGTTTGGATGTAAACACAGCAGTGAATGGACGAAATATTATGGTGAATGATGGAATTTTTGGGCGGGAATCATAGGCTCTTTCCTGTGGTATTATCAACACTCATGTTGGTAATTTGAAAAACTAATGCTTTTCTACTATTGTCATGCAAAACATACATCATCACGTCCATAACATAACTAAAAGCAGCAATAAAATTAACTTCACATCATTTCCACTAATAAGGACATTATTTCCTCCATAATTAATACAATTCAGACATCCAACATCCTGGATGACGCAGACTTTGACTTTCAACTTTACATACTCATAAGATATCCAGGACCCCTTCGCAAATATTCATTACATCCGGGACCAGGATATCATGTTTGCTCAGAACGAGTATTACGCCCCTTTCACGACCTCAGGCGATGCAACTAGCGTCAAGTGAATCGCGTGGCTGTCACTTTTTACATCCGTCGTTCCGTACTTACTTGATAAATAAATTGTAACATATTGAGATTCTTCCGTGTCTGGCATAAGTTGTTAAACCGTATGTCCTGACTGGCATTGGACATTGATAGATCTTTGACTGTCGTTGCAGACTCGAAGTCTCGCAAAAGGGTATCAAATTATCCTGAAAATGTCGTGAATATTTTTTATTAGAATTAGAGGCCGAAGATTGTAAGATGGCCGTAAGATAGACTGTGACTAGTCACATCATCATTATCAACATATCACCCTGGGATCACCCACTGCTGCGTATACCCCTTTTTAGTAAGACTAGTCTCATACTCTAAGCCAGGGTTTTTCAACCTGGAAAGAAAATCGAAATTCAAAAGTAGAAAGTTGAAAGCTGTTGTGGCTCCTAGGCCCAGGGCGCTGACAATTTAAAATTACGCCACTGCTCAGTGCAGGAATCGCAACCCGCAACACGCAGCGCAGCAGTACAATCGCTCGGCCACTTCGCTAACCGTGCCGTCAAAATTGAATGCTTGAAAAAAGGAACGGGTAGGGGGTTGAGAAATGTTTCTTCATACTAAAAGGGTCGTGCCATGAAAAAGGTTGAAAAACCCTGCTCTAAGTAATATCTTTATTTTCTTTGTAACACGCGCGTCTTTAAAGCGTGTATCTTGTGGCCAAGCAGTAACTTGTTCAACATAAATAAAATATCGTACATATCTGAGAAGTTTTTGCATCAACATCCGGGTTTCCCAGGTTATTAATATGGGTTGAATATACCGTTGATGCTTAGTACGATTAAAGGATTAAGTGGAACCGAGAGGAATTGCTACAGGTTTTACAAACATGATCTGTCAACGAACGTTGCATCTGGACAATTTGATGGATTTTGAATTTTATTATCCCAAATAAAATTGTAGACTAGTAATTTTCCTCGGTGTAAAAAATGTAATTAGTCGGTCTTTTAGAATATTCAAAAATAAGGGACACGTATTTTTTTATTGGTAAATTAGACCAAAAATGACAAAGATATAGCCTATTAAAGTTACGTGTGACGTCACGATGCGTGGCATTTTTCGCGCAGAGTGACGTCACAGGTAACTTAAATAGGCTATTATCTTGGAAACTACCCTATTATCCTACCAAAATATACCTACTACTGTAAACAAAATTATCTTGTTTCCTAATACAGGTCATATCAAGTCTAATGTGTTTATTTCTATTACTGCAGTTCACGCTTCGACCACCATCGATATTTTTTTTATGCAACATTGCGAGCTGATTGCAGATAATATCACAATAGTTATCAACGAGGGGGTAAGGCAGACGTATATCCTTTTCGCCAGTTAGAGTTCAAGTTTTAAGATGTTGCAAGATTTAATGCTTATAAATTAAGTGTCACAAGTAATGCTTATCATACCCATTTATGTCTCTGGGCCCGTAACCCGATAATTTATAAGTGAAACAAACGTTTTATTAAATACCTACCTAATCAAAGTTACGGATGATTAGACCGGAACGACATTTTTTTTTTTTGTGGATAGGACAGAAATTAAAACATAATAAATAGCAATGGATTCAGGGAGATTTGCGGAGATCAGAGGGGATTCGACCGGAATAAAACAGAAAAAGGGCCGATTCATCAAATCAAATCATAACTAAGCCAATTACAGGCACTTTTGAATTGTCAAGAGACATAAAATAAAAACTACTATAGTATATAGGTAGTACTTAAAATAGTTATGGTGCTACCAGTCCCAGTCACAAGACATAAAAACTGTGAAAGTACCGTAGGTGCTCATTCCAAAGCGTAGATCTCTTAGAGAAGAATGAGCAAGAAACTCCATGGACACTCTTATTCAATCGCCAAAATTGTTACAGATCTTTCTGTTACATCATTCATCAAGGCAATCATAAAACCAAAGAGGTCACACATCAACAGATCACTAACAACTATTGACAAACAGAGAAATTAGACCTCAACCCACAACCCGAGGTACCAGGGCCCCAGGTTTGCGAGGAACAAACAGCCGGACAAACAAAGCGCCCACCCCTTCCGGCTTTGAGTATGCGTGTGCGCACGCCGCGTTATAGCCTGATTGTCGGCTGATAGGAGCGACATGTGGCGATTATAATTATTTAGGGTAATTAATGGGAATAGGGAGTCTTTCATATGGGTCGATTGTCTTGTGGTCATAATTTGATAGTAATACTAATGGAATGTTTAAATACTGCCGATCCACATGGATCATTTGACTTTCGAATTTCGGATAAGCTCTGAATTTAAAAGTAAGTAAATTTTTTTTGTGCAATGTATTGATAGACTAAGAAATCACAATCAACAAATAGTAACCATGGAGTTTCGTGCCGGTTCTTCTCCATGGACACGATCAACCCGAACTGTGCCAATTTTTCGACGATTTTTAAGTGCCCACTGAGGCCCATGTAAAATAAAACATTTTGATTTTGACAATATAGTTCCGATGTTTATTAAGGGTTGGTCTGGACATACAGGTATGGACATTTTGAGGACCAGAATCTGGACACAGATCTTTGACAGTCAGACACATTATTTAATGAGTACTTGAACACTAAAGTTTGATATTTATGCGGCCAATCCGTACACAGTGGTGGAAATAGTGTTTCTATAAACAGTATTTTAAGCTTTCACGGTTTGATACTGAATTTAAACCGTCACCTATGGGATTTTTTTCGGTAATGTTCAGATGACGCTGTTGCAAGCGCCATGAATACAGGTTGACTTGGCGTTTGCACCAGTTTCGAAATATCGGGAGCTCTAAACAATAACCTTAAAGGTTAAGCTGGACGTTGATAGCTCTTCAGAAAGTATTTACAAATTACTATGACATTTTACAAATTATGGCCCCTTCTGGAGAGGATTTTGAACTCAGTACCTAAAATATGACATACCAAAACAAGTTACCTTCAAAATAAAATACAACCTTACTCAAAATTAAACTGGATGTAGTGACAGAAGCAGTTAGTCCAACACTTCACCCTGTTACTCACAGCTTATGAGTCATACGACTTCATCCTGCGACTTGTACCACTTTTCACGAGTACTAAGTGAAGCTTATATTTATGCCCAAATAAAATAACTTTACTAATTGCCTGGTTTAGTGGTTGTTAAGCACAAAATCCTTGGTTCGTTTCCCAGGTCGCGCAGTTTTATTGGGATTTCTCAGTAGAATAAATGGATTCTGGATTTGTTCCTGTTTCTGCCATTTATTATCAAGTAAATATTATTTTCAAATGATCATTGTTTTATTTTCATAATCATTTTTTAATTGCGTTCATTTAGTTTTCAAGTTGTTACAATGAAATATACGTTCTAATCAATATTATAACTAGTTTGACTGTGCAATAATATTTTGCATTTACTTAGGTGTCGCTTAGAACAAGAATGCTGGTCATCTCTGAGTCATCAAAACTTTTTCCTGGAGGCTTTGCCCGCACTTGACTTGCGTAGGTGGCGCTTAAGCCCAAAAAGAACATTTATAACGTCATTATATCCAGTCACATAATATTTTATAGGGCCTTGAACTAAGTACTTTTTTACTGACAATTTTATTGAACTGTATTAAAGCCTAAAATGCTATATTTTATCAAACAAAAGCAAGATAAGTCTCGTGTGTGTGACTAATTAACCGCATTAAATGTCTATTAAAAAGTGAAACATAAAAATTATATTTATTGGTCCTTTCGCGCTGCAATATTTAAGAGGATAGAATAGCTTCTTCTTTTTCAAAAAATAGGTATTTAGAAAAACTCGTACTGTCCCTCTCACGCGTTGAAAAAACCCCGATCGTGCGATAAAGAGCATTGCAACTCGCGACTGAATGTAAGTATTTTTTATATGAAATTTGTCTCTCGGGAGAAAACGTTTTTCACATACTAAACCACGACCAATCTCTTAGATTCTGGTGTCAATCGTTTCAGCATATTATATTCTAGGTTTGTAGGTTTTGTTTTTTTTTAAACTTCTTTGTTTTTTAAATACAAAGGTTTTACTTCAATGAAAATTTTGTCATAAAAATAGTAACTTTTAGGCGCCTGTAACTTTCAAACTATTATAAATTTTGAAAAAAAGAAAACCTATAAACCTAGTTTTTTACTGTGTCAGATGTATTGTAAAAAATCATTGACATAGGATAACATTTAGGGGGAGGAAAACGTTTTCTCTTTTTGTATGGACGAAAGCTCGGTAGACGATAGTCTTAAGGCCTTGGGGTCATTAGCCTCTATACTACTAATAGTTTGAATTAATGCAGAAAAACAAAAAAGATTGAGCTCAAGTTGCATGGCAAGGATTTATAAATAGCACATGTCTCCTTCTTCTAAAAATAATTTATGTCATTTATTCAGAAATGGCTGGCATCTTTTAGAACATTAATTTTATAAGACAGTTCCCCAAATCACCCCTTCTTTCTACCTTTTAGTATTTAAGCTGGGAAGAAATGGCGGCACAAACATCTCAATAATTTCAAAATTATATCTATTAATACTTCTGAATTGTCTAAGTTCAGTGAGCCAAGTAAATGAACGTTAATATTTGTTCTCCATTTGGTGTTCAGCGCTAAAATTTAGATAGCATGATTATCCAAAATCAGGCTATTGACAATTTTGGTATTGAGGGAAAAATACGGTCAATACTCGAAAATACGATCCAAGCACGACTTAATAAGGACCGTATTTTTCCTTTAACACCAAAATTGTTATGGAAATAAATAAAAATCAGGTGATAAAATACCGGTAGTAATAAACTAAAAGGGACATACACAACTTTTATGGTAGCACCTTCAAAATTAAGCCGGACATGAGACGCTCGTAAAAGGTGGACTATTAAAGAATTATATTAATTTCTGACAATCAATAATTCTGTTAAAGTTCACTTTTACGAGAATTTAAGCGGAATACATTTATTTATATGTAGTAACAGTAAATCTGGTTATTGCCAAGACATCAAAATATTAAAATCATTTATTCAAAGTAGAAAAAGCAGTTACTAAACACAAACATTACACAATAACAGTCTCTCCAAAGCTCTAATCTTCCTTAAACTTAGATCAAATAGCAGTATTGTGACTACCAAGTAATCAACCTTTTGTGACTTGCATGACCTGACCAGCCAACAACTTTTAGTAAAAAAAAAAAAATTTTAGATAATATTTGCCCTTGACTCTAATCTAAGTCAAAGGTGGCAGAAGCAAGCCAACGATGGAGCGAGCTTACCCAGAAGAATCATTTTCACTCTAAGTTTGAAGAGATTCGGGATGTACGTCTTCGGGAACACTGACAGATATTTGGAAAAAGTTCCGCACGTCTCACACACAACAAGACTATGCAATGACATTTATAGAAGATATAAAATTGGGTCATTACCAACAGTCCGGTCAATTTAGACAAAAAAATGTGAGTGAAATTACATAAAGTCCCAGCAAGCTGAATTTTTGTGAAGTTGTTCAAAACATAATTATAAACAATGTCTAGAAGTTCCCCATCATTCCCCTGTAAGGAAAAAAAAAATATTCAAGGTCAAAGGTAAAAAAAATGAGTTTTTCGCGATTTTCAGCAAAACGGTAAGTTTTATCATACAAGTACCTCAGACAAAAATTGTAGATCATAAAATTATCTATAAAAATGTATTAATACTTTTTTTCTTACGAGCCACCGTTTCAGAGATATAACGATTCAAAAAGTTATAAAAGTTGTTATCGTCATATGCATCTAATGAGGTAGTGTACTTAGCGCGTTTTTTTTAACGTGGTTTCCCCAGTAGGCCTACTCCACGGGTCAGTTGTGATCCTGTTTATTGTAAAACTATTGCAAAATAACGGAAATTTGCAAAGATTAGGAAAGATAAAAGCGTGCCTGTCCCTGTGTTCAATTTACTTGCATCCAAAATGAAGATGATGAAGAAGCAGGAGAAGAAGATCGAGAAAAAGAACAAGAATTTGAAACTTACGAATGAGACGAATAAACTCCAACACTTTTTTTTCATTTACATCGCTTTTATCTTTCCCAATCTTTGAACATTTCCGTCATTTTGCAATATTATACAATAAACAGGATCACAACTGACCCGTGGAGTAGGCCTACTGGGGAAACCACGTTAAAAAAAACGCGCTAAGTACACTACCTCATTAGATGCACTTGACGATAACAACTTTTATAACTTTTTGAATCGTTACATCTCTGAAACGGTGGCTCGTAAGAAAAAAAATATTAATCCATTTTTATAGATAATTTTATGATCTACAATTTTTGTCTGAGGTACTTGTATGATAAAACTTACGTACCGTTTTGCTGAAAATCGCGAAAAACTCATTTTTTTTTACCTTTGACCTTGAATATTTTTTTTTCCTTACAGGGGAATGATGGGGAACTTTTAGACATTGTTTATAATTATGTTTTGAACAACTTCACAGAAATTCAGCTTGCTGGGACTTTATGTAACCTCGAATGTCTAAATTGACCGGACTACAACCCCAGAAACAAAAAAATAATCTTACTTAATAAAAAACCCCAAGAACACCTACAAAAACAACTAAAAAGCTAAACAATAAAATCATTTGTCATTCCAATTCACAACTTCTCGATTACAAATAATACCAACAGAAACTCCAGCCACACTTTGCTCAATCCACATAGTCCGACGTCTTACAAAAGTAACATAATGCCCCACAATTATGGCGGCAGCATGGCGAAACAGATAGCACAGCAGTTCCCACAGACACCACGTAACAGATATACGAACAATGCTGATACACTTACGTCATTGTTCAGTAGAGGCTGTAAACTAACACTAATGTATTGTGAAGATAGTTAAGAAGGATTTATGGAAGGTACACCATTGTACCAAGGTACCTTCCATTGGGATTGGTGAATATGTGGTAGATAAAGGTCTTAAAGCTGATACTGATGATGATTTATTTATTATTACAAAAGTAATTGATATAGAAAATTATACAACCTTAGAAAAGCACAAAAGTACCTCCTACCCTTAAAAAGAATTTCTGAATCGTCTGAAGCTGCATGCATGATTACATTTGATTGATTCCTATTGAGATGAACCAGAAAGATAAAATGAAAATAAAACTGCATTAAATATGTTTAGTTTTTGTCGACAAATTACACGAATATTTTTAAGAAGTTAATAGAGAAAGGACAGAGGTTACTACTACTACATTCGCGGTATACGAAAATGTGTATTCATCACTATAAAGATTTCCTACGAAACCAAGAATTGAATAGTAACATAACTGCGAACTATAATTAATCAAAATCCTTAAAACAAACAAATATAATACTCGTATGTTTTACGAGGACTCCAATATAATTCCGGGAAACGTCCAAAGAAAACCGTTATACACAAATCAAGCCAACATAAATACGATCTTGTTAAGAATAAAATAAAACTTATTTTTATGTGGAATCGTCGTTAACACAGAAAACGAAGTTATGGGAAAAATATTGATGACTTCTTATTGGCAGAGCAAATCTGTGTGGTTGTTATTGCGATGATGAAGGAATACGAAATTAGCCTGGTTAATGTTAGTTGGATTAAAGATTTCCCATTTTTACAGCAGCTTTAGCAACACTCACTATCTGTGTCCATATTCGAAAACGCACACAACCGAATTTCTTCAAACTTAGAGTGAACAGGCTTCTTCTGGGTAATAGGGTAAGCTCACTCCAAAGACTTCGTCTTTGAAATCCACCCAGACTAGAGCCAAGAGCAAACTCATCTAAAACAGTACCAAAATGTGGAATTTGAGTGTACAATAAGGTACACACCTCTACTTAAAGGAATAAAAGTATAAAATGTTATTACTCAAAACCTAACCATATAAATCAGTGCCCACCACGCTACCGAATTTGTTGTCAGAGAAAAATTAGACTCCTTAAAAGTATTCCACATCATTATAACTGATACCTAATAAGCAGGTACTCGGAAACTTCCCATTAGTCCTTGCCAAGACTCTCGAAGTCTCGCCCCTGATGTATCAGACTGTAATCATGACTAAGAGTACCGTATAAGACAATATGCCTCGAAATTGGACCAAGTCGATATTTTACACCGATTGGCATTCGTGGGCGGGACTCTGACACGGGTAAACTCGAAAGAGGTCGATGAAAGGAGGCGTTCCTTCCAAATTTATTTCTGATCAGAACAGCTGTGGTTGGAAATGGTATCGTGGTCGTTGAAAAAGAATCTGGAACTTTCTACTCGGATTTGGGGGCAAATCAGATAATGTTCCAAAGACGAAATTGTGAGGGATGGTTAATCAAATCTACATGATCGAATGAGGAGAATTCAACTTAGAATAGTGATATGGTATTCTTGAATATTGCAACTTGTACATTGAGAAGTATGATATAGCTAGAACGGTATGCATTGCTGAAATAACAAGCACTAGAGAATGATGGAAGCAAACATGATAAAAGCCGGAGAATGATGAATTGATGACTCTCTAATATTATCATGTCTATACAAACACTTTTGCCTATTGATTTGCAAGAAACAAATGTTAAAAGACTAAAAAAGAAAAGACATCGAAAGGATAGAAGAAAAAAATATTCTGGCCGTCATTAAAAACATATAAAATTCCACATACGTAAATGGTAATTTCTCTACAGCGGTATCCAAACACGTATTTTGTATTGTTTCCAATATATTAGAATTAATATTCTTTCTCCGTCGTCATACGGACGTCAATAAAAAGCAGTCACTGATTATAGAATAGCAATTACTTCGACATGTTCAAACAATTGCCGATAGCGTTCAGACGATGAATATAGTAAATGTAACGCGCCGGTAAGAGACAGGCGAAAGGGCAAACTTGAATAATTACCTACAATTTAATAATAGGAAACATGAGGGTAACAGCTACATGTGTACGTTACTCAAGTAACATAAGTTTAGGTCCCAAGTAACAAGGGCGACAATATTTTCATTAAGATGACAAAATTGAAGTCTCCGAGTGAGAAATTCCTAATGGAAAACACCAACCACAATTTGATAATCGAACCCAGGGCCTTACGGTCATTGGTACCTATTGCAACAAACGACGCTGTCAAAGTGTCAATAAAGTCAGTGATAAAAATGTTTTCGTTTCATTGAATATTCACAATCACAAAGCAAAACTTCTCAAGAACAGCAAATTAAAATTTCTTAGAACGCAGGAAACGCGTTTAGAAAAGAATATACCTCATTAACAAGACAATAGGTAGTACTTTCGCTTGAAACTCATAGAGCATGAAATCGACACAGTTCCATAAGTGATTTATCGAACTACCGTAGGCATTCTGTCTCTCCAAGATTATCTAGAACCAGTACCTGCTTATAAAGAAAGTGTTAAAAATAATATGGATAATGATTAATGTTCAAGTGAAAGCAATAAGATATTGTATGCAAAAATAGTCGACGATATGTAGGACTGGAGATAAAGATTAATCTCAGTATGTTAAATAGCTTATGATTGAGAACCCATACAATTTTAAACAATGTCACTGATAGCAATAAAAACTATAATTGCTTGATTTATAGTGCTCTGCACTTATCAGAATCGTCAACCCCTTTCTCTTGGAATTGCATCAAAGAAAAAGTAAGTCAATTTGAAAAGATTGACCCAAATACTCGGACAGGTTTAGTAACAGTATTGTATGAGCTTGTAATCTGTGGATAATTGAAATTCAGTTTAATTGAGAGGACTTAAGGACGTCTCTGAAACCTGTCGCCAGACTGATTTAGAAGACCAGAGTCAGAAATAAGATGTCGAAGAATTTAATAATGAACTTACAGTCAGATAAATTCGAAACAATTATTATGCCCCACATGTTGGTATTGAGAATAAAACTTCGGTTACCAAGATATCAGTCGCAATCAACATTGAAGTACACATGAGTCACATAAAGAAAACATAAAGAAATTCTCCCAAGACTATAGCAAATTCCAACAGCACAACAATTAAGCAATCAACCCAAGCAACAATTAAGTGAAAACAAAAGACAAACCACAAGTTTATACACCATTGACATTGTAAAAATTGCCGCACCCAATATGGGCAATATTTTTGCTTTTAAACACCGGGTGTGGGCAAGACTACTCGTTACTAAAAGAAACATGGATGTGCATTTGCATTTAATCGTTGTCGTGGCATTTGCTGGTGAAAGCATTGTAATTTCATAGGAAACGTATCGTATGGATGGCGATAAATAAAGCATGAGTACATTCTACTTCTGTAATGACTAGTTTAACGTTATTGTGGAATTCTGGGTCATTTTTGAGAGTATAGTCAAGCTTGAGGAGTAATAACCATGGATAAAAGGTTTTATTGATACTGAATTTCTCAATGCTGTAAATGATTGGTCTAAAGACCTACTAAAGATAAACTTAAATCATTAAGCTTTTCATCTTTCGCCTTTGTCAGCCAGTTGGGGGTATCACACACGATACTAACTGACACGCGGTCATTGTCTAGTTTATAATAAAATATTTTTTAAGCAGATCCAGCATTATTTAGTTTTCTCACAGCAAATTTCATAAGCGCTATGGAATCTTATAATAATATCCGATATCAATCTAACGCCAGGAAATGCCAAGAGACCTAAATATAGCTTAGAAATCTTATGAAGGAAGCAAGTCCAGTTAGCAACAGATTTTATGATTAAACAAAAACTATGTTCTTATTACTGCATTAATCTAGAATACCGTATGAGCTACAGATAAGAACAAGCCCTATTTCCTGTGGGTAGAAATACAGAAGCTGACTAAGATAAGGGCAGTTGAATTTCAGTGGAATAACCAGTATTTTGCATGGAGCTTTTATATGACCTCCACAACGATGTAACTGGGTAAAACGATACTCTTGACAGGACTAGCTGTCAGTTCACTTTAGGGGTTTTTATTACTAGTTATGACTAGAAATCACTCAGATCGATACGTGACATGGTATCAGGATGAAACTTTGATAAAATGTTGCAGAACTTCATTGGTATATTAAAAGTATCATCGAAGTACATGACAAAAACAATGCAGACAATATTTAGAACGCAAAAGCTGCTCAAACCCATAACTCCAATTCACGGCATAGCTAAGATTATCTCTGAACCAACAATGTTGATAGCAGCAAATATAACAATACAAGTAAAAAACAGCAAGGTCGTAAGCAAACCAGTAGGATACAATACGGCACAAAAACTAAGGTTGAACAAGATTGAGGGAGATAGTGTTACATGGTAATACTATCGCATTGTGCGACTTTGAATTTGTAATGTTGTACGTGAATGAGTTTGAAAATTCAATTTGTGAATGTGAGAAAAAGTTGGACGATATGGAAGATGCTGGAATGTGAGGGAATATTGGTTTAAATTGACATTAAAAAAAAAGAAATTAGAATACTGTAGAGATGAGAGATGATAATGATGGTGATCTAATGTGTAAATAAATAAGCACAAATAAAGAAAGACTAAGTTATGAATTATTTGAAGTTGTGAATCATGATGGTGGTGCTAAGTCCGATGAAATAATGACAAATTGAGATCGAAATGAAAAATATAAAAAATGCGTACTAAAAAAATACATTCCAAAAACTCAAATTAAGACCATCGTAACACAAAAGTTAAGGAATACCAGAGATAAGAGGACAAAAAATAATGAGATTGTAAACTCGGATTGGCAAACGAGCCATAAAATAATGATTGTCAACTTAATATCTTTGCCAATAAAAATTATATCGAAGTTGATTAAAAAGTAAAATATCGATCTTAACCTGATCAAATGGACGTTCATAAAATATTTAGCACAAACCTCGAAGCCAAAAGAAACGCATTCTTTGCTTTAATTTAAACAGTCGTACAATCATAATTAAAAATGTTTTCCTTGTAAACAGCAAAAATAAACATTCAGTATTGTTTTGAACAAGTGTATATTTTGAAGCACCGTTGGTTCATCGACTCCGTTAAAATATTCAGAAGATTTTATTGCACATATATAAAAGGATCTGGCTTAAATTTCTTTGACCCAGACTAGATGTACCATTTACATAATCTATCTTGTATATTCAGACGTGGCTGATTTTGACTGATTTAAAGACTTGCTCTTCTCTTGAAAATCGAATCGAAATCCATGACCAAACTTCTATTTCAAGTATTAAAAGGCATCAGCAGAAGAATAATATATGTTTAGTCAAACGCCTAACTTATGATTTTCATTGTGTCATTTGCCTTAACCAGCTAATCACGTGGTATTTTCTTCGCCATATTGAAGTTCGCTATCAACGTTATTACAAGCTGTCTTTAGCCTTAAATCTACTTCAACTCCTACAGTAATAATTATATCAGTAGTCACAATACAAATTACCTTATTCACCTTGAATAAATCATTTAAATCGTTTACTTGGACATTGTCTTATGGCTGTGTCACTGATCACTTTCAAGCCGTAAGTCATTATTCATTAGTATCCGGATCATGGTTATGCTTGTCAGTTTCTCTGAGTTCGTTTGTTTGTTCTTTTGGGAGTTATCTTCAATCTAGGCATTCTTAGGTATTGGTTTATACTTGCTGAAATGATTTTATTGGAAATATGATTCAATTGATTAATTTGATTCTGATTCTTACTAATGATTTCAGAAATTCGTTGGTCATATTCTTTACTGTTTACTTGCGTCATCCCTTTGCAGGGCAAAGGCCACTCACTCCCCATGACTTCTCACTATTTCGATCCAAGGTTGATGTGAGCCACTGGTCGTTAGTTTTGTTCAGCTCATCCCGCCATCTAATTGGCAATGTAGAAGAATATGATTCTAACTTCATGGTCTTTCTTGATGCCAGAACTGACTGACCTAAGCTATGAATGTTTGTCTTATACCGCTGTATCAATAATCTGGTTATCTTTTAATCTGTAAATTCTTTTTGGATTTATTTATTACAATATTAATTATAGTATCAGAGCACAAGGTCTGATTTATGATTTCATTGTTTTGTTAAGGCTGTTTGCAAGGTTTGCATTGGTAAAATGTGGGTGAACCTCTTCTGCCTACTCCTTTGTCCGATCAGACTATGAGAGTGGAAAAGACGGAGTGCATCAGTATTGTGCGTTTAGCAGTTAAGCAGCCAGGCGCATTACCTTAAGATATCTATTACATCACTACTGCTCTCAAAACGGTAAAGGAAACCTTAGTCGTAGAACCGAGAATTTGAAGAATCTCTCATCAATCCGTACTGTGGGGGAACTGACAGAGCTATACCAGTCGTGTAGCGCCATCTCGTTCACTCGCTGGAATAAGCCTGGTTTTAAGACGTTGTAATACCCCCCCTGAGCCCTCGTGGTGGAGTAACTGCCCACTCTCACAGAGAGTAGACCTGTGTTTCAGCAGTGAGAACATTATACTATGCTGTGTTTGAGCAACACACACTTCTGTACTGTATTATTTGCAGTGTTGAAGGCTAGCCTCTTCTGAGATTGACCAGAACCGCTAATGCCCAGGACCACAGTCTACTTCTTCAACAAATCCTTTGTTTATAAAATCCACAGGTGATAAGTAGTCATAAACAATTGGCTCAAGGACTCGTTTAGTTACATACAATTAGGTTTGTCACGATTTACCCTCGATTAAACTTTAATTACTAAACACTGCCAACTATTGCCGCGTATTTAGCATGTTATTATGCTCATTTCGTAATTATGGTATGCATTTATTCTACTTGGATTTACCGAAATAGCAATAGTGAAAAACTAAAATAGCAGATAGTATAGGCCTGAGTCGAATGTATGAACATAATTATGAGCCAAGCAACGTCAGAAAGCTCGAATTCTCGAGATGAAAAAATGTAACTGTAATTCCTGGATTTATTGAGAGTGGAACAGAGAAAAACAAAAGAGCTGGGCCTCAAGTCTGCTATTACAATAGTGTCACAATGGTCTATCATTGATTTCATAATTGTTGATTTTGACAAGTTTGGTAATCTACTATTATAATGGCGTCATTATGACTTTCCAATGGACAACCACTGACATTCCATTGAAAGAAATGGCTTAGAATGGTAATCTCGTACACAATGACAAATGAATGACTGACGTAAGGGGTAATCTGCTAAAATTTTGACAGTTCTTTTGATCATTGATCTACCATTGGATCGTCATTGTGCAGTCATTGCTTCTAATAGCTCGGTAGTCGAAAAGAGTTTGTTATCTATCGTGTTTGTATTGTATTTTGTGAAATATTGAGTGGAGAAATGTATTCACTACGAGCAAATATTCTCGAGCCAGTCAGCGCAGTTGATCCTAGAGGAAGAAGATGCGTGGAATGCAAAAGTCCCGTCGCTATTGATATTTCCGAGGCGGAATTTGTAAAAACGTTTCGCCGGTTTCGCCCTGGAAGAAAGGACTCAGTAAGGGGGTTAATTAAAGAACTCATTCCCTTTATGGCCAGACTGCGTCGAAACGATAGCATATCGAGAATACTGAATTTGATTTTCATTGATTTATTAAGGTGAACGCAGACCTAGCCGCACCGCAGTCTCCGCATTCCCCGCATTACGAATTCTTTGTATAAAGTTCTATGAAACCACGCACACTCACCCGCTTCGCAGTAGCCGCAGAAGCGGTAAGAAAACGATGACTGCGGGACTGCGGAGACTGCGGTGCGGCTAGGTCTGCGTTCACCTTTATTCTGTAGCTATAAACACGTAGTAGCCAAGAGCCAGGTCTTGGTGGTTTTCCATTAAATCAATTAGAGCCGAAATTTGCTCTATTAGCACCATTTTGTATAAAATATTATATATAAATAAAACACATAAATGAAAATAAATAGCAAAATACCGGTGAACGCACACCTAGCCGCACCGCAGTCTGTTTTCTTACCGATTCTGCGGCTACTGCGATGCGGGTAAGTGTGCGAGGTTTCATAGAACTATAAACAAAGAATTCATTATGCGGGGACAGCGGTGCGGCTAGATGTGCGTTCACCATTAGAATTGTAAACAGTAAGCAGTAATGTCACATTTGACTTTGACAGCTACAGATAAAACATTATTGAGTTTCACATATTTCTATGTAGTCTGTGGTTTCACTGCTAAAAACGTTACACATTTTAATGTTTTTGCTATTTAGGAACTTCTTACTACTTCAGATTGCTTATAACATTATTAAATAATATGTAAACATGTATATAAATGAAATCTAAATGTTCAAATTTAGTAGTAGTTTTTCGAAAATCATTTCTACTACCGGGTTTTATAATAATGGCAATACGACAATGTCATTCTGCCACGATTCCATTACGAGACCACTGACCGATTAGTGATCGACCATTATGAATTAGCAGATTACAAACTTTTATCAAAATGACAATTGGATCGTGTTGGAATGACGAATTTATTAAAATTAGCAGACTAGGGGCCCAGATAGAAGATATTTATGGGTAGAATGGTTTAACATATGAGCTAATGTCGAAAATATCGAGTTCTCGAGATGAAACATCATAGTGTTTTTCTAATTTCTTCCCGTGACTTCGTCTGCGTCAGAGATATGCGTAGAGTATGGCACGAAGTATTAGTATAGCTTTCCATTAGTGGAAAATTCCTTGAAGTTAAATGGGCGTTCTCGTAGTAACCTCCTACATACAAACTTTGTATCATTACAATATTTGTGTAGACAGACTGCTACTGAGTTTCGTAAACTGTTTATTCATAATTTAGCCTCGTGATATAAACTGAAAATGCGAATGGTCGGCAGAAAGCTTCAGTTAGCTTTATTAAATAAAACGAAATGTAACGATATAAATCATTGCTTACAAATAATTTACCATTTAAAATCTCTACGAGGACAAACAATACAACAAAAAAATATACCTATTAACAAAGAGTATAAAATAAATAATTTCTGTGTGTTACGAGTATAATAAATAACACCCATGTTACTGTAATTCTTGTTCTTGATACCAAAGAATAAAGAAGAAGAAGAAGAAGCCTTGAAAACAGTGGCGGTTATTAAATCACACGAAATCGATATATTTGTGACAGCAGACACATTAGTTTGGCGGTCGTGAAGATAGTATAAAGACGGATAAGGTAACAGATGCTATAATTTTAAAATGTCGGAGATTTTAACAAGAATAAAATGCAAAGCAGCAGGTCTATAGAGAATTAATTTCATAAAAGAAACAAGAACAATATTTATTCTTGAACGTACGCCACTTTGGAAACATGTTCTGAAACTTTAATGCAATTTAGAAGTCTTAGAAGATAAAAATTAATATACGTAGAAGTGAAGGCCGATGAAAATAGTAAATAATTATGAGTCATAATAATATTTTGGACGAACATATTCAGATTTTTTTGGATGATTGAAATTCAAAGCTTGCAAAAAAATCCTTTTGGAGTTGTGCAAAAACAACTGCAAGTCGCTTAGACTTTGATGTGGTCTTTGCAGGAATTTTCCTAAATATCAGTAGGTACCCAGATTTTTGCTTCTTGAGCATGCCTGACGTATTTAATTTGATACCAGACAGTCTAAAACCGACCGACCGACTAAAACAAACCGTTACCCTGGAACTTAGAGCAATTAAAGTAACACCATGGATTTTGGTCAGTACTAAACCCCTTCTACACGGTGAGACCCGACCGCCTGACAGAGGTGATTTTGGTCGTGTCAACAGTACCCCACCGTCTAGAACGCTGTCGGCTGACGGTCGGGTCCCACCGCGGACGCAGCCTGTCGGGACGGATGCGCTCCCGACCAAGGTTCGATTGACTCCGCCCACATTTGGTCGCACGACCAACGTCTACACGGTCGATTTTCATTCCCACCGGACCAAGATCACCTCTGTCAGGCGGTCGGGTCTCACCGTGTAGAAGGGGTTTTACCAGTGCATTCCACTTTACCCAGGGCAAGTGATGATTCTTCATTTTAAAAAAAGGCCTTCCAATTTTTCTCAACCTCCCAAATATACCTGGCTCCACCATTATCACAAATCTATATTCAGAATCAAAAGCCTGGCCTCGTCCATGTGGCTCCGTTTATTTTTATACACACCGTTGCTCTGTCAGTGCTGTTTACCCCATCTATTTTAGGAGATGCACACACCACGTGTATTTACCTTACGAACGATGCATTTTGAACTTCAGAAAGCACATTTGAACGTTTTTAACAAAGAGAGGAAATTCTCAACGTATTGTCTACGTTAGAAATCATCAACATTATTATCTTTTTCTTCAATGAACAGAAAAACAAAAGACTTCAATAAAGACTCGGTGGTTGGATTTTTTTTTAAATCACTGAGCATTATAAGTTTTTTTTTTTTGATTTTTTTTTTTCGTGGTAAAATCATCAAATGACAGACTGTCTGACAGCACAGTCTGACAGCTGGTACTGTCAGACTTGGACTGAATAAAATCCACGGTGTCCTTCAATAGCCCTTTATATTCCGGGGTAACGGTATGCGCTAGTACCGCGACCCTGGCAGGCGAGCACTGATTCCTTACTTTCGATATCATAATAACCTTTTCATCTAATTTGGGTAAAAGCGGATGTGTTTGACAACCGAAGACAAATAAAAAACAATTAAACACACGCCAGAGAAATTGCAGGCATGAGAACAAAAAACAAACATAATAGAAAAACAAATCTCTTGATTATGCGAATAATTACCGGAAACAATCAACTGATGACATGACCTTTACATCACAGATTTAAAGTAAAACAAAATTATATCCATATAGTCAATTTAAATCCTAAAATGGTAGCAGAAATTAACATTACAAATTATTGCAAAATGGCGACTGCCAATTTAGGCGGGTTATTTAGCGCCATGTCAAGGTGATTTTAGAATAGTTTTTGCACATTGCAAGAATTTCGTAAATTGTCGCCGAAAAAAGATTCTATTCGCTTGAAACAGTAGTTTTTGTGAATTCTAATCGGATAGCGGTATTATTTAGCTAAAAACGACATTCATTTATTTTCTTCATTGACAAAATGTTTAATGACTCTGACTGGTCTTGTTTTTGGAGACTCTTTTTTTCTCTATGGTTTTCTAACCCATAGAAAAGTATTTTTTAACGGGTTGAAAAACAATTGTTTAGGATTTTGGAATAAACCGTAACTTACTTTTTATAGTAATTTACTGTTAAACAAACTTTCGGCAAAGTTTTTTAAATACCTATCAAACTTTTTTAGTAAGTAATTAACGTAATATTTCGGAGTGACTAACCAACAGTGTTGCCAGATTATAAAATTAGTAGGATTTCGCAATGAAAGTGAGCGAGTAGGCATTGAGATTAGAGTTCAATGACCTAGACGGCTTGAGGTTTCGGCGTTAGCTTTTTACCTACATAGACTAAGTTTTTGTTTTGTTTTTAAAGTTTCTTAAAAACAGACACAGATAACTATGTTGTAACTGGAATTGGAAGACGATTCTTGTGTTGCAAAATACCTACAAACAAAAGAATGCGACTTTTGACCGGTTTCATGGTTCTTGGAAGGTTATTTCGAAACTTTTCATTGATGTTACGTTTGATTATTTGAGATCTTAGGTAGGAACCTAGGTACCTACGTTCCTGTCTTTTTTTCTTCAATTCCCTTTGTGCGGTCGCGGGACTCACCGAATTACTGTGACCGTGGAACGTAAAGGGCTACCTATTGAAGGACACCGTGGATTTTAGACAGTACGAGTCTGACAGTCCTTCCCGCTCTGCCCTGAGTGGGAGGACTCATTTGATTAGGTATGTTACCACGATAAAAAAAGTCTCTTTGTGCCTTTTCCATGATACTTATGTACCTATTTAGAGATTTCTCTTAGACATAATGAGGCATCAGATAGTTATCCAGCAGATCAATATCGCTACGTATTAAATTCTAATTAATTTCGTTGCAGACCCAAGATACCTACCCCTCGGTAGGTAGCTACTTCAATTCCCCGGGATTTCATCCGACTCATACCTATCTGTTAGCCGCGACTGTTGATTCTGTCTTTCAGGAGTTGCAGTAGTTTATGAAAATTAACTAGCAAACTTATGCCATAAAGTGGGAGACGGCTTTCGTACCTACTGGCGCTACTGGCTCACGCTTTGGTTATAGGTAAGTACCTAGGTACCTACAAGTAGATTCGTAGGTAGGTATGTTGATCTCTCGATCCAAATTCCTTCGGCTTCGGTATGATTTCGAACATTGGTAAGCATCAAACAAATTCCATAAAAGAGATTATCCCCACCTCACATGTACACATCGGTGGTTTATTCAACTGCGAATTGAGATTACATTACGCACACATTCCAGCAAACACAATGGCTACAATGTTTATAGATGGCTAAAGTGTATCAGAAAATCACAATGGAATGCGAATTTCGGCATGTCGGGCTTTGTCAGACAATCGAGATGCATTCACAATAGATGCAAGGACCCCTAGGTCGGAATGTGTGGGACATCACTATTGTTGTTACCATAGACATCGCGGTACCTACCGGTGGTAGCTAACATCAATGTTTTGAGTCAAAGATACAACATGAATTACGAAAATCGCTCTTACTGCTACGACATAAAGGGTCTGTTATGTAAATAGTTACCTTTCAATGTTTGGTTGACTCTGGCTGTATGATAAACTAGTAGTTATCTAGGCACTATCATCAAAATTCATAGCCAAAAAAGTTTATTTTTGTAGCTAGGTAGGTATTTGAAGTCAAACACTTTTTACCTGCCGAGCAAAGCAATGGTAGCAAACAAACGACGCTTTGCCACAAAACTGGCAAAACAGGGGACAAAAACCTCCTAATGTCTATAATTAGCGAAAAATCTGACGCCTTTGACCACTAAAATGCAAATTCCACTATCAACCGGTTCGAAACGCAATGTTTTTTTTTTAAGAACCAATGTTTAGAACAGCGGCCGTCTAAATTCAGCCAGGTAATGGATCGAGCCATACGACCTACTTCGACTTCTAGATACAGATTATACAATAGCAGCGAGTGATACGAACGAGATATTTTTTTCCGCGAATGGCTGTATCTAAGCGTGCCTCAGCAAAGCATGGAAAGTACAGTTAAAATAACTAAAATACTCACGAGACTCCGGACAGCACACGACGAGATGCTTAGAAAGATTACGTTTTTTCAAACGTTTTAGACACTGGTTATGACACACAGATTGTCCAGTTCACTGTTTTGGTGCACTAAATGTTTTTTATTTGTATATTTAACGTGTTATTTGTGTTTATTCACAGCTGAGTTCTATAAGCGGTTCACGGTTTGGGTCGGCGAGGAGCGGCAATCAGCCTCCGTGCGTGGATACGACGCGGCGCGGCGCGGCGAACTGACGGGGAGCGAAACGAAACGTCATCAATGCGCGCGATCTCCCACTCTCCTGTGCGTTCGGAATTATGGTCAGATGGTTTGTGTTATTTACAAAATATTTTTGTTTAATAAAGTGCATGTTTGTAAAAAGAGAATAACAGACTGTAACATTAACTACACTTTTGGCAAGAAACAGCGCAACAGATGTATTAACTTTTAAATTGGTAAAAATTTTTAACTTGCTTTGATTAAATTTTATAATTAAATTAAATATTATAGCGATTGTAATTTATATCCTGCTTAAACGTACATGCTATAGGTACCTACAGATAATCTGGATTATGTCGCATTGTGGGCATTTTTCATCTATTAAACAAAGCCTAGAATCACAATCGGGTTGACGCGTCCAAGTAGGTATTAGTTAAATAAAGTTATTCTTCGACAGCTTAATTTTATTTGGATCCTAATCTACTGCCAACGTGACCAGCTAGAACCTTGCACCAGTTCCACCCAAGATCCTAGTGTGACTGCTATGTTAATTTAGCACTTAGTATTTTGACGAATGTGTTAAATCATTCTGTAGGTTTTCTTTCTATCAAATAAGGGCGAAGTAAGTCACGTTATGGGAAAAGTCAAGTTTTAGCTTTATGTTAAGATTTGTCGAAACAGTTATCGCAAAGGTTGAGCGATCGACTGCAGTGTTGCGTTTCACGGGTTGGATTTTCCCATATGAACAAATTTTGAATGATCTAAACGCATTCACGATGCAAGATTCCTCTAAATAAGGAATAAAAGAATCTTAATAATATTATTAAAATATAAGCTGTTACAATATCATTGGCTGTTACACAAGATACAATTAATTTTTTGGTAATAAATTTCACGAAGTCATTGAAAGACACCATAGATTTTAGTAAGTAGGTACGAGTCTGACAGTCCCTCCCGCGCTGCCCTGGAAGAACTCATTTAATGATTTTACGACGTAAAAAATGTCTAGGTAACATAATATTGTTTAATTAGTGTAAAAGTATAATTACCCCATGATGGTACAGGTACAGACGCCAGCACATCAACCTACTTTAATCTGCCAGATTAAAGTTGGTTGATTTGTGCTGGCGTCTAAAAGATTTTCAACCTTATCACAACAGTGGAAGGTTAATAATTTTGTTGGTATAATTTGACAGAATCAGGTAGGTTGACCTGCTGGCGTCAGTACCAATTCATACTTTCCCATCATAATATTAGCTAGATTACCAAAAATTAAAAACAAACCAAAATTCAAAAGTAGGTACCTACTTAGGTAGGTACTTACCTACATAATTATGGTTCTGTATTTCGCATGATGTATTTGTCCATGTTTTTAAGTGTATCTCGGAAAACTTTTGCTATCAGGCACATAATTATTAAAAGTTAGCTGGTGGAGGAATTCCCCTAATCTTCCTTTAGTTACATAAATAATACGTTCCGTAGTGCTTGTTTTATCATACTGCGGGTCAAATATTATCAAACTTTATTGTGTTGCAAGGATTAAAATAAGTAAAACATTTCAATAAAATAATTACAACTTAATTGAACACAAATTATTACGTAAAAAAACAAAAAACGGTTTGGCTACAAGTTCTCAACAAGCAGCGCCTCTACCGGCCAATCTATGAACTAAACTCGCCACGCACTTAGTTTCCGAACAATTCGTTTTGTTTCTCTTTGGGGACGACATTTTGACGTAAAATAATACCAACTATGTTAATTAGTTGTTTACCTTGTACAGGGAATGGCATAAAATGCCTACGCTTTAATAAATAAAGTTGGTATATTCAGATATTCCTAACTGCATCGCATTGGCATAACAATCTTGAATTAGTTATGCAACTCGGCGCTAACTTACCTATATAAGTTATGTAGGTAACTAAAATACTTGATTAGTTATGTAAGCACTAACCCCTTTATTATTTAGGCATAGACAAGGTTAGGTAGGTACCTATCTAGATAATCGGAAAGGCCTACCACTATTAAGTCAACGACATTATTCAAGTTTTTGAGGCCAAAACGTTTAATTTTGTTATTCTTATCAAATCTAGACTAGTCCCACCCAAGGTCTGCCAGAACTCGCGGGTTTGACTTGAAGAGCATCGCGCCTCGCGGCCCTGGAATGCAAAAGGAAACTGAAGGAACAGGGTGCTTTTACGTCTGTTAAGTCTAGCTAACATCCCCTTCGTTCCAATTAGGACTCATTTGAGAGTACTCAGTCGTGTTTGCGACCACGAGACCTATTAGTTTTTCCCACGTTTTTATAAACTCACTTTTCTTGTTTGTTAGTTTGTCGTTTTGGTTGGACTTTCGCAACTCAAGTTTGAGGCACCTCCCGATAAGTTAGCAGGCTGAAATTTTGCATAGGTACGCTCTGAGTTCTGATGACAATACAGGACTAGCTAAGAAACGTTATAACAAATCCAATATGGCGGACTCCCCAAGATGGCGGACGGGCTGTTTGAAATCCACTCATGTTGAATATCAAATGCAAGGGTTTGCTGTCAAAAATACAAAAAAATAATGAAGAAATAATAAATCCAATATGGCGGACGTCCAAGATGGCGGACAGGCTTTTTCAAATTCACCCTCATGTTAAGGGTATCAAATGAAAGGGTTTGCTGTCAGAAATATAAAAAAAATAGTCACGTGAGTGAAACCCAACATGGCGGACATCCAAGATGGTGGATTGGATTGATTATTTGAAATGTAACCCCATGATATGGGTATTAAACGAAAGGGTTTTTTTCTACGATACGATACGAAAAAATAATAAAATAATTAAGATTTAAAAAATCTATAAACCTACGTTTTTAAATTTCTTAAAAATAAGATAATAGCCCTACGGGGCTGAGAGAGGGTATACATGGGCTCACAGAGAAGAGGCCTGTGTCCCAGCAGTGGGAACATTATAGGCTGATGATGATGAGTAATTGGTGCCGTTCCCCAATTCAAAGTTCAGAAATAGTATCGTCTCACGTCCCGACTCCCGATCACATGGAAGCGTCAAATATAAACTCCAGTTAATGTTTTACGAGCCGATATTAAAAATACATTAATATGATTTATGGTTCTGTTTACGCCGCCGGTGCCCGCATTCGATGCTATTGTAACTATAGATTATAACTTTGTGTTAGAATAAAAGTATTTTATAGTACAAAGTTACTATTTTTATGTACTTATTCTTCTCCTGTTTCATGCCCTTTCTTCGCTATAAAATGCAGTAAAAGAAAAAAATACGTGTGGCACTCGGAAACTGCCGCGGTAAAGTTTAAGTTTTGTCAACTTATGCATTTTTTTTCTCTTTAGGCTATGGTCAGCCATGTCAATTAAGGTAAACGTCAAGAAAAATAAACACCGTGCCGTAGTGTGCCGAACTGAAACAATATTAGACGATGAGGGGTGTTAGGTTTATTTTCGTTAGGTTTTTTTCGTTACGGAATTTCTTGATTCGGTCGCCGTCGCCGCGCTCAGAGCCCGCGATAAAAGCTATGCCATAGCATAATAACTAAATTGTACAAGTGCTATACAGTGCTCTTATCACGGCGGGAAGCATCAACAACTTGCTTTGATATGCTTTTGAAGAGGCTGCGAGTTTCATACCCCCCCTCGGCCCTAGAGTTTCAACCGCAAATGGCTCGAAAAATGCTTTTGTTTTTGATGAATTATTTATGCTTTAAACCAAAAAATATTTCTAAAGTATTGGGACCCATCGGGAGTAAACTGTGTGTGTGCGTGTGCGTGTGCGTGTGTGTGTTTGTGTTGGATAGATTGTCTATTAATCGGGGAAGGATATAGGCTATATAAAACCACGCTATGACCAACAGTCGCCGAGCAGAAACCAATAACGTGAAGCCGCTAACAACTAACCAATCAATATTTCCGTTACAAAAGTCAGACAGCAAAACTCACAACTGTCGGCTTTTCAAAGATTTGACTTAGTAAAATAAAACCGCCCCTTTCCTCAATCTCTGGCAAGTACACTAAGAACAGTTACTATATAGGGTGACTGGTAATTAGTGTACGATACTTAAACACGTGATTGTGCTCATGATAACAAACAACTTTTATTATGGGAGCAAAGCCGAACTCGTGAAAAAAATATCACCTGTTCAGTACATTAAACAAACATAAATGTACTGAACAGCTGATTATTTTTCCGTGTTTTCAGATTTGTTCCCATTGTAAAAGTTGTTTGTTATCATGATCACAATCACCTGTTTAAGTATCGTACACTAATTACCAGTCACCCTGTATACCAGTAGCACAGTTACTACAGGACAAGTAAATAATCGTTGTAATAATAGTCGACAAGCCGTTTCCTTTATTTCACTTCAGATACAGATTGGTCTTATTGGCCTATAAGCTTGTGAGACGTCGTGTTTTCCGCTACGTACGACTTTAATAGAGGGGTTTTAAAACATCATCATCAGACTAGTTGGCTTCTAGGTTACGCGGATGTGGTTGAATAACTGTTTTGGACAATAAACTACCGCTTCCTTAAGCCTGCTCTTCACTACTCGCGAAGTTGCCTCGACGAAGTTGGTCGAAGTCCCGAAGTATGTGACTACACTACTCGCGAAGTTGTCTGTGTCATCATTGTGCCCTTTGACTCGGTCGCAAAAACCGACAACAAACGGAAGTCGCCCGAAGTGAGTCGAAGTTACACGAAGTGAAGTGAAGTGCCCTTCTACACTATCGTATTAGGTCAACTTCGACCAACTTCGCGAGTAGGTACTTCGTCGAGGCAACTTCGCGAGTAGTGTAGAGCAGGCTTTAGATTTAAATGAGCTTTGACCAAAATTCTGCCACATTTACGGCCTTGGTGGTGGCCTTGGACAGGACCCTGAGTGCAGGTGGAATTATTCAAAGCACAAGTGAGGAGGGCTGCGCTGAATTTCACAAATTCGGTTCTTGACCTCCAAGTATTCAGCGCCAAAACTACGTTTTATCTTTAGTGTATTTTCAACTTTATGTTTTAAAGTAATATTTTTTTATGTTTGTTTTTGACATCACCACAGCTACCGAAACGATGGAGGTAAAGTAATGGTAGATTGATGACAATAATGTCATACCTCAATATTTTGATCGCTGTCCAAAGAAATCACGTTTAGCTTATTCAGTTCATTAATATCGACCTATCTACCAGCTTCAACCGTGCCACACGTGTTGATCAGTGTGGGGAAATTTAAAATCACTTACACAAGTCATTATAAGTCCCATATTCATCATAACTACACAAAAAGTTATCTCCAATCTATAGATAACATTCCATCTTTCACCCAACATCCGTCGTCGTAAACATTGGAAAACCACTCAAGAATTTCCACGTCTTCAACTGATATGCTGGAGCCACCCAGGTGAGTCGATCTGTATTAATGGCCAGTCATATCATGGCTTCCGATACAAGCTTAACGGGAAACTTATGATTGCGACTCAGTCACAATGTTCGATGTCTTAATATGTATGACTGTAACTGAATGCTAAATGAAGTAACTAGTGCGAGTTGCTACGTTTTATTTACCGTTTTCCTGCCCTTATCCCATTTTACTTTACTTATAAAATCTGTAGAGGATAATTATTTCTTTCATGTGTTTTTTGCAATTTGCAAACACTATAACGTGCTATATCTTTAAATATAAGAAAGATCAAAGCATACGCTCTATTCGTTCTTACAAAGATTTGGTCAACATAATATTACGTTAGATTTCATATTTACCATCTTCGATCAAATATTCGTGAGAGCGAATGGAGCAAATGTTTTGATCATTCTTAAAATGATGATTACAGCAGCCAGGGGCGTGGGTGCTCCAGCTTTTTTTAAGACATACCTAGCTACTTAAATGTACCTACTCGTATTTTGAAAGGTAAATAGTGCTTGCTCGGCACCCTCTAATATATTAGGCTATAATTTATCTTGGAATTGTTCAAGACACCTGGTGCAGAACTGCAATAGATCACCTAAACTGTAGATAATAAAAATATAAATAAATGCCTTTTAATTCCAATAGCTAATTAAAATAGTGGCTAGGACCCACTATTGACGGTGGTGGGTGACGTATACTTAGCAAGAATTGGAACGGTAACGTAATAATAATCTTCTTCGTCGTGTCGATGATTCCTTAGTCTTTTGTGGTCTAGATGATAATATGTAAGGAGTTTGAACTGTCATAATCTAGAAAAAAAATAATTAAAATTACTTTAGATGAAAAATTATAAAGGCTAGTAGATATTGAATAAATTGCAAAAATAGTTATTTTGTTATATTGTGCGAGTATTACGTATTGCACGCTCTGGTTAATTATGATGTGCAATCGGTAGATAGGTACATTTGATATGAAAATAAAATTTACGACTTCTATCTAAGTGGTGCTGGTACATATTTTCGGATTATTGTTAGTTTTTTTTTTAAGCAATAAAAGTCATTTCGAAAATGACTTCTAAATCTATACGAAATGTCGTTAGTCATACGCGCGAAAAAAATTGACTTCTAAATCTATACGAAGTCATACGCGGTCTTAAGACAACAATATTACAGTTGAGAAAAAGTGGACCTAACCCAACAAAACCAAGGTCATTTCACACATAAACAAACACAATGATCTTCTAATTTTAATTAACGTAATAATTACTAAACGGCACAGATTGCGTGCGCTGACAGGTTACAAGATTCGAACTCTTCCCACGAAGCGATGCAATCATGACACGGTCGTAATTAAAATGGCCGCCATTATTTCACAAAGATGGAGGATTTGATAAGCGTTTGATGTTTTTTAATAATTATGTAGTGTTTGTTGATAGCTATTTATTAATATTTGGTAGCTATGGGATATGATAATTATGACATAGTTGGAATAGTTTTACATGGTTGCATTTTTGGAATGTTACAAATTACTGGTATTTTATTAAACTACGGAGATTGATATAACAGATATTAGATAAGTTATGGAAACGTGCCCTGTTTGCACATCCTTAGGCAGTAATAAGATAATAGGCTAGTTTCCAGCATCAATAAATAATTGCAAATCTCATTACTAAGGTAGTCCGTCAGTTATAGTTTCGAAAAATAATGGCAAGTTATTTTATTAAATCCGCGAATATTTAAAAAGATGAAACTCATCTAAATTCGAGAATGGGGTCTTGTGAAGCCAGGACGCACTAAAATAATGATACCACGGCGCGTCATGCATGACGTATTAAATCTGCCTAACCTTATCCCAACTCCATAATATTGGGTTCGTCTTCCAGTCGAACCAGATGCATGAGAATATTTTCGCTTGACTGTCTCATCACGTAGACGTGACCCTGGAACGTAAAGGGCTAATGAAGGATCACCGTTGATTTCAGTCAGTACTACTATTCTGTGCTGACAGTCGGATCCCCGTAGGAGGACTTCTTTAATGATTTTATCATGATAAAAAAAGTTATGAATACTTGTAAGCAGTTGAGGCCAATATTCTTATACCTAGATAAGTCCATATGACTAAGTATCGGAAGGTCGCCAGTTGACAAATCAAAGCACCTGCATATACATGCGCACACGCACGACAAAAGTGAACGTGCGACAGTGACCTTGCGCACACGACTGACGTGGGCGGTACGATCACTTATCTTAACGCTCTACTTGTTCTGGGGTAGGTACGAGTACTGACAAACCTGAATTGACTTTTTATATCAAGAATTGAGGTTTTTTTTTCAGACTTTTTGTCGTAAAACATTTGCTTCGATGTAAGCTTCTTTTGCAGTGTTGAAGATTTCTTGTAAGTAGTCAATAATTTCTTGATCATTTGTGTTTCATTGTGGTCTTTCACGTCAGGCTGCTTATTCTGAAAGTTGGCAATGTCGCAAAAAGCTGTCAAATATTTACAAGTTTTAATTAATTTGGCAATTTTTCTGTATGAAAACTAGGAATATCGCTCTGTAATGCAATTAAAACACTGAATTTGATGTTAAATCCGTTTTCAGGTGTATAAAAGGCATTTGGAAAGCCATCTAAAACTATTGTATATTCGGTGTTATGCTATTAATTATTGCATTCCCTTATCAATTTAGTGCACTATAGAGCCATATTTCTTAATTTCATTCAGTAACAATGCTAAATTAATTAAAACTTGTTAATATTTGACAACCTTTTGCGATGTTGCCAACTTTCGGAATATACGCTCTTAAAAAAGTACTTTATATACTAGCAATTTCTTCTTAGTCATGGGTGCGTTTACAAAGACCACATAGGTACTTACATAAAGCACAAACATCCCACTCACCCGGAATAAGTTGAGCGATTGACTGCTGTGCTGCTGCGTATCGGGGGATTGAGTCCTGCTAGATAATAATATTAGTTATGGCCTACCAGTAGTTGTTCCGTATCAGGGTGTTTGTGTATGGGAGTTTTGATGTTTGTAGCACAGGAGAAATTCTGAGAGTCAGGCTTCGTTTTTTTTAAGTGTTTTTATTGCGTCAGCAAAAAATTACGGAGCCCCCTCTCAGAGGGACAAACCTGTGCCGGGGTCGCGGGATTTTGATCCCGGAACATAAAGGGCTATTGAAGGACACCGTGGATTTTAGTCAGTACAAGTCTGACAGTCCCGGGACACCCTGCCCGGGGTGGGAGGACTCATTTGACGAGACGAGAAAAAAGTGTCTATCATGTATTGAGTATCCAGAGAATGGCTTTTTCTTCTTCTCACTTTCAATCTGGCAGGAATAGTCATATATAAGCTTATGCCTTAAATCGCTGATGGAAAATTACTCCTAGGTCCATCAGTGGCGATTTTTCCCCACGTTTTTTATAGTTGAAACTGTCGTGGATCCATATCATTAAGTTGTCAACAAAAATGCAACTAGCGACATCTTTGGAGCAATAGAAGAACTAATACTTTAAATGCTTAGTCGGTTTTTTTTTAATGAAAATTAAATAAATTAAAACATTTTCTTTAGTGCATAAAAGTTTTGTTTAATTCCTCACTACAAGTATCGTGCAAGCTTCAATAATCTGCCGATAACTAGTTAAACCTTTTACACCCGACTATGCCAGACCGGGTTATTGATTCCTTAATTGATTTAAATCGTTTTATTAATACACACCTCCCGGCCAAATCCGGACTACCGATATTTAAATCGATATTACCTCCAGGCGATGTAATTGCGAGACAGTTAAATAGTCATTAGTATGTCAGTCTAGTATATAGCTGTTGTTGGTATAATATTCACATTGACATTCTAATTCTCTGACATTATCTCGGAATTAGTATAATCAAGTGCCCATGTTTGTCTGGGCACCAGGAAACGATTTATTGGATTGGATTATTTTGCAGTAGCTGCTCTAAGTTATGGTACTTATCGTAGTACCTAGATTAAATCCTTTAATGGAGTAAAGAAGCTCGAATAATACTTTATCTAGTAAGATCCTGGGTTCTAATACTCATTAGCAACTTGATGTTTGGGTTGCTAATAATCTGACTTTCTTTATCATCCGCTTTGCCTTTTCCCAACTACTCTGGGGTCGGCTTTCACTTGTACTGGATTCAGCTGAATATCAGTATTTATATGCCTATCTGACCTCCACAACCCAGTAACACGATACTCTTTGGTAAGACCAGTTTCGGGTCATTGAAGTAACAACCGTCAAAAACGACGGAAAGGACCTCCTTAAATTGATTTGTAAACAGCAGAATATTCTGGACATAAATTGTATGTAACACCTGTTTATCAATATTCTAACAAATAAACTTATTATTAAATTATTATTCCTCTACTTTTCATCCGCCGTTTACAGCGAATGCAAATTAAAACATTACATTCAATAAGCCTTTCCATTAACCAACCAATAAACTCCATCACATCTTCATCAATAATCAAAATGCCAAATTAATTAACCGTTGTTTTTTTACTCAAGGCGCCATTAATTTAGCCTTCAAAGCCCGGTGGTATGATTACAAGGGAGGGCGAAGCGAATCAGCGATCATACGGTAGCCGCTCTTATTTGTATGTTAATTTTAACGAGAACTGCTAACAAAAAAGTAAAAGTCCTTTTTGAAGATTGAGTTAAGGAACGTATGAGGAACGATATTAAAACGATATGAATGAAAAGTCAAGTTATGACTAAAATTTTTTTTCGAGATTTACGTTGATACACGATCTGGTGTTTGGTTCTTACATATTATAATATCTGGTTGACCGAGTTCCCTCGGTTTTTAAAATGTCTATATCTTGGGAACCGAGCTTTTCTCGAACCTGGGACCTAATATAAACGTACCTAGATAAATCGATTCCTTGAGCCGAAAAACCCCTAATCTGTAACTTTCATGAAAATCCTTGGAGCCGTTTCCGAGATCCTGATTATCTTCTTCTTTATCTTTACATATAATAAAATCGTAGAGCTGTCATTCCTGTACATTGAATATTTTTTTCTTTTTGTATTTTTTTCGAGTTAAGGGATCGATTCTGATGCCAAATCAACTTTTTTTTTCTTTCGAAATTTTTTATTTTTTTTTGATTTGATCTATCTCTTAAACTACTGTAAAGTTGTCGATCAAATTTTCCTCAAATATTTCTAATAATATGCTTCTGTTGATAGGCTATGTATCATTACGCTATTTTTCCTGGGAGATAAGCAATTATAAATTTTGTTGTTTTTATCTGTTTGTTTTTAGTTGGAAGCTAAACCACTGGATATTATTTAGTCAATTTTTCCCCAAATATTCCTTAAACTGCTCTTCTATTAATAGGATATGTATAATTACGCTATTCCCTTTGGGGGATTAGCAATTTTATAATATGTTGATTTTCAGTCATTGTTGACATTTGTATAAGAACCGCTATTTGAAAACACTGTCAGCGTACTAGCCAGTCTGGTTGGTATCCTGCTTGACTTTCGTGTAAGGGGTCTCTGGATCAAATCTCGCTGTTTCTTTTTTTCACTTTTTGAGTTTTCTTATATTTTGTCCTGAGAGTTTCAAATAATTAAAAATTATGTGTATACTTTTATTTCAATATTATTCGCGATTTTAAATTATTACTATTTTTTTTTCAATAGTTTTCTAGGATATAAATCTACACTGATTTAAATTGTAGGTAGTAAGTTGGATATTTTTTTAAATTGTAATTGTTTCGAGGTGTGGAATTTTAAAGATTAGAAAAAATTGTGTTTATTTTTGTTTTGAATTGGTGTTCAAACCAGTGCATAGATTCTGTTTTAAACGACGACAAGTTGTACTCATCGAGTCAGATAATTAATAATAATAATAATAAGCCCCCTAAAATCCAACCTTACGTCCAAGCTGAACACCTAGCTACGTGGGGGGCGGACACGCGTATTGTACAACTGTACAAAAAACTTACGCGGCTAACAAGGCAGGGTAACCCTTCATGGAGATGAGTAAAAGAGTTTATGATTTACGGCCGCTTCCCGGGGAGCGCCGGGGCGCATCTGGAGCCGATGCTAGGTGCCACAGCATGCGATCCATCGGCGGTGAGGAGTTGAGCAAGCGGGCTCCTACCGAAAAAATTGTTACAGCTGGTCGTAGTGAGCTGAACAGGCGGGCTCACTACGTAGAAGCTACAGCCGATTCCACGGGCGATGATACTATTTCATTATTTTCATCCATCCCTTCTACTCGCCCCTCCTACATGACAAGAAGAAAAACTAGCTTGTCCACCACCAGTACGCTTGATAGTGTTGTGCGAGATGTCAACATTGACAATGAGCTTGCACCCGCTACAAGCGCTCCTAAAAAGCGCAGGCGATGGACACCGGAAATGAATATGTTCATTCTGCGCACTTATTTTCAGTTAACCTTATTAGATACAGATAAAAAAACCTACCTCGAACCACTCCACATAAAATTCGTTGAAAAATTTCCAGACATGCAGGTTAGCCGGCAGAGAGTAGGAGACCAACGTAGAGCCATCATAAATAACAAATTACTGCCACAAAAAACAATAGACAATATACGAATTGAAGTAGAAAAAGAGCTCAATCAACTGCAAATAAACCATTTTACTCTACAGACACAAAACACTATTGATTCTACACAACAAATGCTTATATCTACACAAGTACAACCTGAGATAGTAGAAGCGCATCATAACACCCGAAATAGTACACAAACTCGCATGAGGTGGACTAACGAACAAAATGAAGCTATAATGCGGTCTTATTACCGAGTTACAGATCTAGGCAAAAATGAAACAGCATATAGAAAACGTATGTATGACGATTTTATTAAAAGCTTTCCATCACTTACTCACCTAAGCGAACAAAGAATAGCCGATCAGAGGAGAGCAATAATTAATAACAAGTATATCACCGACGATAAATTGAACTCAATAAAATCAGAAGTAGCTGCAGAACTCTCTCTCTCGAATAGGGACTTATTCACAAGTAATATTAATATAAGCAACACTAATACCCAAATAAACCAAACAACAAATAACGTTGACATAAATTCTATAGAAAGTCTTACACCTTTATCACAAACTTTTGAAACATCAGACAACATCGAATTAGACAATGTTTTAACAAGTATTCTGCCTCAACCACATATGAACACAGTAAGAGATTCAGTGATAGATGAAACTTTCCAACAAGCCTTTAATTTTTTCAAAGAGGTAAGCCCTACTGATAGGATGTATATCCCAAAACAGAAGCCTTCTAAAAACCTCGCTAAAATAATTTGCTACCTAAATAACACCGTCTTGCCGGAAAAAACAAACAAAGACACAGATTTTAATACATTACAAACCATCATATACTGTGCAGCATGGACCGCCGCCAAAGTAAATGGAGCGAGGATAGCACTTGAACCACAGGAAGGTATCCGAGCCCCAAAAACAGAATACAAGCCGAAATGGCAACGAAGACTAGAGCAAAAACTCAATGACTTACGAAAAAAAATAGGCAGGATGACACAGTTTATTAATGGAAACAGTAGTAGAAAATTAAGAACCCATGTAATCAAAATTATGAAAACGTATAGAATTCACACAATACACGAACAGCCAAACACACAACCTACACACACCCTAGACACACTGAAACAAAAACTCTCCGTCGTAAAAGGTCGACTCGAAAGATATAAAGCTTGTACATTAAGAAAACAACAGAACAATCAATTCAACCATAATGAAAAACTTTTTTATCGCAATATCAAACAAGCAACCACAAATAATCAACACAACACCCCGCAAAACAACGGCAATAACACACCTGATCCAGAGACATTGCAACACTTTTGGGCAGGAATATGGGAACAACCTATTTGCCATAACTCACAAGCTGACTGGGTACAACCAGGCTTGTCAAGTGACATACAGTCCATGAAATTTGAGCATGTGCCCATAGAAATATTTCATAAAGTCCTGTCTAGGCTACATAACTGGAAAGCTCCTGGATCAGACCACATTCATAGTTACTGGTATAAAAAATTTACTGCAATTCATGGTTATCTATATAATTTCATTAATATGTTTATCCAAGACCCCGAATCAATACCTTCATATATTACATCTGGCAGAACTTTTATGATCCCAAAAGATCAGAATGACCTCTCAAATCCAGCTAAATACAGACCCATTACATGCTTGCAGACCTTGTATAAAATCATCACATCCTGTATATCTGAATTGATATGCGAACACATTGAGGCCAACAATATCTTAGCTGAACAACAGAAAGAATGTAGAAGGTTTAGCCAAGGATGCAAGGAACAATTAATAATAGATTCAGTTGTCTTAAAAAACACCCAGAAATCTAAATCTGATTTGTTTACCATGTACATAGACTACAAAAAAGCTTATGACTCTGTTCCCCATTCATGGCTAGTAAAAGTCTTAGAAATCTACAAAATACACCCATCAGTAATAGCGTTTCTTAAGACAGTAATGACCACTTGGACCACAGCACTAAGACTCACTACCCCAACCGGAACAATAGACACCAGCCCAATTAAAATACAAAGAGGTATCTTCCAAGGAGATGCACTTAGCCCATTGTGGTTTTGCCTTGCTCTCAACCCGTTGTCAAAATTATTAAACAGAACTTCTATAGGAATCTCTTTAAATTCTACCAATGACGGGCAGGAGGAGAACCGGGATGGAATTTTAAATCATTTAATGTACATGGATGACATAAAGTTATTTGCCAAAACCGAGGACCAACTTAAAGAGTTGTTGGATGTTACAGAAAAATTCACATCAGATATTAAAATGGAATTCGGCATAGACAAGTGCAAAATTAACTCAGTTAGAGCAGGACGAAATTACCAACACCAATATATGTTAACAACAGGCGAACAGATAGAACCACTTGATGAACAGGGTTCTTACAAATACTTAGGGTACATACAATCAACACAGATACACCACAAAGAGATCAAACATAAATTAAAACAACAATTCCATCATAGACTAAACACAATCCTTAAAACACAACTATACTCACGTAATACAATAAAAGCAATTAATACCTTCGCAATTCCCGTTCTCACCTACTCGTTCGGAGTAATCAATTGGACTAAAACAGACCTCAAAAACCTACAACGCAAAGTTAATACTACAATGACCAAATACCGCAAACACCACCCAAGATCCTGCCTGCAAAGGCTAACACTACCGCGGAAGGAGGGAGGCAGGGGTCTCATAGATATTTTAAATCTTCACAACCGACAGATTACAACTCTTAGAGAATACTTTCACTCTAAAGCTGAATCTTCACCGCTCCATAGACTTATAGCAGAAAACGATAAACACCTTACACCATTAAATCTTAAAGACAGGACCAAACAGCGAAATGAAACAGTAACTGATGACAAAACAAAATGCCTAGAATGGACCCAGAAGTCTCTACATGGAAGACACCGCCAAGATTTATGCCAACCAAATGTCGACAAAGAGGCGTCGAACGCATGGCTGAATCGAGGCGAACTTTTCCCAGAGACTGAAGGGTTCATGCTAGCAATACAAGACCAAGTTATAGAAACTAAAAACTATAGAAAGCATATAATTAAAAATCTATCAAATGATACATGCAGGAAATGCAACTGCTCCCCGGAAACAATTCAACACATAACTGGCGCGTGCAAGTCAATAGCCCAAACTGACTACAAACATAGACATGATCAAGTAGCCAACATAATCCACCAAAAATTAGCTCATCAACATAAGTTAATAGACACAATAGTACCATATTATAAATACAACCCCAACCCTACACTAGAGAACTCCACGGCAAAGTTATATTTTGACCGAGGAATCTATACGGACCGTACAGTTCATTACAATAGGCCTGACATCACATTGATCAACAAAACACACAAAACTGGATTTCTCATAGATATAGCCGTGCCGAACACTCATAACTTGCAGAATACAATTGCCGAAAAACTATCTAAATACACAGAGTTAAAAGAGGAGATAACCCGACTTTGGAGCCTTCAAAAAGTAATAATTGTCCCAATAGTTATATCTTCAACAGGAGTCATCCCCAAACAGCTTCATCAGTCTCTTATATCTCTAAATCTACCAGATAGCACTTACCATCTACTGCAAAAGGCAGTTATTCTAAATACATGCAGACTAGTCAGAAAGTTTCTGCAATGTGAGCCGGATAATATAGTACAGACTGCTCACAACCGCGTAGAATCAAATATTCCCGTACTTCATTCAACTGATGAACACATGGCTTAGGCCCGTGCCATCAGAACTCCCGGCTAGCCGGAGACAAAAAATGTAAAAGTCATAATAATAACTGGCAACACTGAAGTAAACATCAGACACAAACTAATTTTTTCAATTTTTCTGCATTTACTATCATATCATTTATAAAATCAAATAAAATTCAAGGATCGAAACAACAACAACATATGTAAAAATAGTAATCGTGAATAACCGCAGGAAAACCGGTAAATATAACGATGAAGAAAAAAATCAAATCATGACACCGAATGACAAATGTCACACGATCCACGATGAATGGTAATATGGAAAATTTAGAACATGGTTTGTAAAGGATGCTAACGAGAGCCAGAGCAAGACTTAACACACGCCCACCACCTCCGGAGTCGTCGCTCAGCTCCGCCTCGCCGCCGCCGGACCCCGGATTACCTACGTCACCGGCAGCGGCAGTTGCGTCGAGCTCGAGCGACGAATATTTCTCCCCGCCGACGTCGCCAACACCTGTACGTCGGCAGGGGAGAGGCCGGCCACCGAAGAGCTTGGGACTTAGGGGCCAACCGGCCCCGAGCCGGGTCCCCGCTGCCGGTGGTTGTGTGCAGCGCATGCGATGGACTCAGTCCATTAATGAGAACGTCATGCGCGCATACTACGGGTCTACAGAGGGGGGAACTAACCTCACTGCGTACCGTGTTAGGATGCTGTCTCTGTTCCAGGTACTAGAACCAACCCTAAACATCTCGGCCCAACGACTGTCGGATCAGGTGCGGGTCATCCAACGTAATCATATGTTGGACGACACCGCACTTGATAGGCTGCGCTCAGAGGTACTAAGCAACCGTACCATCTTATCTCCACCAACACCTACGACTGTAAACAGAGTTCCGCCGCGGTCTGTTATTTCTTCTGTTGTGGAGGAGGATGATGCGGTTGCCACGGTAAACAGCCAGTGCAACGAACGAGTGAGGAGCGCGTTGGAGGATGCGCTCTGTGATTATCGTTTAATTCCCGCTGAGCTTAGACCCCGACTACCACGGTTACCCATGCACAGAAAAAATAGGGCGCTGGTGAGTACCTTGAACTCGCTGCTTAAGAATTTGTTCGAGAGCAGCGAGGATCTTGTCGATACACACTCGATCCTGTACTGTGGGGCTGTCGCGGCATGTCGTTTAGCTAACGTCAAATTCCCAATTCACGATGAAGCTAAACGACCTAAACCAGCCGTTCCGGCCTGGCAGAGCAGGATCGAGCGACGTATCGACGGGGCCAGGGTACTCATTGGCAAACTATATTGCTCCAGGGAGGGAAATACACGACCACGTGTGATGCGCTTTGTGAGACGGGCATTCTCGGGGACTGGAATAAGTCCTCAAGAATACGTCGCCCGTGTCACAGAGCGCATCGACTTCCTGAAGCAAAAAGTTTGTGCATGGGCGAGCCGTATTCGGCGGTACAAGCGGCGGGTTGATCGATACTCGCAGAATCGCATGTTCCAGCGCGATGAGAGGTGGGTATACAGAGCTTGGGAGCGGCCTGAACAAAATATGGCTGACTTGTGCCGCCCGGATGATAACGCTACGAGTACATTCTGGCGCAACATCTGGTCGGTACCTGTCAGTCATGCTGAGGCTGACTGGATGCGTGGTGTCGAGCAAGTATGTGAAACTATTCCAGAAATGGAAAAAGTTGTCATAACGCCATTAGATATAGCCAAAGCAGTCCGTCCGTTACCGAATTGGAAATCACCGGGACCGGACGGACTGCATAATTTTTGGCTTAAGTGGCTAACTAGTTCACATACTTGCCTGGCATCTCAATTCCAGTCATCCTTAGAGTCTGGGTCGCTACCCCAGTTTCTAACAACTGGTATTACCCACCTGCTCCACAAATCAGGTAGTGCCACGGAACCCAAGAACTATAGACCGATCACTTGTTTGTCAACGGTCTATAAACTTCTTACATCCATTTTGAGAGTGAAAATTAACACACATATTGAAAGTAACTCCATTATGTCTGCCTCTCAAAATGGATGTAGGAATGGGTCCCGTGGTACTAAGGAGCTACTCCTCATTGACATGGCCATTAGCCAACGGGTTCGTCGGTCTCGCAGGGATCTGTCCACATGCTGGATAGATTATAAGAAGGCCTACGACTCGGTGCCACATACATGGCTCATGAGGGTGCTGGAGTTGTACAAGATAGATGCAACTCTACGCGCCTTCCTTGAGTCATGTATGGGGCAATGGAGAACGGTCCTTCGCTATCCAGGGTGTCGACAGATCCAGGCGATCGATGAACCTGTATGGATCAAGCGGGGAATATTCCAGGGCGACAGTTTGAGTCCACTTTGGTTCTGCCTAGCCCTGAACCCTCTAAGCACAATGCTGGAGGACTCAGGTCTGGGCTATCGGTTGAGGAGAGGCGGTCAGGTCATATCTCACCTTCTTTACATGGATGATCTGAAACTCTTTGCCCCCAACAAATTGCAACTAATGGAGCTACTAAAGGTAACTGAAACTTTTAGTAGCGCCATCAGGATGGAATTTGGTGTGGACAAATGTGCAGTCATGCATGTAAAGCGAGGGGAGATTGTGGAATCTGAAGGGATTCAGCTTTCAGATTCCATACAACTTAGATCACTCTCCTCATCCGAAACCTACAAGTATTTGGGTATGTCGGAGGCGTTAGGCATTGATATACCGGACGTGAAACAATCGTTGAAGGAGCGCTTCTTTGGGCGCCTGAATAAGGTTTTAAACAGCCTTCTTTCAGGCGGAAACAAGGTGCGCGCCTTCAACGGTTGGGTCATGCCAGTGTTAATGTACTCTTTCGGCATACTCAAATGGACTCAAACTGAACTCGACGCCTTGGATAGGCGGGTCCGTACTCTGTTGACCTCAAACCGGATGCATCACCCACGTTCATCGGTGATGAGGCTGTACATCCCGCGGAAGTGCGGGGGTCGAGGCTTTTTAAATGCTAAGACCCTCCACAACCGCGAGGTGTGCAGTCTCAGAGAATATTTTCTGAAAATGGAAGTAGGTATGCACCGAGATGTGGTCACAGTGGACAAGGGACTCACCTCGCTGTCCATGGCTAAAGAGAACTGGCACAAACCTGTGGTACTCGGTACCGAAGACCGCAAGGAGGTATGGCAAGGCAAGGAGCTACACGGACGCTTCTACCGGGCCCTTCATGGGCCCGATGTAGATTTTCTAGCGTCCGTGTCCTGGCTACGTTTCGGTGACCTCTTCGGGGAAACTGAAGGTTTTGTCTGTGCGATTATGGACGAAGTTATCTTGACGAACAACTACCGGAGACATATTATAAAGGATGGGACGATTGACGTGTGTCGGGCATGCCATCGTCCAGGTGAATCCATCCGACATATTATCTCTGGTTGTTCTCGTCTTGCTAACGGCGAGTACTTGCACAGGCACAACCTCGTAGCCAGAATCATCCACCAGCAACTTGCGTTGAAATACAAACTTGTGGAATCTGAAGTACCGTATTACAAGTATGTGCCCGACCCAGTTCTCGAGAAAGACCATGTCACGTTGTACTGGGATCTGCCTACCATTACTGACAGGACTATTGTCGCCAATAAGCCTGACATAGTAGTGATAGACAGATCAGCGCGCCGCGCAATGATAATCGATGTTACCATCCCGCATGACGAGAACCTCGTGAAGGCAGAAAAAGATAAACAAATCAAGTATCTCGATCTGGCACGCGAGGTTATCGACATGTGGAATGTGAGCTCGGCTATCATTGTGCCGATCGTCGTGACTGCCAATGGCCTGATGGCAAAGAGCCTCGACGAACACCTTTCGAGGCTCTCCTTAGGGGGTTGGATCAAGGGCCAGATTCAGAAGGCAGTAACTTCTTGATACGGCTCGTATTGTGAGGAGGTTTCTGTCTCTGGAACCCTAACCACCGGTAGCTTGGACCCTGCTCCCACACCGGCGGACTACTATTTTTATATTTTTAAATGTTTTTTTATTGTTTTGTATTTTTTTAAAGAAATATTTAAAAATGTAATAGTATGTATGAAAAATGAATAAACGGAATAATAATAATAATAATATTCCACAACTATCACACAACGCCATCTAGTCCCAAGCTAAGCAGAGCTTGTGTTATGGGTACTAGACAACTGATAAACATACTTATATATTTCTAAATACAAACATATTATAGATAAATTACACCCAGACACAGAACAAATGATCGTGCTCATCACACAAACATTTGTCTTGGGTGGGAATCGAACCCACGACCTCCGGCATAGCAGTCAGGGTCACTAACCACTAGACCAACAGGCCAGTCAAAAATTAGTTATTTTTTAGGTATCACGCGGAATGCAAGGGAGAAGAGCAATGCTATCGTACGTTCAATTTGCAGCGATACTGTAAATCAACCCAAAAATGATAGTCTAATGTTTAAAATAAACACGGTTCTTTGAAATTAATGTCGCTCAAATAAGGACGTTTCCTATGCAAACTATGTACCTAGATATAACATTATTGATCTAAACTAATAATAAAAATGCAAGAATGTTTGTTTTTTACCTTTTCACGCATTACTTACCTACTGAATCGATCGTCCATACGTTGTCAGGAGTATAGACACGGATATAAGGTATCTTACATCCCGAATAACAGAAGAGAGCTGTTGCCGAGAAAACAATTACGTTCATATTCCAGATGGCGCCACACGATCCGTATTGTTTCTCAAATTCTAAAATAACGCAAGCGAAGCCGCGGGCAAACACTAGTATATAAATAAATATACAAGAATTGCTCGTTTAAAGATATAAGATAGATAGATAGATTAGATAAACTGTCAAATCCGGTCATAACTTTTTGCATGAAAGAGTAACAAACGTCCATCCATCTTTACAAATCAGAGTCTTTTTAACTTGAAAAACAACAAAATTGACAAACATGCAACATTTACCTCTGTCTCTCCTCACAAAATGAAAACTATTGACACATAATTCGGAATTTTCGATTTTTGTTTCGTGGTATAATCGCTGAATGAGTCCTCCCATTCAGGGCAGTGCGAGAGGGACTGTCAGACTTGTACCGATTAAAATCCACGGTGTCCTTCAATAGCCCTTTACATTTCGGAATCATTATTCGTTAGTCCCGCGACTCTGGCAGGCTTCGGCACAACAACAACATAGGCTGTGTTTTGCAGGAAATTATATTTTCAAATCAGCTTTTATAAGAAACAGTAAACATTTTGAAGTTTGCAAAAACCCGTACATTAATTTACCGTTCCTCAGAATATCAACTTTATTCATTAATCAGGTTTATCCGGGGGCGACGGGCTGTGATTTTAACTTAATTCCCGTCCCTCTAGAGATGTGGCGTGATGCTGCTATTTATAGATCTACAGAAGTTTTATAATATGATACTGTCCGGTTTATCCATTTTAGACCTTTAAAAGTTTTGTTTTGTTTTTGTACAGACTTTTGCGAAATAAATTCTCAAAAAAAAAGACGTGAACATGCTACCGGGATAAAAATCTGGGATTTATTTATTTAATCTATATAAATAAAAATGAATTGTTGTTCGTTAGTCTGATTATAACTCGAGAACGGCTGGGCCGATTGAGCTGATTTTGGTTTTAAAATGTTTGTCGTAGTCCAGGGTAGGTCTAAAAGGTTTTTTTATTGTTTCTAAGGCGGTACGAAGTTTGCCGGGTCAGCTAGTAAGGAATAAAAATGTTCTAAATCCTTGGTCGCGGGACTCGAATTACCGTGACACCGGAACGTAAAGGGCTGTTGAAGGACACCGTGGATTTCAGTCAGTACGAGTCTGACAGTGCCTCCCGCCCTGCCCTGGGTGGGAGTCTTTTTTTGATGATTTTACCTAGCTATTATGTAAAATACGTATACAATAAAAATGTGCTATATTATTTAATGAGGTGACCTTCAGCCTCTGTGTCAATTTACATCCAAACTAGAAAGAGTTTGGCTGTGAAATAAAGGATTATTTTCAAAGATGTAATAAGCACGTGCTTCATTTCACCTGGCACAAAACTGGGCCTACCTATAGCTCCACCTATAACTACTTACTCCTTTGTACCCTACTATGCCCTACCCTACCTATGTACCTACAATCGACAAAGTCGAATCATGACCCACCATAAGCTTATTTTCCTACAGACTTTGAAATACAATTAGGTCTACATTCGCGTAAGTATACATTATATCCATGGTAACGACTTTGATCTGTGTCAATTTACGGATTCAAAAGATTTTTTGTCAAAATGGGTCATGATTCAACTTTGTCGATTGTACCTACTGTTATAGGTACTTTATAAGTAAGATAATTATATACTTCTAGCGGATGAGTAAGACTGCGTGTCGTATTAACGCGATTTAAAATATTATTAATTTATAAATGGCCCAAGTTATAAATGGAAGCGTTTCTGCAAGAAAAAATACTTAGGTGCCAAAAAAAACGAACAGAGTCGAGTTTTTTTTAAAGAACCTTCGTGTTATTAATGCTTTGTACGTGTTACACATTTAAATTTTGGGGCAGTTATACAGACTTTCCGCAAAGCCCTTACTTAATTTTTAATTTTTTTTTTTAGCGTGGTAAAATCATCGAAGGAGTCTTGCCTAGGGCAGAGCGGGAGGGACTGTCAGACTACTACTGACTAAAATCCACGGTGTCTCTCATTAGCCCTTTACGTTCCAGGGTCACAATAATGGAATAAGTCCCGCGACCTAATTTATATGCTTAGCGATTCGTGATAATATTAGAGGAAGGTGAAACTAGCCATCTATAATCTCTTTCGTAAGGACGAATGCAGTAACTGTGGGCGTCAGTGTGGGCTGAGGCCGCAAAAAAATGCGAAACTGAAAAGCTTGGTCAATTAATATTGAACTTCCTGAAAAACGTAGCCTCTAACCATTTGTCACTACTTTAGCAAAATGCATCAAAATCTGATCAGCAAATTAAAAATCCTAGAAAATTAATAATCAATTAAAAATTCTCGGCAAAAAGTGTCGTAACAACTCTTCGTCTTAATTTTTTCCGTGTAGCCCCCTTTCGCAAAGCGCGATAAGGAACTTCGTTCCAAAAACCGTAACGTAACATGATTAAAACAGTTTTGCTTTGTACCTTTTATAACTTGCACCACACAAGACACAACTCACACAACATAAGCCTGAACAGCTGTCACAGAGGATGTAGATACGTCAGGAATGTCCAGATAGATGCGCAGGAACAGGATCACAGTTGATACCTGATAAGAACTTGCTTAAGTCTGTCTGAGATGGCGCTAGATGGCGGTCGTATCGCGGCGCCAGTTACATTTGATTCGAGCCAGCTTTAAGAGGAAACAGCACGGTCGTTTTTCCATACAAACGTAGTCACCTGTTTTCTTCCTGGATAATGCCAGTAGAGCAATAATTTTTTTACAAAAAATCTATGACCACTATTGGCATGTCTCTATGTTTTCCTTTTTTCCATAAATTAATTATTAAAAGAGATATGAACATTCAAAATCCTTAAAAAATAGCCAGATTTTCCGCTGTGTTCAAATATCCAGAAAACAAATTTGACGGGATTATTTAAAAAAAGAAAAACATAGGAACACGGTCAATGCCTTTCTTTATTTTTTAAAAAGTAGTGAAATCGGTTAAGTTTTGGAGGAGTAATCAGGGGACTACGAATCGTTGATTTTGTGCCATTTAATAAGGTATTTTCGGTCCAAGCTGCTGTTGTCTCTATCGCGCTCTGTAACTCTGTTGTGAGCACTGTGCGACAGCAATAGATTTTACAAATACCTTTTTTTCAATTCTCCAGCCCTTGCTGTTTCCTCTTAACGGCATGATAGTAAAGATCGGTTTAATAAATCTAAAGCTCTCGTGTTAGAGATTAATGTTTATAGTTTTGACAAGTTTAGAGATGGTTATTTGATTTAGAAAGTAAGGGAAGTACTTATCTAGAGGATGTATAGATCTGAGATATTGTTAAGTTTTTAAATTAATTAGTATTTGGATTGCATAATCTTAAGTGTTACAGGCATTTGCCCAGGAGTTTGACAGTGCAGGCTTAGAAAAAAGAAAGTATTACAGCTTGATAACACTTAATTGAACATAATTAAGTGGTCAACGATGAGACAACTAACGACATCTATGGAGTAATAGACGAACTGAAATAAAAATACTGTATCGCACTTTTAGATTTCAATGAGATATAGCAGGATTTCTGCCCGATTTCATTGACAGATTTTTTTTTCTATATCTTTTAATGATTCTAATTTTCCTCCTGTTGACCAACTAATGGTAAGCTTCCACAGGTACGCATCGCATCAAACGGATAAATTTCTGTGTCGGCAGCGATCGGATTGCCGACGCGAGTATCAGCAATCGGATTGCCGACGCCACCTTCATCGCTTCCACTGATCGGCATTCTGGTCGTCGGTACGCATCGCATTAAAGCATTGCCGATGAGCCTTCCGTAAGATGCGGATCAGTGGACGCAGTTGTATGAGTTTTCATACAAGGCAAACCAAAATCCGTTACGTAAGATACGTCCGACACGTGCGATGCCGACCTGTGGACGCACAACTTTAAAAGGATGACTCTGGTCCTATATTACAAGGTGATATAAATGTACCTTGATTGTAGGTAATTTAATCTTTCATCGGAGTACTCATAACAATTAATTAATTACCTGAACCTGAAACAAACTCAACACAGTTTGAAACTCACCAGCCATCTCAAAGCAAATAATTTACATTGACAAATAATAATTGGCTGTAATCCAGTCCGTCAGATAGGCCGATACAACAATGGTAAGGCGTGCCCTTCGCGGCGCTTGGGCAATGCGCACGCGCCCGTATTGTTGCAATAAGATAAGGCTGCTAGAAGAAAGTACTGGAGGCCAATTCTCGATTTTCGCCATTTTTCTCGAGTTCTAGATTGTAAGTCGATCTCTATGTCTATCAAAAATATCTCTATCTCTACCAAAAAATTTCGAATTGATCAGAAATCCGTATTCTCAGTCAAAATAGAAATAAATGTCACGAAAATGTCGAGTCGAGTGAACATAATGTTACCATTATGAAGAAACGCACGTTCCGTTTTAGGTAACTATAGGTGAATGAATGATTTTGTTTTAAAACGCTGACATGCGCTGACTAAATCTAATTATTTTAGTATGAAACGAAACGTTTTACGTAAAAATAATCAGTTTGACAGTTCTGTCACTGTCAGAATTTGCGTCTTTTGTTATGTTTACATGGACTCTGTGTTTATAAATCACTAGTGGGCTGTGCTGTTTTACATTTAATGTTTTTTTTATTAAGTTTTTTCATGGAGTAGAATTATTTTAATGACTTCTGTTTCGGTCAAATCGTAAATATCGATGGCGGGATAAGTGCGCTGTTGTCGCTGTGTATTGGCCAGTTTCTCGCCACTTTCCAACAACTCCGAGATAAAATGCTAATAAACTCGTCCATCTTTCAGTGGTTTCTAGTGCAATCGTGAGTACACAAATTACAGAGTTTGTTAATTGCGCGAAGGTCGTCGTTTCAAGAAAACACAATGCAAAAATCAGGAGTATAAATCGAATTTCCAGTAGGTATGACATGCCAATCCGTATTTTATTTAAAAACTAAAGAAAAGAAAACAGTGTACAATCCAAAACTCATCAAATTCACTCAGAAATGACGTATCTCTACAATCGACATTACATCTCTACTGCTCAGAAGCACTCGACATGAACTCTAACGTTAGCCTTCGACAAATGTCGAAGTCGACATCCCCAGAATAGCAACTTTTAAAATTTGTCGAAAAAATGACGTCATTAGAAATTTTTGTCGACTTCGACACCATCTCTAAAGCCGAGAATTGGCCCCCTGGATGTTGTCAGCATGAATACATTGCAAATATAATTTATCCGTTAGCTAGAGTTCCGGAAAATAATGTAGTTGTATGTTTTCTTTCGTTAAATCAAAGTAAAAATCTAAAAATAAAATCTTTAATATTCTCGATGTAAAGTAAAAATGCAGCGAAATGCAATAGACGGCGCTTGTTACGTTAAATAAAAAGGAAAAATTGTATGATTTGCTGTCACTTCAACAGTGTCTCTTTATCATTTTTTGTTTACCTATAAAAAAAACACCCATGAATTCTTCCCACTGCTTCAAACAAGCCCTCGTGGTAAGTACGTCTACGTGGTTGAAAATGCCAAATTGGTATTTGTTAAATCAATTTAAACTTTTTAATTTCCTGTCAGGAAGGTACCTGTTAGAAGGTAACCGAAGGCCTGGAACGTTGTATTGACAACTGAAGAAACCAGTTCTTAGCCAGTCAATTCTGATAGTCCCCTTAGCTCCACCGAGAAATACTCGTACGTAAAACCTCAAATTAAAAATCCAACAACAAAAAAGTGACACTTTCTATCTATACATTTATATAAAATAGGAGTGTCTGATTGTAATATTGAAATAACCGTTTTTACTATATGCATACGAATATATACGGTATACACACCAAACATTTTTGTCTGTCTTTCTGTCTGTTTGTAATGGCTATCGATCTCTGAAAAGGCTTGGCCGATTTTGACGGGACTTTTATGGCAGGTAGCCGATGTAACAAAAATAAGGAGTAACTTTGGCTACATCTGTGTTAGAAAAAAATCTTTTTTTTAATAAAAAAATTACATTGCTGCGTTCCGACATCTACGCGAACGAAGTCGCGGGCGCAGCTAGTGTTAAAATATTATTAACAGGATTAAAAAAATCATTTCCATTTATTGGCAGCCCTGAGATTACCTAAGGGGCATTGCTAACTATTCGCACAGCTGTCTGGAGCTAACCGTGAATGATTTACAGTGTGTACGGGGCCTTAGGCAGATATCTAACTGCTAGAATTAATGACTGCTAGCCGTTATCTAACGTTTTGAACTAGTTTATTTACTTTATTGTATCTAGGGTTTCATTGAACCCGCTAAATTGTTTCTTACAGACTTCATAACTCTCGAACACTCGAAGAAGTTTAATCTTTCTGAAAAAATCTTATTAGCCCAATAATTGAATTAAGTTAATTAATATAAGATTTTATTTATTTTATTTCTCTTTAAGTTATGTTATCAATTTATTTTGCCACAAGCACAGGTTTGTTCCGCGTTCAACCTCTAAGATTTTCGACCCTCTTCCGCGTTCGACCAGTACATTGGTAATCTTTTCTTTGTCCAGATTCACCCCTAGTTTTTATGTCAATCAAAATGACATTCAAGTAATAGTGAAAGCAAAAGTGTTTGCAGTTTATTTTCTTTATTATTAATATTTTATTTATATAAACATAGATAGTTGTAACAGACTACCCTCTGGTAATTGGTATGGTTTGTATGGTAGGTTAGACTTAAATTTTCTATTTATTGTATATGTCAACGTTGTGGCGACTACACAACAGTTTGTTTTTAAAATTTTAACTCGCCAAGGACTATCAAATAGGGATTTGAAATTAGTTCTTCATTTATATCATTGAAGGGGCTTTAGTACTTTTAATTTAAATTAGAAAAATTTATTATGTCAAATAATTAGTGTTTGTAGTAGTAATTTCTGAATATAAACGTAAATACTTATTATCAACACTTTACGATCAGTATATTCGCACTTACACGGTCAATAAAATATTAATTAGTTAATTTTCTGATAAAGTTTTCATCTATACATATAATAAAACTGTATATTAAAATAAAATGCAATTTAGTGTTTCGCGGGAAGCACTATGAACATGTTTTTACTAAGTTTGTTCGTTTTACAAGGTAAGATAACTATTTATTACAAAAATAAAACATGAATAATTTAGGCTAGCTGTGCATAAAGGTAAAGAAATACACCTTTTTTACCTATTTTATAATTTTAACTACCTATACCTGTTTTTTGAGGGGCAGACTGGACAGAGGTGTTACACCCGCCCTTTGATGTCAATCACAAATACAGATTACTATATGTTACCTACTCAAACATTATCTATATCCCTTATCATCATCTTGTCAATGATTTCTATATTTTAATAAGGGCTGATATTTTAATAGTCAGATAACTTTTATCTGAGGAATAAAAATAGCAGACATATTTTCTTTACATAAGCTATCAAATCGCCATTATTTTTTATTCCCCAGATAAAAGTATTCGACTTTTGAAAAATCAGCCCTAAAAAATAGACTAAAAACCCAGTAACACTTTGTCCCGTCCCTAAATCGAACCCAACACCACGTTCAACAATGGAACTTGCGATCACAAGACAGACGTGGTAATATTATGTTATGTATACTATTCTAATCTCGCACCTATATTTCCAGTACTGACAAGTTCTTTTTGCCATGAACGAGAAGTAAAAGGAAAAGCGGAAATAGAAGACCGACTCCTGAAAATGTTGAAAAAACCCTCAGACATAGTCGACGTGGTACTCAATTATTTACCATTAAACGTATCAGGCAAAGGCAATCTACCGGAAGTTATACCAGAAAGTGTCGAACCCATAATAAAGAGAGCAGTCAGGGCATTCAGAAGTAGAGACGCAAGTGAAGCTGAAAATAAGAAAACAGATCCAATAAAACAGTTCATGAATCATCTTCAGAATAAAGCAACAAAAAAATTAAATAATGTCGCATCACATTTAATAGTTGAACTGAAAATAACAAAAAATATCACGCCCATGATAGAATTCGTTACCAAAGATTACACAAATTTGATGCAAAATTATTATCAATTCGTCAAAAAAAACCAAAACGTATCTGAAAGAGATTTACTATATCTAGACATGGTTGAAACATCTTGCAGGTTGCTCTATAACGAAGAAAAGAAGCTATTAAACGACATAATTATGCATGAAAACCTTAACACCCATGGTGAACACTATAAAAGATTGTCTCATGAACTTTTAAAATATAGTAAAAGAGACAGAAAGGAAGTTATGAAATATGTCTGCGAAACGTATCAGGTTTGTAGAGAATACCCCGCCTTCATTGATTATTTCGCGGATCTGATGAACGACGTATTAGTACTTGACGACAAAAAATTTCGCGTAATCCTTGAAGCAATAACTAAAATCATAAAACAGAATGAGAAAGTCTTTGCTAAGTTTGTGGAAAAGAAAGACAAAGAATTAATAGGAGCGAAACTACGAAGGTTTTCTGATACGTATGCCTTTAGAGAATTCTTCGCTGTGGTAAGGTCTGTGCTAAATAAAAGATATAAAACCGTTTTAAGCGGTAATGAAGAATTCCAAACTAAGACTAAAGCTACAAGTATTATTTTAGATATAATAGATAAAGCTTTGACTTCGGAAGACGATCTCCTTGCTATTGATTTTGATAATACTGTACAAGCTATTAGAAGTTGGTCCGCTAATAAAAGACGTGACATAGAAAAGTATCTAGAAGAATTTGGTAGAAGTTTGTTACGAAGGTTGAACCACAATTTGACAAAAAATGCAAGAGAAGAATTGAAAGTATTAATTAAAACTGTAATGAGAGGAAACACACTGGATGATGAGATTTACCGCCGGAGTCTTTTTAAGTTTGGATCCAAATATGTTAAGGGTAAAGATTTTCATCCTGATGTAGATATTGTGAGAAATTAATGTAACTTTCTTAATAAAATGTAAGAAAGGGTTTTTCTTTTCAATAATGAACAAAATGTTTACCTATTGAAAGCTTTGCGATGTTAAGCGGACCAACCATCATTCTGTTTTTTTTTCCCTTATGCTGTACTGTCCCACTGCCGAGCAAAGGCCTCCCCCAATTTCTTCCAGAAACTCTCTTTCTGGGCCTCTTCGAACTAACCCTCATTGTAAGCCTCTAGGTCGTCTCACCACCTTTTTCTGGGCCTCGACGGCGCAGACCATCTTCCGGCACCCATTGTGTGGAGACACCCAGCGGTCCTCTTGCGTGCAACAGACGTGACCTGTCCAATTCCCACTTCATTCTAGCCATTCTGTTAATCGCTTTAATTAATTTAGTAAAATTCTATTATTGCCATAGTTACTGTCATCATGAAGACAGAACGAAGTTATCACCCACAGTATTTTTAACTTTCAAAAAGCTTTAAATTTAGACAACCTAAAAAGTCATTGATTGCAGTCACTACAGCTGAAATTGGCAAGATGGCATTTTCATTTTTGGGTTTCTGAGTCACGACCATGAATCCCACATAGTACGGTTGCATCACGTAACTTCGTTTTTTGTGCTACTTTTGTACCATTCATAACATTTTTTTTTGCATTAACACCGATAATTTTGGGAGAATGCCAAAGTAACACGTAATTTTCGGGATAGTGCATCTAGATTTGAAGATTATTGAATAAGACTCGTTAGCTCAGTAGGTTAGAGCACCGATATATAAACTCACTTGAACATCGGAGGGCGGAGGTTCAAATCCTTCACGAGTCAAACTTTTTGAACACAATTTGCAAGTTACAAAAATATTTGTCCGTAAATATGTAATGGAAGTTTTTAGACATGTTGCACATTCCTTTGCGACCCCGACAAAACCTTAGTCTTTTCATTTCAATTCTTAACTTTTCAGGACTTCTCTAAAACATGTTTCATGAGTCAAACTCCAAGCATTAATTTCAAATAGACCTAAAAATATATTTTTAATTGTTGAAAAAAAAATAAGTTAAGCTTTATAGTTCTAGACACAATACTTAAATTGTGAAAGTACTGTTGTTGCAAATTCCAAAGCATAGATCTCTGTGGAGAAGAATGGACAAGAAAGTCCATGTACACACTTTTCAATCAATATGTGAGAATGTTTTAAAGTGATGTCGGTATCCACCAGATTTTTGACGATGACAAACGAATTGACTATTGAAAATAATTGATATTACTTTGTTAGTTTTTTGCAACCTGACGTAGACGTTGGATATAAGCCAAGAGTACACGTCATTTTCGGGATAGTACATCTAGATTTGAAGACTATCGAATAAGACTCGTTAGCTCAGTAGGTTAGAGCACCGATATATAAATTCACTTGACCATCGGAGGGCGGAGGTTCAAATCCTTCACGAGTCAAACTTTTTAGCAAAACTTTAAATTTTTTTACTAGTGAATTGTCATGTTATTGATGAAGATAGGTATGTACTCTGTTAGAGTTTTTCTGCGATTTCTTCATGTCTTAGTCTACTTCAATCTACTGAAAAAACTGTACTTCCTGGATAATAAAATGTGGCTGTTAAGATTGATCTTTTCTGTTGTCTTAACTCCTCAGAAGTGCTCCTTGAATCGTAAGTGATATTGTTACGTCGATCGAATTGCGAGACCTATCTATGAGGTTCTCGAAAGTTCCACAAGGTTCTCGACAATTCTACTCAAGTTCGGTCAGGAAATTTCTAGAAAGTTCTACCCTGTTCTAGATGTTTCGAGATGGTTCTAGAATGTTCCAGAAGGTATGGGTTTACATCGAAGTCAAAAGATGTTTCCAGAACATTCGACCACCTTCTAGAAACATCTAGTGGGTCCGGCCGAGGTATAAAAAGGGGCGCCGATCGGCGACCGAGTCAGTCTAGTTTTGACTACGATCGAGGCGACTCGAAGTGAAATACAAGCGATATCTAAGTGAGTTCTACGTGTGATTAAGAGTGTGTATAAGTGTTAAAGTGTTGAGTAGTGTTTTGTGATTGTTTTAATTTGTGATTTTTCTGTGAATAAAGTTGTATTTGGTTTTAATTGGTGTAATTAATTTATCCCTAATACCCAGCTCGTAACATTTGGTGTCAGAAGTGAGGGATAAAATGCCAATTTTACCAAAGGACGACACGGACGGTATTCGCACTAGGAGTCAGCGCCAGCAAGACATGGACCAGAGGCGGTTTGGAGGTTCCCCGATACAGACGCCGGGTGGTGCTCAGCCTACGACGGAACCAGCCGCTGGTCCATCAGCAGTCTCTTCAGCACCAGCGGGTCCAGACCTATCTGCGCTTATGGCGCTGCTGCAGGAGCAGGCTCGCCGCCAGGAGGAGCAAGCTCGTCTGCTGCAAGAGCAACTCCAAAAGGACAAGGAGGAGCAAGCCCGCCGCCAGGAAGAGCAGGCTCGCCGCCTGGAAGAACAGCTACAAAAGGATAAGGAGGAACAGGCCCGCCGCCAGGAGGAGCAGGCCCGCCGCCAGGAGGAGCAGGCTCGCCGCCTGGAAGAACAGCTACAAAAGGATAAAGAGGAGCAGGCCCGCCGTCAAGAAGAGCAGATGTTCCTGATAAAGGACCTGCACTCGACATTCGGCAAGGAGCTAAAAGTAGTTAAGGAGCAGGTCAATCAGCACGAGAATCGCATCTCTGAAGCTGAGGTCCAAATTGCCGGGGTGAAGAAGGCTTTGGGTGAACTTCGGTCTGGAGACGGAGTTGTGTGTCCAGTGATTGCTGCACCTTCGGCACGAGGGTTTAAGGTGCCGCCATTCGACGGAACATCTTCATGGTCGGCTTACAGGATGCAGTTTGAGGCTGTTATGAAGGCGAATGGGTGGACGAAAGAGCAAGCAATGACCGCGCTCACCTTAGGCCTACGAGACCAGGCCCTGACCGTACTTGAGGCTCTTAGCAAGGATGTTACTTACGATCAGCTGCTGGAAGCGTTGGAATCCAGGTACGGCGACGCGCACTTGGAGCACGTATTTCGCGCTAAGCTAAAGGATCGTGTTCAACGTAGTGCTGAGAGCCTACAGCAGTGGGCTCTGGAAATTGAAAAGATGGTCCGAAAGGCATACCAGTCTGCCCCTGCCCTGATCAATGGTAATCTCGTACAGGCATTCGTCGACGGAATACGTGACTTGGAAGTCAGAGCCGCCGTAAGACTTGGGCATCACGAAACATTAAAGGACGCCTTGGCTCATGCGTTGGAAGTAGAAGCAGTGAGGCAAGATCATCGCACGCATCGCGTCAGAGAAGTAGTGGAATCACCTGTATGCGTCCGACCACAAGGGTACAGTCCCAGGTGTTATACTTGTGGGGAAAAAGGTCATCCTCGGTCCAGCTGCCCCAAGCGAAATACAGCAAGAGAAGATCAATCCCAGCAGGGAAGAGGGGCCGATAAGACTGCCCAGCAACAGCAGGGAAACGAGTAAACGCCAGGACTGAGGGGCGGGTGCTGGCTGGTATGGAAAGAGCCCCGAGGATCTCGATCTCACAGGCCCATGACGGAAACAGCCTGATCATCAAAGGCGAAGTCAACGGAAAACCATGCAAATTGACACTCGATACAGGAGCTTCTCATACGGTCGTCAATTCAAATCTAGCAAGTCGGTTCCTTGGGGACTTCTTCAACAACCACGACCGCATACAATTACTGACAGCTACCGGTCAGCACATAACCGTCCGAGGCAAGAAGGAGGTGAAGTTAAAACTAGGTCTTAAGGCGTATTGGCATAATGTCATCGTGGCCGACATAGTAGACGATTGCATCTTAGGCTTGGACTTTATGCGGAAATATCGTTGTGAGATCGATGTTGATCGAGGAGTGTTGAAATGTGGTAAAGAAGAGATCTTAATGGAAAGTACACCGTCAGAAAAAGTGCTTCGCTTGAAATTTGACGTGTCAACACTTCTAGAAAACTGCGATCTAACTGGAGTAGAAATGGATAAGGCTAAGAAAACGTTACTCCAGTATGCCGACATGTTCTCTACAGATGACGCTGACATAGGGAGAACAGGGCTGGTTCAGCACAAAATTAACACTGGCAATGAGTTACCAATCCGACAACGACCAAGAAGGGTGCCGGTTGCTCGCGAAAAGGAAGTGAAGGAGATGATTGAGCGCATGGTGAAGAACAGTTTTATAGAGCCTTCATCTAGTCCGTGGTGTTCTCCTGTGGTCCTAGTGAAGAAAAAGGACGGCAACACGCGGTTTTGTGTGGACTATCGACGGTTAAACGACGTCACGAAAAAAGACAGTTACCCACTGCCTAGGATCGATGACACATTGGATACGCTGACAGGAATGAGGTGGTTTACAACGTTAGACCTGAAAAGCGGCTACTGGCAAGTGGAAATAGACCCTAAAGACAAGGAGAAAACTGCATTTTCCACAGGAAAGGGCCTATGGCAGTTTAAAGTCATGCCATTTGGATTGTGCAATGCTCCTGCGACATTTGAAAGGTTGATGGAGCAAGTACTTGCTGGATTGATCGGAGACGCATGTCTTGTCTATTTGGATGACATCATCATCGTGGGCCGAACATTTGAAGACCACCTTCAAAACCTAACTAAAGTGCTGTCGAAAATCCGAAAAGCAAATCTTAAGTTGAGTCCGGAAAAGTGTTCATTCTTCAGGAGACAAGTAAACTTTTTAGGACACATAGTTTCGGAGGAAGGTGTTCAGACAGACCCGGAGAAAATCGTCGCCGTCAAGGAATGGCCAGTTCCGAAAGACAAGACGGAGGTCAGAGCATTTTTAGGTTTATGCTCCTACTATCGACGGTTTGTCAAGAATTTTGCTGATATTGCAAAACCTCTACACAAACTTACTGAGGAGAAGCAACAATTCTGTTGGGACGAGAACTGTGACATCGCATTCCAGGAATTAAAGAAACGTCTGTGCAATTCACCTATTCTTGACTATCCTGACACTGAAAATGACTTCATAGTTGACACAGACGCAAGTAATACTGGAATTGGTGGGGTGTTGTCTCAACGAAAAGGAAATCAGGAAGTTGTTATAGCTTACTACAGCAAATCTCTATCGAAACCAGAAAGAAATTACTGCGTTACGAGAAGGGAATTACTTGCCGTAGTAAAGACTTTGCAGCACTTCAGTAAGTATCTGCTGGGACGAAAATTCTTGTTGCGAACGGACCATGCCGCATTAAAGTGGCTATTGCAATTCAAGAATCCAGAGGGACAGGTGGCGAGGTGGATTGAGCTACTACAAGAGTTTGACTTCGTAACTGAACATCGCAGTGGGAGGGCACATGGTAACGCAGATGCACTGTCTAGAAGACCTTGCCCTGAAGACTGTAAGCACTGCAACAGGCAAGAGGCCAAGGAGGTAGTGCCTGTTAGAATGCTAAGAACGGATCTCAGTAACGAATGGAAGGAAACCTTACAGCATGCTCAGCAAAATGACGCAGACATTAAACCAATTTTCGACTGGATTAAAGCTGGTGCTCCTAAACCCAAGTGGAGTGATGTAGCTGCGATGAGTTCCATCACTAAGAGTTATTGGGCGCAATGGAACAGCTTGGTTATCCAGGAAGGAGTCTTGTGCCGTAAATGGGAAAACGCTCGAGGAGACAACTGTCACTTACAAATGGTTGTCCCCAGAGTCAAAGTACCGGATGTGTTGCGGCTCTACCACGACGGATGTTCAGGTGGACATATGGGTGTAAAAAGGACCCTACTGAAAATACGTGAGCGATTTTACTGGATCCATTGTCGTGAAGATGTGGAGGACTGGTGTCGGAAATGTACCAGTTGTGCGGCTGTGAAGGGACCTCAGACACGCAGCAGAGGTGCTTTGCAGATATACAACGTTGGAGCCCCGTGGGAACGGATAGCACTAGACGTGGCAGGACCATTTCCAGAAAGTGAAAACGGGAACAAGTACTTCATGGTTGTCATGGATTACTTCACAAAGTGGCCAGAAGTCTTCGCCATTCCTAACCAGGAAGCTACAACAGTCGCAGATAAATTGGTTCAGGAGGTCTTCTGTCGTTTTGGAGTACCCTTGGAAATACACAGCGACCAAGGAAGGAATTTTGAATCACAAGTATTCCAGGAGACTTGTCGGCTGATGGGTACTCACAAGACTAGAACGACTTCCTACCATCCACAATCTGATGGAATGGTGGAGCGGTTCAATCAAACGTTGGAGAGATACCTGGCCAAGGTTGTGGAAAGCAGGCAAAGAGATTGGGATAAGCACATACAGCCATTTCTTCTGTCATACCGTAGTGCAGTTCACGAAAGTACAGCTGTGACACCAGCCTTCGCGAACTTTGGAAGGGAATTACGGTTGCCTGCTGATCTCATCACCGGAACCCCTCCTGATACTCCATGCAGTGTAACCGATTATGCAAATGACTTGCGTAACAAGTTGAACGATGTATATGAGCATATCAGACAATCCGGCCAACAAATGTCTGAAAAGATGAAGACCCGATACGACCGGAAGACAAACAATAGAGGTTTCGACGAGGGGTCACTTGTGTGGTTGCATAACCCAGTGCGTAGCAAAGGGAAGTCTCCTAAATTACAAGCAAAATGGGATGGACCATACCGAGTCGTGACCAGGATTAACGACGTCACCTACCGGATACAAAAGGGTCTACGTGGCGCGCCCAAGATTGTCCATGTTGACCGTTTGGCGCGATACAACGGGACTAACGATGCTCGGGACGAGCATGTCTAAGGAGGGGGCAGTGTTACGTCGATCGAATTGCGAGACCTATCTATGAGGTTCTCGAAAGTTCCACAAGGTTCTCGACAATTCTACTCAAGTTCGGTCAGGAAATTTCTAGAAAGTTCTACCCTGTTCTAGATGTTTCGAGATGGTTCTAGAATGTTCCAGAAGGTATGGGTTTACATCGAAGTCAAAAGATGTTTCCAGAACATTCGACCACCTTCTAGAAACATCTAGTGGGTCCGGCCGAGGTATAAAAAGGGGCGCCGATCGGCGACCGAGTCAGTCTAGTTTTGACTACGATCGAGGCGACTCGAAGTGAAATACAAGCGATATCTAAGTGAGTTCTACGTGTGATTAAGAGTGTGTATAAGTGTTAAAGTGTTGAGTAGTGTTTTGTGATTGTTTTAATTTGTGATTTTTCTGTGAATAAAGTTGTATTTGGTTTTAATTGGTGTAATTAATTTATCCCTAATACCCAGCTCGTAACAATATTTTTAAGTGAATAGGCTTTTTTTTTTGGAAACGTTGCCCCTAACTAGGAATTTCTCCGTGTCATGGGTGCATTTAAACTCACATAAACAAACGCCCAGACCCGGAACAACTACTAGTAGATCATACAAATATTTGCTTCGTCCGGGAATCGAACCCGCGACTCACAGCACAGCAGTCCAATCGCTCAGCTAGTGCGCTAACTGCCGTCAAACTACTACTAGGCCACTTGCCTATCTTGCTTCACCATCGACCACATCATACCATCAGGAGAGATAGTAGTCGAACCCGAGCATATAAAAAAAAGGAGTAAAATATTTTCATCTGTGTGTTTTGAAAAGTGACGTAAAATCTGGAAAGCGGCCAGTGATTTACGTCATTCCGCGGATAGTGCATCTAGATTTGAAGACTATCGAACAAGACTCGTTAGCTCAGTAGGTTAGAGCACCGATATATAAATTCACTTGACCATCGGAGGGCGGAGGTTCAAATCCTTCACGAGTCAGAATTTTTTAGATACACATTTGCGAAATTTTTAACACTTTTTTGAATCACTTGATGAAGAAGCTTTAATAGAAGCCTTTTTAGGAATCTCATCAAAGAACAAGGCTGTTTATACAAGTGTTATCACTTGAAAATACTACCCTGCTTGGTGGTGCAGACACCATGGTTGTTTGTATCGTGCTGTCCTTTAAAAAAGGTCACAGTTCTTTCAATAGAATTTCTTCCACAGAATGATAATACCCATTGAGTGAAACAAAATAGTTTTGAGAATTTTTTAAAAAGTGACGTTAAAATCTGGAAAGCGGCCAGTGATTTACGTCATTTCGCAGATAGTGCATTAGATTTGAAGACTATCGAACAAGACTCGTTAGCTCAGTAGGTTAGAGCACCGATATATAAACTCACTTGACCATCGGAGGGCGGAGGTTCAAATCCTTCACGAGTCAGAATTTTTTTTTTGTCTTGAAAACAGTTGCAGCAGAGGTTTTGATGACTAAATTAGTCGGACAATGATATAGTGATTACTTATTTTTTGCAACATTGTTCAGGTGACAAATTGCGCCTATTATCTTGTTATTTGTAACCTAACAATTGTCACATGAAATTATTGCAGACTTTTTGTCGCCCAAACAAGTTCTTGGATTATATTTTAATCCGATTGTTCAAAAAAACGTAACGTCTATCTGCCTGTCTGGCCGTTACGGGGCTTATAGATTTGTTAAAGAAAAATATTATTTTTTCTGTATATTCTTTGCTGGCTAGACTGGCTACAATGTTAATATGTACAGATTTTAGCTCAAAATTTAGAAAAATGTATGGACCCATTGATGTGCCTTGCGAAACACCAGACCAACAGAGCCCCATCATTACAGTTTGCACTTTTCTATACAGACGAATGGCTAAGTGTAGCGAAATTCTTATGAGGAGTAAGGGAATGAACACAAGAAAATGAGGAATATTCCGTATGTTATTGTTTACATACGTATCTATCTATATTGTTTCTAAGGGTGCTCCCACATCTATCGACGCGGAATCGGCTTTCTCCTTCGCCCTTTCTCTTTCTGTCGCTTAGAACTGCCATTTGCTACCGAGACAATGCGATAGTACGCGGCCGCCTCGAGGATTCCGCCGCGAGCTATCGCATTATGCTTTCTGTCACGGTCTAGCAAATGGCAGTTCTAAGCGACAGAAAGCGAAAGGGCGACGGAAAAAGCCGATTCCGCGTTGATAGATGTGGGAGCACCCTAAAGCTTCAAGTTTAAGTAAACAATGGCAGAGAATGCCTTTAACGGCCAGACCGACATAAAACAACTTGGTATTAGCTATAGCAGAAAGGCGTCTGTTTCATCTCCGCAGTTGAATTTGTTTCTGACTACCACGAAATATGAATCATTTTGTTGGCTTCAACAGCGTGCGATTTCTTATTTTGGTTTTGTTATGAATTTGCATCCTACCTTTTGTTTGTCAAGTTACAATTTCACGTTCTGTCGAGTTTGATCAAAATCGTTTCTACAATCAGTAAAAAAGTAAGAATTTCCCATTATCTGTTCAATCAAACCTGACCCATCATCACGGTGGACGTCCTACCCTTTTGCAAAAAGCATTTTGTCAGTTCTTTTATTGTGCACACAGTTAGAGTGGGTCTTTGCTTCCTCATAGCTACCTTCGGAGTCTTTGAATCAAGAGTGAATAGGTTACATTTAGGCAAGGCGTGCTTCACCATCGACCACCATCATCACCAACCAACAGGCGAGTTAGTGGTCAAACACGAGTCTCGCTAAATAATAAAAAAGCTATCATCTGCCTACTTAGCTTTTCCCAACCTCTTTGGGTATCTGTAAATAAAATATTAATAGTAAAGAAAATAAATGGCTAAACGCTTTTGCTTTCACTATTACTTGAATGTTATTTTGATTGACATAAAAACTAGGGGTTGAATCTGGACAAAGAAAAGATTACCAATGTACTGAGTGCCACGTTCAACCCTCAAGGGTTGAATGTGGAAATGTTTAAGGGTCGAACGCGGAAGAGGGTAGAAAATCTTAGGGGTTGAACGTGGAACAAACCATTTTATTCACTTCCAAAACCTAGTTTGCACTGAGTAAAATAATTCGCCAACGTGAGCTGATTCTGCCTCACTTCAGGGCAAATGTTTTGCCTTATTTTCTTAACACTGCTTCAGAAGGGAATCATTTGGAATATTGCTAAGTTGCCGTTTCAGACCCGTTGATCTTACTGTGCCATATTCGCGTGTTGTTAAGTCAACAAGTTGATTCTAGTTCATCAATTTTCTTTTGTAACCAGTGTTTTAAACCTAGTTCTGTGTGCTTAGTGCGAGTTTTTTTTCCGTTGACGCGATAGTAACGTTTAACCGCGTTTGGCGCTCCTATTGGCCCGCTGCAAGGTCGTGAGAACTCTCAACCAATGAAAGCGCCAAACGCGGTTATAAAAACGTTACTATCGCGTCAACGTAAAAAAACTTGCACTAAGCACACTGTCAACCAAAATAATAGTTTGAAAACAATGGATATGACACCTTAATAAATCCCCAAATCATCACACTTCTTTGCTTTAAAAAAAGTGCCATCAACTCGTTGCACAAACTTATAATCATATTATTAAAATTATATTATGAGCAGGCAGCAGGTATCTATAATGTCGCTTGTTAATGCAAAATGTCACATGACAGGATTATCAAGTGACTCACGATATGAAATAATATATGTATGTATTTTTTAAATACTTTTTGCATTCCAACCTTGATCGTGCGAATGCAAACTACTTTTTTGCAAAAATAAAGACAAAACTTCAAATTGAAAGGGAAATCGGAAACTTCCATTGGTGTTGGTATAAAAAAATACTAAACATGTTTTTTTTAAAAACGTCGGCCGACACTAGGAATTTCTCCTGTATCGTACCATTACAGATATTAAGGGACCGAGACAATGCGATAGCACGCGGCCGCCTGGAGGATTCCGCCGCATGCTATCGCATTATGTTTTCCGTCTCGGTCTAGCAAAGGGCAGTTCTAAGCGACAGAAAGAGAAAGGGCGACGGAAAAAGGCGATTCCGTGCGGCCAGATGTAGTTCAACCCTAAAACTCGCTTACTAGCTTAGTCAACGGGTAGTTTTTCCCTGCAAAAAGGTGGTTATTTTTAAGTTTGTTATTTTTCTTAATTATAATGCTTCAACAGTTGACGTTATTACAAAAATGTCTTAGAGAAGTTTAAAGACAATAAAATTCTACAATAAATGGTATTGTATTTATTATGTACGTCTTATAGTTACCAAGTTACAAGAGGAAGGAAATGTAACGTTAAAAAAAATCGTCTATTTTGTTATTTTTTTGTTAACCACAGCTAGTATTTGGGCCTACAGCTTGGCCAGAACGGATTGAAACGGAACTAATATTTTGGTTTCTGACAACGTTTTAAAATCTTTGATATTTGATGTTAACAAAGAACGTAGATTTGTTAGATTTATTATTGTGCCATACAACTAACGTAATAAGTGAAAAATAATAAAATAAAATCATTCAAAGTGCTGGTGGCGAGAGCACAGTGGCGACTTCCGGTTTTCTACTGTTTTTTGCCAAGCTGTACGTCCAGGGTCGAAAGGTTTTGAAGCCGCCTTGAAAGTCGAAGCCGGTAATAAACATGAGAGTGTTATTGAGTGGCACGTGCGGGTAACAATGCTGCTTTACGACCTACAATCTTTGCGTTATACATATCGTTCTATGTACGTAAATAACTAAATGGGTACTCACTACAGTATTGCTATAGCAGTAGAACAAATGAAAAAAGAATTAGGTACTGCATTTTAACTAATTTGTCGCTTATTTATGTACCTATTTGTGGAAAGAAAAAATGATTGCAGACAGGACTTGAACCTGCGACTCAGTTCACTGGATGTTTTAGCAACTAAGCCACCCAGAGCCACCGCAGTCATGTCCTGCTAGCTCGAAATAAAATTTTCTATCTTCAAATCCAGTATGTCCCAAACGTTCTTCTGTCATGATCCGGCAATATTTTTTTGTATTAATAGTCAAAAGGCCTGCGACCCGATATTTTTATTTTGATGGCCGGGTTGTGACCCTTCAAATGAAAAACGCGAACGAATATGGTCGCTGAGAAACGCTGTTCTAATCCCACGATGAAATTAAATTGCGCGATAGTTCTTCCTTTGCTGCATAGATGGCGCTCTAGTCACCTTTTTTGTCGACGACTAAAATGTTTGCTACAACACACCAGTAACTTTCAAAAACTAAACTACCCGCGGGGTGCTTGTACACGGCGCATGTTGAGGCACTTTCGTGGGTTACATGCGCCGTGTAACTGTACAAGCACCCCGCGGGTAGCTTGATCAAGTAGCTTGCGCATGTTACTCACGCGGGCGCGGGTAAAGTAGGCCGCACACCAGGCATACATCTGTAACTCGATAATTGTAGCGCCACACTTGAAGTGCGACACATTTAACGCCCCCATATATTTGGACGTGAGCACGCACACCGAGGAAACATTTGTAGCGGGTGCAATTTGTAGCGAGACGTTGTCCTCGCCACACAAATTGAAGATCGAACACGTTCGTTTTTTGTGGCGCGTTGGTTTGCAAAAATGAAAGAAAACATTGAATTTTACGTTGAGTTTATTGCAGAGGTTGAAAAAAACCCTGTATTATACAATCATACGCTCAATGACTACAGTACCAGACGCAAAACAGACGGATTATAGAAATTATTTGGTGTAAGATAGGCAAAAAATGCAATTAATACAATTAAACGGTCATCCGTTTAATTGTATTAATTGCATTTCTCAATAACGTCCTTTTTTTCTCATCAATCGCCACATCAAGAAATCGTCGTCATCAGAAGATGATGTCAACATTCTCAAAGCGGTGCCACGCTACAACTGTGCTTCCGATGTGCGAATAAACAATACATTTGTAGTAAGCTGAATTGTAGCGCAATTATTGCGGTGACGTAAATGTTCGATGCGTGTAGCGTGTGGCGCTGGTGTGCGGCCTGCTTAACCCGCTCCTTTACTTGCTCGGGTTACGTGCGCCGTGTACAAGCCTTAGTTCAAAAACTTTGCAGATTTGAAACACTGATTCCACCTGCACTTGGCCATAAGTTTATTTCGAAGCACAACGCGAGCACTTGGAGTTGGAATGTTCGGATTTGATTGCAGTTTGGTTTACAGTCAATTGTTTGTTTTTCGACATCGATTCCTTCTGCTGAAGCTTTTGTGTTTTTGCTCTTTATAAGGAAATGCGGAGTAAAAGACCAAATATGGTAGTATGTATGTATAGGTCGGGGGACGGTCTCATCAAATAACCCTGACCCTGGAACGTAAAGGGCTATTGAAGGATCTCCGGGGGAGGACTAATTTGAAAAATTGATCACAACAAAAAAAAACATATGTACTTGTGGTATTAAGGACATTGCTTCACTTCGAATAATCGTGGATTTTTGGACGCCTAGTTTGGTATGGTTATTGAGTGATCAACTGCTACGATGCTTGTCGCGAGTTTGATTCCCTCATAGAAAAAATAGATACTTGTTTAACAAATAGTTATTCCGGGTCACTGGTCACTGTGTATTTGGATTGGATTCAATTGTTTGTTTGTGAGACATATAGGTACATTAGCGAAAAAAGCATGCTATGTAATATATTTAGGATTGTGTCCTTCTAAATATTAACGTCTTGTACCTACATTTATTTTCATTATAAGAGACGCTTAAGTGTGTATTTTGTATTAAGGTTGACTTTATCGAGATGTTTATAAGATCCCCAAAGGGGATGTTAATCGAATATAGCCAGTAGTTAGTCAATCAATCAATCAATTAATTTACAGAGTAAGAGCCTTCTTTTAAATTATTACTTACGTAGATATAGAAAACAAGTTTCTTCTAATAGAAAAAAAATCCAATTACACTCTTGCTATACTTTTAAATCTAGATTAAAATATCGATAGAGTTAGTAACTACACATGAGGGTAAAACCGTCCAAGTGTGAAACGGAATCCAGTACGAAAGGTTCCGTACCATTATTGATAAAATGGCAAAAAACATGTGTGTTGTATGGGAATAAGTAATTATGTAAGAGGCTTACATAATTACTTATTCTGTTTAAAAAAAAGGGATGATGTATTCGCAGAACAACAAATACATCTTTGGAAATTTCAACTGCGTATTTGATACGTTTCATAAAAAAGGCAGACAGACAGACAAACATACTGACGGACAGACGCACGGACGACAGTCTTAGTAGGTTAGGTTATAGGGTCCTGTTTACCAATTTAGATACGGAACCTTAAAAATTACAAGGCACGCTAACTGCAGAAATAGTTGCATACTATGGATTTAATAGTTACACACTCCAGATTTAAATTACGATACCATATATCTTCACGTTAGGTTCATAATAAATGCAAAAAACTACATCCCGTGTGATTTGTGTCGGTCCAGTGAAAGCTAAGCTATGCTAAGCTTAATCTATACAATGTGTAACGTTAATAGCACAGACTAGATAGGTTGATAGCGCAAAACCTCTCGTGGGGTAACTCAGCCCATGTTACTGAACAATGCTTGTTCCAAGACTTTTGTAAATTCGCAAAAAAAAAGATCCATCCCATCAGTATGAAAAATCATTGTTCAGTAACATGGGCCGAGTTACCCCACGAGAGGTTTTGCGCTATTAACGTTACACGTTGTGTTTAATAGCCGGGTCACACTAACGGCATTTCCGCTCTAAAGTGGCCGTAGTGTAAAAATCCGCGATAATCCTATATTTAAACTCGGAACAACTATCTGTACAACGTGAACAACTGTGAACTACTAGATAGTTGTTCACGTTGTGTTGTGTGTTGTGATCTACATCATCTGATGATGATGTAGATTGTAGATCATTTTAGTATTTGTTTCATGCGAGAGATGAACCCGCGACAAACACGTCGTACCTACGACTAACTGTGCCGTCAATATCCGAATTACTATAATATTTTCTTAAAAGAAAATTGTTGCCCTTGTCTTATTGCGACCTGCTTAAATATTCCTTTACATACCTTTGCATGGTAATTTGCCTACGAACAATTTTGTTCACTATTTCACAATGAATATCATTTCGTAGAAAGTGAATAAAAGAAGAAAGCGCCTGTACTTATTTTAACAATTCAAGTCACTAACTTGTGTTGTAATGCCTTGCATTAATGGTTTTGGAGATAAAACATCAGCAGTCAGTTGCGATGATAAAACTTACGATTCTATCAGTTCTGGTGGCAAACCATGTCGTCTTAAAGCCAGTGTGGGAGCGAGACAGAGCTATACAAGTCGTCTACAGCGCCACCTTGTTGACACACTGGAATTACCGGACAGAAATGCGTTCTTGCCAAATATTTAGCCGTCGTTATACATCTGTTAAACATTTGTCTTAAAAAGTGTAACTGCAAAACTACCAACAGCTCATAACTCGGAAACGTGACGGTTTACGAGGTTTTGCCGCTTACATTTTATGTTTGTATTGATGTGATCTATCGATTTATCAATGTTTCATTCGTGTACGCCGTTTTGAAAAAAAAAACAAAATGGCGGATAAGGAATAGGTACAAAAGGCACAAAGCCCTTTCCACTCCTTAGCTGTGCGAGTGGTGGTGAACACAGGTGGTGAGTTTTCTCTGAAACTGATTGTACGACTGTCAGTCAGATCTGTCCCACAGTTTAAATGTAATATAATAATATAATATATTCCACAACTATCACACAACGCCGTCTAGTCCCAAGCTAAGCAGAGCTGGTTTTATGGGTACAAGACAACTGATAAACATACTTATATAGTTCTAAATACATACATAGTATAGATAAATTACACCCAGACACGGAACAAATGATCGTACCCATCACACAAGCATTTGTTCTGGGTGGGAATGTTACCCACGACCTCCGGCATAGCAGTCAGGGTCAGTAACCACTAGACCAACAGGCCAGTTGTGTTCGTGTATGGCTAGCTATAGCTGGTAGTGGAACACACCTGTATCCAGTCTATAACGAGTCGTTTATCCATCTGGTTTAATTAAAATCCGCGGCAGATGGAGCAGCTCGGCCATTCATCAATAAGATAGGACTGATTGACGTAGGTAAAGTACTGTAGTGTGTTGCTATGTACTCTACGAATGTGTTTCTATTTTAATGGAGAATTAGAAAAAAAACAGAAAGCCTACGGGTCAGAAAAAGCGACTTATCAATGTTCCTACTACCTAATGATTCACTTATTGAATTTCCAGGAACGTCAATAGCATTCTTCTAATATTCATAAAGGGTACAAGCGGAGGCTAATAGTACAAAAAAAAATTGGTAGTCCGAAAGAAAGAAAAAATATTTGATCCATATTTTTTCTAAAAACGTCACTCCATCTGTATAATTTTACAAGCGTTGTGACGTCATAGCATTCTCGAATTCCGAATGTACCTATAATACAGATTTAAAAAAAATAGAAATACTTACTTGTTTACTGATAATGAAATTAAAATCGCCTTAATTCATTTTATATCGGTTTAATTGCATTTCATATATGAACATAGACTTACAGGTTTACATACACTTACATACCTATGAAATCCAGAGTGAATATAAACAATGTTTATTTCTGACCGACTCCCAAACGGTCACGCTCCTAACCTTAGAGCATTGAACTTAACCGACTGCGTCAAATGGAGTGATGTATTTGTTTGGACCAAGTGATTTATAATGCTGTTAATATCAATGTTTCAGCTGTTCGAGTAAATTGGTTTTCCAGGTGTGAAAATTCAAGATGGCGTATCTCTAATTTTTGACGATGTGGTTATTTCCTTAAGTTTGCCGTATATGATTACTTCCCAGAATTTGATCCTTATTAGCAACACTATCGAATGGTGTAATAATAGTGGAGTGTTTTTTTTTCTAAAATCCGTTTTTTCGGTTCCTGGCCGGGATTATTGATTTTTCTAAAATCCAATGTAGCAGTTTCAGTTTTAGTTGAAATGGGCTTCGAGACTCGTTTCAACGTTTTTTGATATTCCTCATAGTTTCGGATATAACCATCCACGCCCAGTTGATAAATTCACCCTGTATATAATTTTGACGTTTAGTATTTTCGCAAATTCTGTTTTATTTATGTAGATTAATTGAATAAAATGATTAACAAGTACTATGTCGCCGTGGGCTTGGTCTTAATGTCATAACTAGCGGACAAGGCCAAACTGCATTTCTATTAGAATTCCACATTATACTATAAATCTGGGTCTAGATTCTAGACTTGTTTCGATTGTGACCTAACAACTAGTTTGTTAATGTCACTCTATTTTAATAATCTGATTATGTATATTGATACAGACACTATCTCTCTATACATGTACAGGCTAACTATTTCACAAGTTTATTTGCTCACAAGTAAATCTATGATCACCTGTGTCTGAATATTAGCAACTGTAAAGACAAGCTAAGCTATTGAAGGACACCGTGGATTTTAGTCAGTACGAGTCTGACAGTCCCTCCCGCCCTGCCCTGGGTAGGAAGACTTATTTGATGATATTATCATGATCTCTTGTGCCTGAATATAAGTAACTTTAGATATGCTAAGTAGAATCTTTTCAAAGTTAGACTGAACAGGCTTCTTCTGGGTAAGCTCGGTCTGACCTGGACTAGAGTCAGGTACTCGTATTTTCATAAATGAACTGTGAATTCGACAGTTGAAATTTTCACAGATGATGTATTAAGAACAGAATAAAATACACGTTTTAGAGGGCTAAACTCGTATACAAAAGACATGATTTTTGCCGTTTTTATACAAAATGGTACGGAATCCTTCGTGGGCTAATTCCACTCGTACTTAGCTGGTTTTTGCGTGGTAAAATCATCAAATAAGTCCTCGCCTTAGGTGGCGCGGAAGGGATTGTCATGACTCGAAATGACTGAAATCCACCGTATTCCTTCAATTACCCTTTACGTTCCAGCGTCACGGTAAACTGTTTAGATAGTGCCGCGACCCCAGCAAGACAGTGGCACCCTGGAATGCAAAGAGCGACCGCAGGTACAAGGAGATTAGATTCAGAATCAGACAGTCTCTTCCGCTCCACATGGGTTGGAGTTTTGAGGGCTCATGTGAAGATTTTACACCCAAAATAATAGTAATTCCTCAAGTTCACTTGAACTTGTAAAGGCCATAAAAGTTTAAATTAATAAATCGGTCATACCATTGTTATTCCGAAAATTCGTGTTGAGAAAACATAAACGTGACAGACATATGACACACCAATGTGCTTTTTGTCATAATATTTATGTTATTAAAACAAAAAACATTTTATGAGCTCTGGTTGATTTAATATGGCAAAATATTTACTGAAAAACCATCTGCTTTTTTATTTTTTATGGAATGGTCCGCATTACTTTTCCTAAACGATTGCAACTCCTGGAAGCTAGAATCAACAGAGCCGAACAGCAGCAAAACTTCGGCAAGTCCTCAACATGTTGATTGACTGCTCACAACTATTAATTTGTAACATACGGATACGGTACGGTTGGCGCATTGCTTGAGCGATCGACTGCTGCGCAGCGTGTAGGTATATCTTAACTAGAGGCAAAGATGAGCGGTATCTGTGCAGACTTTTGTAGAAAATTAAAAAACGTAACTCTCCTTCTGTCGCAGTTGGGTAAAAAGTACGTATAAACTTTCCATTCATAGTTTTGAGCCAGAAATATTTGAAATCTTTGAATGATACGCTAAGAAAGAGATAAACGTACGTATGACTCCGATCATAACATTACTTTTTTTAATGAAACAACAAGAAACAGACGGGGCTTGTCATTTCACGATAGTAAACAACATTGTATTGGGGGCGAATCAACAAGGTTGGTCTTTGTTTTTATCATGTTTTCATCAGGAAAAAGGTCAGGAGTACAGTTTATTGCCAATCAGACTTATTTCTTTGCCATACTTTGGTCTCGCTGCTAAATAAACAGCTATTAGTTTAATTCAGTTTATAAGCTTATAACCAAGCTTCTTTTGTGGACTGTATCAAACATTCTCATGGACTCGTTGGGAACAAAATTTTTAATATTTTTAAATGTCGTGGACCCGCTTGGAACAAATGTATGAACGTTAAATTTTTGAGAACAATAGACTCATGGACATGTTGGGAACGACCCTTTTAAAAATGGAAATAGAATTCATAAGGAGTCAGAATCTAAACATGGGGCATAGGCTAGTATGTAAATACATTATTATCAGATATAATTTAAATGTGAATACATTTTAATGTGAATTTAAAGATAAAATGGAAGCAGTAACATTAGCCGACGATGATCGCCATTTTGTATGTTATTGGTGTCGTTAAAACGTTTAATTGACACATTGATATAAAATACTTCTGATTATATCTGCAGTGTGGAATGTTGTTATCTGTGTAGTAATAGTGGATTTAATTCTCTTATGCCCGGGATAGAAAATTTTATATACAAGTTACAAAAAACTCAAGTCTGTACTTTGTTGTGTTGCTTTCTGTTTTTTTTTTTACATTTTCACAAAATGTACAGGTGTTATGTCGCCACAAGCCCCCGAATTTCTAAGCGTTATATCTTAATCATTGATTGAAAAAAAACTATAAAATATCTGGATGACCGAGCTGCGCTTGGTTTTTAAAATGTCTATATCTTGGGAACCGAGCTTTTCTCGAACCTGGGACTGATAAATCGATTCCTTGAGCCGAAAAACCCCTAATCTGTAACTGTCATGAAAATCCTTGGAGCCGTTTCCGAGATCCTGACTAAATATAAATATACAAGAATTGCTCGTTTAAAGATAGTAGATATCAATTTTTTTCAAAACCAAGTTGTGATGCTTTATAAAGTCACTGATATACGGCGTAAAGCAGGTGTAGATTGAAGCTCACAGTGGGTGCATAAAGGTCTAGTTACGGCACTGCTAATGTAAGCTAGATACAGATTATTATGTCAGTAAGTATGTATTTTAATGAGCGTCTCTTAACCAAGATTAGCGATCAGCAAATAAATTCTTTTCGACAGCATCTTACAAGTGAGCACAAATATTTCTTATCTCCTCAATATCACCATCACCACCTAATCTGCTATTAGATCGCACACCACACTCTAATAACCAACGCAGTATCAAATATCACCACAGCCCCGTCAATAACGGTGCGCCGGCGCAGTGCCGTCACTTCGGGACACTTCGGGGAACTTCGGCGCCAGTCGGATGACCCGTCGGACTAATTGTCGCTGATCAGCTGGTTAATAGTGCGAGTTATTGGAACTTGACTTTGATGTCATAGAGTAGGTAAAAAAGTAGCTGCGAAATTACAGTAATGGGAGGTTTCACGCAGAGCTGGGCTCAGATGGCGCTACCAGCGCAAGATGTCATTTACTGTATGAAATTTTTTTAATGAAAATATTTTGTAGTTATGAAAAACATTTATAGCTGTATGAAAATTACACTACACCACAGAATCTATCTATCTAATCTAATATCTTTAAACGAGCAATTCTTGTATAATAATAATAATAATATTCCACAACTATCACACCACGCCATCTAGTCCCAAGCTAAGCAGAGCTTGTGTTATGGGTACTAGACAACTGATAAACATACTTATATATTTCTAAATACATACATATTATAGATAAATTACACCCAGACACAGAACAAATGATCGTGCTCATCACACAAACATTTGTCCTGGGTGGGAATCGAACCCACGACCTCCGGCTTAGCAGTCAGGGTCACTAACCACTAGACCAACAGGCCAGTCTTAATATTATACTATATAAAGCTCGATTACCACTCACTGACTCACTGACTGACAGAATTGTTCTCCCAGATGGTGAAGGGGGAGGTGGGTATATTTTGACAGATTCGTATACAAGTGACTCTGGTGAGTATGGGAAAAATCCCAAACCTCCCCTTTTCGCCCCCCCTCTCCCCCCTCCCCATCGTATCTCGGAAACTAAGAGACCCGTGTTTTGTTTTTTTACGGATTCGTATAGAGGGGGCTCGGAAACGTAAAAATCATTTTTTAGAGTCCCCCCTCCCCTTTTCCCCTTCTCCCCCCTTTAGGAGGATCTCGGAAGTTAACAGACTTGCAACAGTTTTTTATTCAGATTCATGTCAAGGGCCCCATAGTTGGTCAAAATCATGTTTTAAAACTCTCCCCTCTCCCCCCCTTCAGCCCTCCCCCCGTCGTATCTCGGAAACTAAGAGACCCATGTTTTGTTTATTTACGGATTCGTATAATGGAGGCTCGAAATAGTAAGAACCATTTTCAAAGTTCCCCCTTGCCCTCCTCCCCCCCCCCCCCTTAGGCGGATCTCAAAAGAGACTTGGATTTTTTTTTTAAGACTCGTGTCAAGAGGTCCAGAGTATGTCAAAATCATTTTTCGAAACTCACCCCTCTCCCCCTTTTCACCCCTCACCCCATAGCGGTAAAGCGAAGCGTAGCGTAGCGTAGGGATGTGGTCACGATAGCTTTCCGGTGATAGGTAGGTCCTGAGTGGAGCGAACCTGCGAGACCGAGTGGAGCGAAGGGGGGAGGTGGCGAGCGTAGCGAGCCGGCGACCTCCGTAGCGTAACGAAGGTTGAGTGGGTGAAGCGTAACTCAGCGGTGACGACAAGCAAACTTACAAGTAACTCTCATTAGTAGGGCAAAAGTACCAAGCCTCCCCTTTTTGCTCCCCCCCCCCCCTCCCAATCGTATGTCAGAAACTATGAGACCCGTGTTTTGTTTTTTTATGGATTCGTATAAAGGAGGCTCGGAAAAGTAAAAACCATTTTTCAAAGTCCCCCCCTCTTGACCCCGTTCTCCCCCCCTTTAGGCGGATCTCAGAAGAGACTTGGAACATATTTTTTTTCAGATTCATATCAAAGGGCTCAGAGTGTGACAAAATCATTTTTCTAAACTCCCCCCTCTCCCCCCTTCACCCCTCCACCCATCGTAACTCGGCAAAAAATTATGTAGCGGTAAAGCGAAGCGTAGGGATGAGGACACGATAGCCTTCTGGTGGTAGGTAGGTCCTGAGTGGAGCGAAGGGGGGAGGTGGCGAGCGAAGCGAGCCGGCGACCTCCGTAGCGTAACGAAGGTTGAGTGGGTGAAGCGTAACTCAGGGGTGACGACAAGCAAACTTGTCAACAAGTAACTCTCATGAGTAGGGCAAAAGTACCAAGCCTCCCCGTTTTAGGCCTCCCCCCCCCCCTCTCCCTATCGTATCTTAGAAACTAAGAGACCCGTGTTTGGTGTTTTTTTACGGATTCGTATAGAGGAGGATCGGAAAAGAAAAAACCATTTTTTTTCAAAATCCTCTTCACACCCTTCTCCCCCCTTTGAGTGGATCTCAGAAGAAACTTGAAACATTTTTTCTTGGGGCCAATTTTTCAAAATCAAAATGAGAATCCAAGATGGCGGCAGCAAAAAATTCAAAGATATCATCATGGATGTCGTTTTCATGGTTTTCGAGGGTAATAAAGATGATAGTGAACTCAAAATCAAAATCCAAGATGGCGGCTGCGATAATTTTCGAAATGTTCATCATGGGAGTCGTTTCCATGGTTTTCGAGGATGCTAAAGCCGATAGTGAGGTGAAAATGAGAATCCAAGATGGCGGCTGCGATAATTTTCGAATTGCTCATCATGGCAGTCGTTTTCATGGTTTTCGAGGATGCTTAAGTTGATAGTGAAGTAAGAATCAAAATCCAAGATGGCGACTGCGATAATTTTCGAATTGTTCATCATGGGAGTCGTTTTCATGGTTTTCGAAGATCCTAAAGCCGATAGTGAGGTGAAAATGAGAATCCAAGATGGCGGCTGCAATAATTTTCGAATTGCTCATCATGACAGTCGTTTTTATGGTTTTCGAGGATGCTTAAGTTGATAGTGAAGTAAGAATCAAAATCCAAGATATCGGCTGCGATCATTTTCAAAATGTTCATCATAGATGTCGTTTTCAGGGTTTTCGAGGGTGCTAAAGCCGATAGTGAGGTCAAAATAAAAATCCAAGATGGTGGCTGCGATATTTTTCGAATTGTTCATCATGGGAGTTGTTCTCAGGGTTTTCGAGGGTGCTAAAGCCGATAGTGAGGTCAAAATCAAAATCGAAGATGGCAGCTGCGATCATTTTCGAAATGTTCATCATGGCAGTCGTTTTCATGGTTTTCGAGGATGCTTAAGTTGATAGTGAAGTAAGAACCAAAATCCAAGATGGCGACTGCGATAATTTTCGAATTGCTCATCATGGGAGTTGTTCTCAGGGTTTTCGAGGGTGCTAAAGCCGATAGTGAGGTCAAAATCAAAATCGAAGATGGCAGCTGCGATCATTTTCGAAATGTTCATCATGGCAGTCGTTTTCATGGTTTTCGAGGATGCTTAAGTTGATAGTGAAGTAAGAATCAAAATCCAAGATATCGGCTGCGATCATTTTCAAAATGTTCATCATAGATGTCGTTTTCAGGGTTTTCGAGGGTGCTAAAGCCGATAGTGAGGTCAAAATAAAAATCCAAGATGGTGGCTGCGATATTTTTCGAATTGTTCATCATGGGAGTTGTTCTCAGGGTTTTCGAGGGTGCTAAAGCCAATAGTGAGGTCAAAATCAAAATCGAAGATGGCAGCTGCGATCATTTTCGAAATGTTCATCATGGGAATTGTTTTCATAGTTTTCGAGGATGCTTAAGCCGATAGTGAGGTTAAAATCCAAATCTTATGATCGCATAGAGTGTTCGAGGGGCAGTAAGCGCGTACCTAACACAATAATATTTTGAAATATCATATTTTTTTATCTAAACTGAAAAGTTTGTTTTGGAATTGAAAAATTCTCTTTGTCTTGGATAGTTTTTGTGTTTTCATCATGGGTGTCGTTTTCATGGTTTTCGAGGATGTTAAACTGATGGCGAGGTCAAAACGGCAATGCAAGATGACGGCTGCGATAATTTTCGAATTGTTCATCATGGGAGTCATTTTCATGGTTTTCGAGGATGCTAAAGCTGATAGCTAGTGAGGTCAAAATCAAAATCCAAGATAGCGACAGCAAAAAATTCAAAGATAACATCATGGATGTCGTTTTCATGGTTTTCGAGGGTAATAAAGATGATAGTGAAGTCAAAATCAAAATCCAAGATGGCGGCTGCGATCATTTTAGAAATGTTCATCATGGGAGTCATTTTCATGGTTTTCGAGGATGCTAAAGCCGATAGTGGGGTCAAAATCAAAACCCAAGAGGGCGACAGCAAAAAATTCAAAGATATCATCATGGCTGTCGTTTTCAGGGTTTTCGAGGGTGCTAAAGCCGATAGTGAGGTGAAAATGAGAATCCAAGATGGCGGCTGCGATAATTTTCGAATTGCTCATCATGGCAGTCGTTTTCATAGTTTTCGAGAATGCTCAAGCCGATAGTGAGGTCAAAATGAGAATCCAAGATGGCGGCTGCGATAATTTTCGAATTGTTCATCATGGGAGTCGTTTTCATGGTTTTTGAGGATGCTAAAGCCGATAGTGAGGTTTAAAATCCAGGAGGGCATAAACGACGTCACCGAAGGCCTGCTGCGTGTCGTCTGCGAGGTGGGCTGTAAATTTTTTCGACCGATCAGGAATGGACGTAAGTCGGAACTTAATTACCAGCGAGACTCTGGCACTGATGAGGAAACGACGAGAACTCACAAAGCCACACAGGCTGAGAGTCAGGTTCTTAACGGGGAGACCAAAAAGCAGTTCATACGCGATACTCGGAGTGCAAATAACCGAATTATAGAGCAAGCTTCAGCTCGGAATAAAGGCTCGAAGGTATTTGCCAAGCCCAATACCTCCCGCTGTTGCCGTACAAAGCTCAGAACGTCACAAAGCACCACCGTCACCTCAAAGCCAGAGATTCTAGCTGAAGTCGAAAAGTTCTACGGAGACTTATATGCTCAAAAACCTTGCCCACCTCAGGCCCACGGCGCGGATGACCAACGGGCCAAACTGACACGCCATCTCACAGACGAGCTTCCCGACATTGACATGGGTGAGATTGGAATGGCACTCAGGCAGCTTCACCACAACAAAGCCCCAGGGGATGACAGAATAACCATTGAGCTGCTCAAGGCAAGAGGAATACCTATCTTGACAGAGCTTGTAAACTCTTCAATTCCGCCATCCACACTTGCATAACACCGGATGCATGGCATGGGAGTGTGGTAGTATTATTCTTCAAAAAGGGCGATAAAGCGCTCCTTAAAAACAACCGCCCCATCTCACTTCAGAGCCATATCTATAAGCTGTGCTCGAGGGTTATTCTAAATCGTCTCGCCCAAAAGTTCGATGATTTTCAGCCACCGCAGCAGGCCGGGTTTCAAAAAGGTTACCGCACCATAGACCACATACACACCCTTAGGCAAGTGATTCAAAAGATCGAGGAGTATAACCAGCCTCTGTGCCTAGCGTATGTGGACTACGAGAAGGCTTTCGATACCGTCGAGACCTGGGCTGTTCTGGAGTCCATGCAGAGATGCCTCATCGACTGTCGCTACGTTGAGGTGATAAGATGTATGTATAAGGCCGCAACAGTGACCGTCTAAGTACAAGAACAGAGCACAAAACCAATCCAACTGTTTACAAACGCGTTGGAGGACGTTTTCAAGACGATTGATTGGAAAGGACGGGGTGCTAATATCAACGGTCAGTACATCTCACACCTCCGATTTGCGGATGACATTGTCATCATAGCAGAAATTCTGCAGGAGCTGGAAAAAATGCTGAACAGCTCGAGCGATTCTTCAAGGCGTGTGGGTCTCGGAATGAATCTGGCTGAACAAAACCAAAGTCATGTTTAATGGTCACGTCACCCCGAGACCTGTAATCGTGAATGTTGCTGCCCTCGAGGTTGTGCAAGAATACATTTATCTAGGCCAAAGTGTACAACTGGGCAGGCACGACTTTGAGAAGGAGGCAGCTAGAAGAATACGCTTGGGCTGGGCGGTATTCGGGAAGCTGCGTCATATCTTTGAATCATCGATCCCACAATCCCTTACAACCAGGGTTTACAACCAGCGTGTCCTACCCGTAATGACTTATGGAGCCGAAACGTGAACACTTACCATCGGCCTGGTCCACAAATTTAAGGTTGCTCAGCGTGCAATGGAGAGAGCAATGCTCGGGGTTTCTCTGGTGGATAGAATTCGTAATGAAGTCATTCGATGCATACGATTCATGCCAGAGAACCAAATGTAGAACCAAATGGCACGTCTGTAGACGGACAAACGGCGGATGGAGCAAACATGATTGTGCTTGAATGGAGACCGCGAATGGGCAAACGTAGTGTAGGACGCCCTGCTGCAAGATGGGTCGATGATTTAAGGAAGGTGGCTGGCAGTGGATGGATGCGGCCTGCCCAAAACCGGGATGGTTGGCGCTCTTTGGGGGAGGCTTACGTCCAGTAGTCGACGGCAATAGGCTGATGATGATATAAAGTTGATAGCGAGGTCAAAATCAAAATCCAAGATGGTGGCTGCGATATTTTCGAAATAATCATCCTGGGAGTCGTTTTCATGGTTTTCGAGGATGCTAAAGCCGGTAGTGAGGTCAAAATCACAATCCAAGATTGCGACTTCAAAAAATCATATTTTTTATATTGGATGCCATTTTCATGGTTTTCCAGGGTGCTTAAGCCGATAGTGAAGTCTAAATCAGAATCTAAGATGGCGGCTGCGATCATTTTTGAATTGTTCATCATGGGAGTCGTTTTAATAGTTTTCGGGGATGCTAAAGCCAATAGTAAGGTCAAAATCTAAAATGGCGACTGCAAAAAGTTTAACGACCCCGCGAGCTGCTTGCAGCTCGCGCAACGCGCAAATACTAGTTTGTATATAATCAGGATCTCGCAAATGGCTCCAAGGATTTTTATGAAAGTTACAGATTAGGGGTTTTACGGCTCAAGGAATCGATTTATCAAGGTCCCAGGTTCGAGAAAAGCTCGGTTCCCAAGATATAGACATTTTAATAACGGAGCGAAGCTCGGTCAACCAGATATTGATAATAATGTAACTACACACTCGAAGCTACACTTGAACGTTGTTTACGTTTTGCGCTTGTAGCGCCACTTACAAATTGTTGTTCTTTCCGTTCCTCGGGAAGCATGTAAAGCCGTTGGATCCGGCTATCATTTGTGGATCTTTAATAGTATTTGCTGTCAGTCGGAAACTCGTAAGTCTGACAACCAGTCTTAGCAATGGGTGTCGTATTACCCAGTTACTGGGTTTTGGAGTTCAAATAGGCAGTAGTTCCATGTAAAATACTGATATTTGGCTGCATCTGGTTCGACTAAAAGCCGATCCTATATTTAACATAGCTGGGAAAAGGCTAGGCAGATGAGAAACGAAGATCGTGATTTCTTCTCGTGAGTAATGTAGTTTCGGTATCTCACTTATCCAATGCAATGTTTTTGGGTACATTTTCATCAGTGCAGAGTTTATTATTATTATAATAACTTCATACAGAAGATAACTTTACCACTTTTATACCGGTTTTCAGACATATCCTGTAGAAATTAACCTTCAAGGCAAGCTTTCGCAGTCATGAACAGTCTTATGGTAAGCCCAATCGTAGAACACTAAAATAGTTTACTAAGTATTCATAAAACGCAATGTCCTGTAATAACCCAAGTAACACAGAAGTCTGAATAAGAGCTGATTATGTGCAATCATTGAGATTATATTCTGAATAAAGAACTGAGTAACGTTTGAATAAACACCTACTCAGACTTTATTCAAGCAAAACAGGCCCCAAATTCAAATGCATAAAGCTTAATAACTTCTGAGTAACATCTGAGCAGGAGCTTTATAATGGTGAAATCATCTTAATAACTTCTGATTAACAGCTGATATCGCTTTTATTAAGCTCTTACTCATACAATATTCAGTTTATGTCAATTTCGTTACTGGATTCAGAATTTATTCAGCATTATTTTATTGTTGACAATAATACAGATTTTATTCATACAAATTGTGAAATTAGACAGTCAGAAATTTTTAATGTCTTTGATGGAGTCATTGCATGACAATAAATGGCGAATTTATTAAAACGGTAAGCTAAAGTTTTATTAATTTAGTTATAGGTTTGCTACATGTTAATTCTTAGTGCGAAAATTATTTTATCGTAAATAGTTTATGATTTTTCCGATTATTTTTAACGCGCCGCTTGAATAATCAAGATAAGTGATTGTAAATATTATTTTCGTAAATGCATGCTCGGTGTGACTAAAATACTTATGACGAAATTTCTAATTTTAGCAATTCCAATGGAACATATGACAAATCGGATTGAAAATTTTGTAGTTGTAACATTCAGTATTCAAGTAATCTTGTTGAATTTCTTGTAATTATAATAACTCACAAAACAAAAAATGGCGATCGCTTCATTGCTGAATAAAAGTGAACAAGAATCTAGTTACTCAGATCTCACTTGAATAGACTCATTTCAAAACGCTTACTTCTGAATAACACTTGAATAGTTGACCACATTTCTACATTAATTCGCGTTATTAGGGTTCTACATTCAGTGGAATAATCGTTACAAAATAATATAATATTTTTTTGTTGCAGGTCGATCCTGAGGCGAACTTTATAGTAGCCCCTATAAAATGAAAATATCATTCTTAACCAGTAAAATATCTAATCATGTAATTGCCAATGATGAGGTTTAAGCATGCCATAGTCTCGGAGGGAACCTTAAGTCAAATTTAAAATGTAGCCACACTACAGTCAATGGGTGCTGATGTACATCAGATAGGAATCCATGATATTTATGCGAAACGACAACTTATTGACAATGTTTTTTGAGTGATGTTGTGGAAAAGTGTAAAATATTAATCTAAAACTTTGCAGTAATCTTTTAAATCCTATGAATGAATTGTATTTTATACCTTTCATGCACACAGTAACTATAAGTTAAGTTCCAAATGAAAACAAAGTAAATTGAAGTAAAAAAAAAATTCTTTTATTTTAATTTCGCAGACACCGCTACTCGAATCTAGAAGTTCAACATTCGTATCGTAGGCAATTGGGAAATAAAAATAATGTTTGATTTATTGGATGTACGGAATCCCCTTCATTGCACGACAGCAACTCATGCTGTAAGAAAATTATATGTTGTCTACACTATTCTTAAAAAACACAAGACCCAACCGTTGGATGAAAATATATTAAAAAAACGAAGAAAAGACACGATTGCACTAGTCCCGCAAACTAAAACTAAAATTGCCGATATGCAGTATAACAAACGGTCTGCTTTACTATATAATAAAATAAATAAACAGATATATATATACACTAAAACGATACGCGAGGCTAAAAGTACATTAGAAAGTTGGATTAAAAACCTTACTTATGAAGACACTGAGTCACTCCTATTGCACATAATATAACATACACAGTCACACATATATACACACACGCACACTAACGCATAATCATACCCCCACAACGCTTACTCACACACACAATCATACACAAAACTTTTTCATTTAGTTCCAGGTATTGGTAAAATTAGATCTACTTTAAGCACCTTAAGTTATGGAAGAGCGGAGTCTCCTACTACAGGTATTGTTTACCTAAAAGGAGGCTCCAATCACAAGCGATCGATATGTATTTACTATTACCGAAATAAAGATTATTATTATTATATTATTATTATTATTATTATTATTATTATGCTGGCAACAGATCTTGAACGTTTCCTACAATTAATTCTCAAATATTCTTTTATTTTCTTTTAATGTTGCCGTTTCTTTTAAGTTGTTTCCAAGATTTTTGCCCCATCTTGATGTAAACAACATGAAAAATATAGCTTACAAATTATTTTAACAAACCTGATATTAAGCTATTTGCTGATATAACGTAACTGTGTTTCTTTAATTTGAATAAGAGCCTTAATAATTATTTCAACGTACAATTATTCAGTATCAAGCTGTACGACAGCATTATCTAATAGCTTTATTCAGATTGTAATACATTAGTCAGCAATTAGCTGAATCAAATGCTACTAGCTTATTAATGATTGAATATTAGCAAATCTGATAAGATTATTCAGGTACATGCTTCCGTAGGGACTAATAAAGTTCACTTTACAATTATTCAGTATCAAGCTGTAAAACAGCATTATTTTATACCTTTATTCAGATTGTTACAAATTATGCAGCAAACAGCTGAAACAAACGCTACTAGCTTGGTAATGATTGAATAATAGCAATACTGATTATGATTATTCAGATAAATGCTTCCATAGGGACTTTTTTTCAGCTTACCAATACATAGAACGCGTAATACTTAATAATGTTTGTATAATTGTCTAACACATCTTAATTATTAAGTTTAAAGAAATAAAGTACAATATACAGGACCTAATTAAGCATTAAGAATTTTACGCGTCCAAACTCAACCTAATTCAACATTTAGCGATTTCTAAGGCTGTTATACAAAGGATATTCATTTTTAAACCGTATAGTTTTACACGTGTGTACTAATATACCGCTTGTGTGTTACTTGGGAATCATTGTTTGTATTAGTCATCTACATTATTTTAATCTATATTATTCCGCTATCGTTGCTACATAGAAAGTTGAGAGTCCATTTACATGATACGACTTTTTTTTGGAACGATAAAAAGTAAAAAACTAAAAATTAGGTTTACTTATCTCCGCCCTACTCATATATGCTTCGCTCTACTGATTATCGGCGTCGCCCTACTTATTATCGGCGTCGCCCTACTGATTATCGGCGTCGCCCGACTCATTATTGGCTTCGCCCTACTCATTATTGGCGTCGCCCTACTTATTAAAAGCGTCGCCCTACTTATTATTGGCATCATCGTACTCAAAAACGACTACGATACTACGACGATAAATCGTAACCACTAAAGGACACCCAAAACAAGTTTAAAATCACTGGCCCGTTCACGAAACAAGCTACAACTATTGACGTAGTTTAACAAACTGAAATAAACCAGGTTTAAGTGTAGATAATGATGCTGTAAATACCTTCATGGTGAGCCTACTTAGTGGGTAGGCAGACGTATCGAGGCGACCTGAGAAATCTAAATAGTTTTGTCTTATAAATGCGAAAGTTTTGGATTGATGGATGTTTGTTACTCTTTCACGCGAAAACTGCTGGAAAGATTTTGTTGTAACTTTACTATACTACCTCTTGATGTTGCAGAAGTTATGTGGTCTGCTATGAATGAGGTCCTTAGTTCAAACCTGGGCAGGTACCAATTATTACTTTTTAAATTTATCATGGACATCAAACATCGGTGAAAGAAAACAGTGTGAGGAAATCTGGATTTATATTATGTAATTCTAAAGAAATATTAGAGGCTGTTGGCATTCCCAGAGGTCTTTTAATGAATAATGAATTCTGACAACATAGGATGGTCACATTCTCATACGATTAACAAAAATGTAATACATAGACGAGGCAGTTTCAGTTGTTTTTGAGTTTATTCATTACAAACATACACAAAAAATCATAATATATGTTCTATCTTTATAATATTAGTGCAGATATTTATAACATAACGAGCTATTTCGTACTTAGTTTCGCCTTCCCTAAAAAATCATTTCGAACTGGCAGTTTCTGAGATAAGCGCAATCAAACTCTTTACTACCCTTAGCACGAATTTTCACTCTTTTACTTTACAGCGTCTTTCCAGTATTTACAGCGTTTCTTGTATGAAAAAATGGAACAGCGCCTCTGGTGTTCGAAGAAGGAACTATTTTTTCCTTGAAAATTGTCAATTTGAAATTGTCAAAGTTCCAGTTTACTTTACGTCTCAAATACTGATTTGTGCTAAGGGTACTGTTTTATAAAATTAGTATAATTATATTTTATTATAGAAATAGGTAGATAAATTAACGCGGGTGAAGTTGCGGGAAGTAACTATGTGGGAAATATCCAGCAGATTATGGATTTAGTTACTGATATGGAGCATGATGTTTCAGCTTTCTAAGACCTTGTCAAGTAGCGGCTTATTATGTCCATTTATGTTCGATTGGGTGGATATAGATTGGATGAACAATAATATTACTGTTTAGATAGGTATATTTAATTTTAAAATGTGAATATGGCGCCGAAACGTGGTCTCTTAGTATGGGCCTCAGCAGTAAGCTCAAGATAGCCCAATGAGCTATGGAGAGGGCTATGCTCTCTTTTTTTTTTTTTTTAGCGTGGTAAAATCATCAAATGAGTCCTCCAACCCCGGGCAGGGCGGGAGGGACTGTCAGACTTCTACTGACTAAAATCCACGGTGTCCTTCATAGCCTGTTACGTTCCGGGGTTACGGTAAGGGAATAATCCCGCGACCCCGGCAGGCTTTGGCCCTCTGAAAGGGGGGCTCCGTCATTATGCTGACGCTCTTTGAGGCGCGCGTGGGACACAACGCGCCGTCGACCCGGGCATGGTCCTTGGTCGGGCAGCGAGTTGCCCTTTACTCGCTGCCCGCATGCCCGCGCCTACGGTGGCCGGAGATCATCTTGCGACGTCCGTCGCCGTGGGCGCCTACCACTGCGGCTGGGGCGGAGGGAGGACGCTGTCCTCTCTCGCTCGCGGCCTGCCTCCTCCTTTACGAGCATTACTGCCTCGCAGAAGGAGCTGACCGCTTCCCACTCCGTCTCGCCCCGCAGCATGGCCGCAACCAATGCCGGGCGCGAGAGGTCTCCGCCTATCGCAGCCGTGAGGACACGTCGGTGCTCCGCCCAAGCTGGGCAGTCTTGCACCGATGCTCCACCGTGTCCTCCGGGCGATCTTCGCAGTGGTGACACCCAGGCGTCTCCTCCTTTCGCATCAGACACAGGTACCTCCCGAAACTTCCGTGTCCGGTGAGGACCTGCGTCAAGCGGTAGGTCAGGACGCCATGACTTCTCTCCAGCCACTCCTCAAAGAGGGGTCTTACCGCCGCCATTGCGGCGTGCCCGGCCGTCGGTCGCGACAGTCGTTCCTTCCATACTGCCCTGAGATCGCGCCGGAGGTCTTCGCGCCGCGCCTCGACTTCGCGAGGCAGCGGGGTCACGCCCCGGCGCTGCGCCTCCACGCGCCACTCATAGACGCATGGAGAGGGCTATGCTTGGAGTTTTTCGACGTGATCGAATCACAAATGAGTAAAAAGTTGCAGACGCAAATTAGCAAGTTGTAGTGGCAGTGGACAGGACACATAGCACTAAGAACTGATGATGGCCGATGGCGCCGTAAGGTTCTCGAATGCAGAACACGCACCTGCAAGGTAGGACGTCCACCTGCAAGTTGGACAGACAATCTGATGAAAATCATCATTGTATAGCGCTGAATCCAAGCTGCTTCCAACCAGTCCTATGACTGATATGATGATGATGAAACTCTAGAGTGAAGACAACTGAAGCCTAGGCATGAGTTCACGTTTTTGTGATGTAAAGTATATGCTATTTCTACGTTTATTTTATGGACAAAAATAGTTCCTCGTTTACTCGAGGCGCTTTTTCATTTTTCATACAATTTATATCGTAGACTAGCAAACCCGGCGAACTCCGTTTTGCCGACAGATGTTTTTCTTTGCTATAAACCTCACGGAGCCTGAGACCTTTCCAACGAATGCAAAACCGTGGAAATCGGTTCGTGCGTTCTGGAGTTATAGCGTCAGGAAAGAAAACCCGACTTAGGTATATTTATATAAAGTAGATAGATTAGTCCGCTGTTCGTAAAAAACGGAAATCATGTGCTAAGGCCAGATGAATGCTTTTCTTGGGATTCTGGCTTCACAGCCTACCCCCATAAGAGAAAGGCTTGACTTTACGTTTGTATATTCTTTACCTAAAATCCTTGACTGACTTTGCTACCTCACATTTGTCTCTCATATCCCAATCAGCGTAGAAAGTGATATGAAACATGTAAACAGTGCCAAGTCGTGATATAATTGACACACCGCCATGATTGTCGCGTGATAACAACAGCACCATAAGGGCATTTCATATGCTACTCTTTTGACGTACGGTAACGCACGATTGAACACGTAAATGACAGTGTCTTAATTAGTTTAAATTACTAGTGACAGTACGGTAGTTTGTAACTACACCGTAAAGGAGTTTCTAGATGATAAAACTATTGATAAATAAAAATAATATACATAATTATATAATAATAATTATATTCTGATACAAAACATTATAAAATAAAACAAATATAGTTAAACATAATATATATACATAAAATATTAAATTGAATACAGACATTAAACTAAAAATATAGAATATTTTCATAATTTATTAAAATAAATATAATGGTATACTTATAATAATTAATCTAGTTTAATAATAATAAAGCGAAACTTCTGAGAATTTAATATTAATTATGTAATCTTGTGCAAATATATATAATAATTACTGATTTCTATACCTATCTACACAAACATTATAATGTATTATGTAATTAATACCAAATGAAAGACATTTCATGAAAATATTTATTTAATTAGATAAATTGTAACTCAGCCCTCTTCCTCTCTCTTAATTTTTGCGTGCCCGACAGGGTCCATATCTGATCTTGTACCATTTTTTACCATCTAAGTATGTAACATATGGAATGCAATAAAGAATTGAGTATTGAGTATAACTCAGATTGTAATTATAAGAAACAACTAATAAGATGTAGAAAACGATAAAAATATTGATTACTTAGGTAAGTACTGCAATTTCTAGACGCGTTCGAGTAAGATTAGCAGGAGAAAGCGGCAAATGTAAAGAAATGGAAGGTTATGGGGTAAAACTTTTGCCCAGCAGTGGAAAAACCTCTTCAAGTCGTGTTCCTCATTATTGAGGGTCGTTCATTCTCCCTTTAAAACATCTTTTCCCTTATACAACATGTAACGTTAATAGCGCAAAACGTCTTGTGGGGTAACTCAGCCCATGTTACTGAACAATGTTTTTTCTAAGACTTTTGGAAATTCGCAAAAAAAAATGTTTGCAGACTGATGGGCCCGTCATGTCGACTTATTTACATATAAGGAAAAATATATGTTACATATTTGTGTCAAATATTTTAGTTTAGTATAAGTAAATTGAATGTTGCTAGCTTGCTGTACGCTTTGGTGCAAACTGTTAGTACAGCAAGCAATTGATAATAAATAAATTTAATATTTCCAAATAATTACCTGAATGTACATCTCCCTTAACACTTAAAACAAAACAAAGATATCATAGAGTCCGTGCTACAAATATTTGCGCCCGCGCAGTATCGCAACACGAGGTTGATGTACTGTCAACTATGAGATTCTCGGTATTGCGAATGAGAGCTATTGTCATTCATTCAGCACGGTTTTCCTTGATAACTGGGAAAATTTGATGTAATTCTTGGAAATATAAAAGAAATAATTCAAGTAGGTTTTTGGGTAAGAATTATATAAGTAAATATTTTGTACATTTACAAACAAATAAATTGAATTTCTGCGAAATTGTTTCTATGGATAAAATAATAATGTACAGCTTTTTACCGCTTTTTGATTTTGCCCCGATGGCGATGCTCGGCACTTTTTGGTCATTTCGTGTTGTTAGAAAGCCTATACAACGTGTAACTCAGCTCATGTCACTGATCAATGTTTGTTCTAAAACTTTTGGAAAAAAATGACTTTTCATACTGATGGGCTCGATCAATTTCTCATTTTGTATAAAAAATCTTTTTTTTTTTCCCGAAAGTTTTAGAACAAACATTGATCAGTAACACGGGCTGAGTTACCCCACGAGAGGTTTTGCGCTATTAACGTTACACGTTGTATATAATATACATATACCCTTCCGGGATAAATAGAGTTACAAATCTATTTAACAGGCTTATTGTCAAGTAAAACCCTTATATCAAGTCATTCAGTCAATGTAGTAGAGAAATACTGAAAAATAGATCAGGAAATTAGCACCAAAACAAAACACTATTATCAGACCATGGACTGAAAGCATGACTTTATTACTTGTCATGTCATTCACCAAGTTTCAGTGTTACAGGAAAATTATATAAAACAGTTATGACGTAAATCTGTAAACCATTTGAATGGAACAAATGTTTTTAAGCCTAAAAGCCTGAAAAAATAAGATAGTTTTCACATTCACGTGTTTGACTGTTTGTATACAGATTATATTGTTAAATAAAGACGAGATTTTTACACCTAGTTAAGAAAACTGACATAATCATGTTCTACTCCTGACTTTTCTTGTGATAAGACAGTATATTTTATGTAATTCGAATTCAATTCGCTGAAGGTATCTAGAGGATGAATTAAGAAATGCAAACTGCCACTGTTAATATGCAAAAGATGTGGTTTTGTCAAAAGCAGTTCTAAATTAGTTTTCAATATCAGGTCAATTTCTCTTGAAGTGATTTTTATACATATTTTCCTTGATCAAACCTGAGATATCGATCAAACACTTTTATTTATGTTTAACTACTGCACTTCTACACAATCAGAAATAGAGTAATCAACTAACTCTTCCGACAACAATAAAGATAGTAACTAAAAATAAAACGTCGCATAATCTCCACAAACAGAAAAAACAATTGCCTTTTTCGCTAAGAATACCAGCTTAAGTAGCTCTCACAGTACGCTTCAAAACGTCCCCAGAAAAACACGCGGGGAAAATAATTATAATATTTAATTGCGCGTCGTAATAAAAATAGCTTCATAAATCATAATGTCAAGCACATCTCAGTGAGCTCTGAGACAACATGGGCGATAAGATAAGACCTACGTCGGTAGTCAGTCACGTTCAGGCTATGGACAACTTCGGGTACCGCGAGATGGGGTGGCCTTCTCCCCTTCAGACACCCTCCCCCACCACACCGCTGCGAAACCGCTACCGAGCAAGCAGCATCAGATCCAGAGCACCCAGTAAACCTGAAGAATTTCCACTAAACTCAAGTTACGTCAAAAATGTTCGAAACATCGATCTTTTGGAGTCAGCTCGAGAACCTGGCAAAGCAAAAGAATACCTCTTCGTGGGACCATCACCACCTGCTGAAGATGCACCTAATATGTACCATAGTTTCGATGTTCTCGCTCCAGACCCTGAAGCCAGGCTGACAGAAGAAGCTGCTAGACGAAGTTTGTGTGAAAAAGCGTTGACGTTGGGAGCTGGAAGATTTTTCGATGATGTTGAGTGTGGTTTAATCACTACGGAAAATATCGAGGAGCATATCAGCTCTGCACCTGAAGTGGTTGTGAATTTAACATTACTGTGGGCAGCGTTACTTGCAAGGGATGAACTACTGCCAGCTATTTTAGAAGCAGGTGCTGATATTCACTACTCGGAACCAGCAGGACTGACAGCTTTGCACCTCGCAGCATTTAGTGGCGCCGCGAGAGCAACTGTCTTTTTACTCTCTCGAGGCGCTGATGTTGATTTTGCTCCAAAATATTTTGCACCTCTCCATTGCGCTGCATTCGGAAATTCTTTGGAAGTGGCTGAAGTACTTATAGCCAACGGTGCATCGTTACATGCTGTTGTACAAAGAGCTGGATGTGAAGATAACCTAGTGCATTGTTCAGTGAGAGCCGACGCTGTAGAGTGCATGGAACTCTTCATTGAAAAGGGTGTAGACCCTGCATATGCTACATCAGGAGGATTGAACGCATTACATTTAGCTGCTGAACTTGGAGCTCAAAGATGCCTAACATTTCTACTTAAGGAGACAAAGATAAGTGTAAACGCTGTGACTAAACAAAGAGATAAGGAATGCACAGCAATACACTTGGCGGCCGCTAGAGGATACGCTGAATGTATAGAACTTCTGTTATCAGAAGGTGCTAAAGCAAACACGAAGAATTACAGAGGTTTCACCGCATTACATCTTGCTGCTAGATGTTCAAGTATTGAATGCGTTGAAGTGCTTCTAAGAGATGGTAATGCTGACCCGAATGTTGAGGACTACGATAAAAGAACACCATTGCACGCAGCCATTGGTCGATCGGAACGTGCTTGTGACATCATTGATATGCTAGTAAGTTGGGGAGCCCAAGTCAACAAGAAAGATGAATACGGATATTCACCTCTACATTTGGCTGCAATGGATAATTTGACGCAATGTGTGGAAACTCTTATTTTTCTTGGTGCTGATGTGACGTCGAAGTCGAAGAAAGGACATACGGCTTTAAGTGTTATTGCTAGAAAATCTCCAAAATCACTGTCAATATTGAGACATAATCTGGATTGTGGCATTTCACTGAATCAACCAAGCGAAGCTAATGAAGAAGTGCAAATTGAGTTTGATTTTGGTAGAATGTTGAAGTTTTCTTATCCCCGTGAGATTACATATTTGAACAGTTTGATAGATGAAGGTCAGAAAGACATATTGCTGCATCCGCTGTGCTCCGCATTTTTGTTTATGAAATGGAGGAAGATAAGGAAATTTTATTTGGCAAGACTAATATTTTGTTTTCTCTTTGTGTCGTTTTTGTCTATTTACGTATTAACCGCTGTCGTGAAGACCTGTAAAGGCAAATACGCTGAGAAATATGGTGTACTAAATGAGCTTTGTCAGAAAGAATCGTTATTAGGTCGTATTCTCACCAATAATCCTATTGAATTTGAAAGGTGGATCCTAATGGCCATCACAGGGTTTGAGATTCTTCGAAAATTAACAGGTATAACTGGTTATTCGAGTTTCTATCAATACTTTACAACTTTTGAGAACTTGATGGAATGGTTTGTGTTGCTGTCTGTGTTTTCTCTGTACAAGATCCACAATGATTACAGTTGGCAGAACCACGTGGGAGGTTACGCAGTGCTAGGAGCTTGGACCAATTTGATGTTGATGATGGGCCAACTTCCAATGTTTGGTGATTATGTGGCTATGTATCAAAAGGTTTTGACAGAATTCCTGAAATTATTGTTGGCATACATGTGCCTTCTCCTAGGTTTCACAATCTGCTTCTGCGTTGTTTTCCCGAATGAAGAGATGTTTTCAAATCCTTTGATGGGTTTTATTAGTACGTTGTCAATGATGGTCGGAGAGTTGAACCTGAATATTTTGATCAACGACCCAACTAAAGATGACCCGCCATTAATATTTGAGTTGTCCTCCCAAATTATATTCATTCTCTTCCTCATGTTTGTCACTATCATTTTAATGAACTTACTCGTCGGTATCGCTGTTCACGACATCCAAGGTTTGCGTAAAACTGCTGGTCTCTCTAAGTTAGTTAGACAGACTAAGCTAATTTTGTTTGTTGAAATGGGCATGTTCAATGATTGGCTTCCAAAATGTCTCCATAAATATGTTTATCGAACCGCTTTGGTATCTCCAGAAGCTGGCAAAGTAATTTTGAGTGTTAAACCTCTAAATCCTCGAGAGAAAAGATTGCCAACTGATATAATGATGGCTGCGTATGAACTAGCTCAGTTGAATAAGGTGAAATCTGGCAGGTCTATCAAAGAGATTCTGTATAAAAACAAATATACTTCGAAGTTGAAGAATGAGGGTCAATTCGCTCAGGACCATAACTTCAGTTTAGAGATAAGAGGAATGCAGGAGAAGATAGACCAGGCAACGTTTAATATGAAGAAGATTGATCAGGAAATAAGGCATCTGAATACTCTTTTGATGGATCAGCAGCAGCTTTTGCATAATTTCTTTAAGTATACGGATCTGATACCGTATAAAGCTCCTGCTACTCATATGGCCACTCCAGTGTATTCACCAGAGTCTCCAATATTCTTCTCTAGTAATACGAGTCAATATGCAGAAAGTGTTGCTACGACCAGGACGAGACTAGACTAGACTCTCTCTTTAAAACTATGGGAGTGATTGAAGACAGGAAGAAATTTGATACTTTGCTTAAAGTTTAAGCATTGAGGAAAGATGTCAGATGCTGGATGGAAACCAAAGTGTCTCCAAGTTGAGGAGGAAGTTCGAATAGATAGAATTGAATGAAGTTTATTATGAGTCAGGGTACTATTGTGATAGATTTTAAGTTTGTCTATAATCTCAGTATTAATATTTAATTATATCTTATTTTAATTTTATTTTACCACCTTAAAAATTTATGTCACTAAAAAGAAAATTGTTGTATTTTTTTTGGTACATTGCGAAATCGTTCAGGTCGGCCACGTTTTTGCCTCCGTTTTCTGTTTTTGCATAATTTGGTAAATGATAAAGTCGATTCAGACTATCTTTATCAGCCAGTCAATTCTAAATTATTTCATGCTTACTTTTATACACATGAATTTTCAATATTGCCGATCGGTTGTGTCGAACCATGCCGATTCAAATACGTGAACAACATGAAATTAAAAAAAATAAAAACATTGCAAACTATGTAAAAACGCGATTTCCTGTCATACGAGTACCTTTGAACACAAAACGTAACTATTACAATTATCTTTTCAAGGTGAAAACATTTTGTTAACACTATGTAACATACCTTAAAAATTAAGTAATTTGTTTGTTCAGTAATTTCATTTGATAAGATGATGTCTTGAAGTAAATAATGTCTTATGTACAAGCCGTCTTTCGTTGATGAGTGATATCAGATAACTGATATCATGTTGGTTTTTAAATAAATCTTATTTTTGTAAGTATTATTATGTCTTATTAATTATTTTAAACGCATTAACGCATGCGACGCGCATCGTAAAGATGATTTTTTGAGGAAAGAAAAATTAGATTGCAAGCGGGATTCGAACCCACGTCTTCACAAAATTCAGCTTGCAGGTGTGGGTTGCGATAGCCTAGTTGGATAAGGCGTCTGGAGTACCTATCCAGAAGACGTGGGTTCGAATCCCGCTTGCAATCTAATTTTTCTTTCCTCAAAAAATCATCTTTATTATTATGTCTTGTTTTATTACCGGCACGTGTAGCATGACCATATTGGTCATGCTACACGTGTGCATGTTCATTTTGTCCGTATCAGCTAGAGTTTTGAAAAATATGTAGCATGCGCACCAAAGCCGAAATAGCAGGGGTGGCGTTCTGCTACAAGGGAACATATCGATGACGATTACAAATACGATGTTCAAAAACTCCACAGAATGTCAATAGCAAATACAATGCATACACGTACCTTGGACTGCTACGACACACGCTGAGCCTTCCACCTCCGATGGTTCCAAGGGCAGGAACACAGGAATTCCGGTATGCGAGTCTGAGAGTCACGCGCGCAGAAGAAAGAACACTATGATTTGTCCAGGATTCGGACAGGAGAACGTTGAGCGCGAAAAGAGATGTTCTCACACACACGGCTTTTTCAAAAAGTAACTGTCTTAGCTCCAACTTTTTACGAGTCGCGGAACGCATCACAAACTATAGAAGTTCTGCGTTTTTAGTTTTTGTTATTTTCTACGCTGGCATACGATGCGTGCTGACTGCTGGTTGAATTAAAATTTCAATATCTTCTGACAAGAATATTTCAATCCATGTCTGGACACATTTCAAAGTTCTGTAAAAAAACAAGGAATATTGTTTGAGAATTTCTACATATTTTATCAATATGGCGATATAATTATGTATGCCGGTCATATTCCAATTTTTAATAAGTCAAAAAAATATCTCTGTTTAAATAATTATAACAAATCCAAAACAAAACAACACACATTTAACGCCTGACTGCATTGTGACAATAATTGTAATTGATTGTAGTTAATTATTAATTCATTAAAAATTCGTTCAACTAACTTTCGAATATCCTTGCCTTGTAATGTGTCGTACCTATAATTTAATATAGTCATTGTGTTTTCCGGGTACTAATTATTTATTCTCCAATATATTAGTATGAGTAACATGACGTTCTACATGATGATAGATAATCCGTCCATATTTCATATCTTAGCGGTTCACCCCGGACAAAGAATCCACAGACTACAGTACTGTAGCTTAGCTAATCTCAATAAGAAGTCACATCGCTGTACAATAAGACACTTCTAGGTCTTCTAAATAGACGTGACTTTATACTTAGTATTGAAAGAATCTCAGCAATATTAAGCACCTGATTAGTAAGTAAACCGGAAAGTTGTAAGGGCATGCTCTTATGAAAGACTTTTAGTACATGCGATTGATGAATAATATTTTAATTAAAAACATAACCCTCCTGGCGCAGTCGGGTAAAAACAGAGAGGTGAATCATGTGCCAAGGATGGATGGGTAAGTGTACGAACAGGATCAAAATCAAATATTTTCATTTCACATAATAATTATGAAGGCACTTATAAATCGTCGACAACAGGTGCTCGGTTCGGGTTGGTCGATTCCATGGAGAAGAACCGGCAAGAAACTCCATGGTTACACTTTTAAAATATGGTATGGTGTTACAAACTGATTATTATTAATTTTAGACATATTTTCTGAACCAGAAAAGTCTTGTGTGCTTAGAACCTAAGTCGATAACAATTAAAACGCAATGCAGTCCCCGCGCCGCCACCGACCTTGCGCGTGCGCCGTACCGTTAAACACACAAGCGATTACTTATTGCTTTTAGATATATTTGAATAACTATTGATAAAATAGAAGAGATAGTGTCTAATGTCGATTTATGACGCTATCTAGAATTATGACCTACTTTAATATTTGTGCATATTATGATGCGTGCATGCGTAGCGTGACCAATTTTCTTTCTATTTTATTAAGAATAGATAAAGTAATTAAATAAAATCGTAATAATTTTGAACAAATCTTATTGAAATCTGTTCTAATTAACAGAGTTATCAATTCCAAAAATAAAATCTCGCTAAATTACTGAATTTAAAAAAAAAATAGGAAATTATCATCAACGTCATCAGCTACTGTTCCCACTGCTGGGACACAGACCTTCTCCCTGTGAGAAAGCGTGGGCCCTAATCCACGCTTGCCCGTAGTAGTCTTCAAATTTTTGGTTCTAGAAAAGTCCAGTTTCTTCACGATGTTAATCTGGGATTATTTGAAGATTTTTCAGCATGCTATGAAAAACCTCGAGCACTGAGCACACACAGAATAATAAAATTGTTTTGTTAGAAAAAAGGTTTTTCTCTCAAAGAAAAACCAGCACTTCTGCCGACGGCGGTACCATTTACCGTCGCCCCAACAAACGCGGTCGGCTTCCATTCTAAATGTTTTTATTAGCCGCATCAAAGGCGCCGCCACATAACCTATGGCTACTAGTGCTTGGACTAAATAATAACTTTGAACTAAACTCCTGCTTCAAGTAATTAACTAATTATCTAAGTTTACTGTTAAGGCGAAGGTTTCGTTTTTTATTTTTCTTGTTTTGCTCTTTAATCTCGGTCAGAGGCAGGGACACTAAAGTTTGATTAGTATTTTTTCTTTCGTTAAACCAATGCAAATGTTTACAAAGATATAACGATATAGGAGAAATTCCTATTGTGTCGCAACATTCTGTTTTTTTTTTTTAAACGCACCATAATTCGTGAGTCGCCTGGTGCCGTCACAAGCAGGTAAAACTGTACTTTCTTGTGACGTTTTGGCAAATCAAGTGTCGTAACTTCGTCAACTTTAGGTTTACATAACAAAAAAAAAATACGCATCAAATATTTTTTGATAATCTAATTGACTTACTAATTTTAGAGCACGGTTGGCGCCGCGGCTGAGCGATAAATTGCTACGCAGCGTCTCGCAGGTTCGATCTCCGCACGTAAGATTTGTATGATATGAAAGTTGTTGTTCTGGGTCTGGGTTTTTGTGTAAGTATGTAAGTTTCTATGTTTGTAAACGCACCCACGATACAGGAGAAAATGCTAGAAAAAATAATAATCAGGTAGATTTTTTCAGTCAAATAGTCTATTGAGAGAATATCCCCTTAAATAATTTCTAGCGATAATCTCGGAATAGTTTGAACTAGTATGTGCTCCCGATGTCGATTGGCAATGGACCACTATTGCTGTTTTAGTTACTTGTTAATTGATTCTGGGAAATTAAGCTAGTTTGGGGATTAAGTTCTGGTTACTGTACTTAAGTGAAAATGTTGTTGGAAAATCTTGATTTTATATCTGTTTTACCTTCAACAACCAGCTTCTGACTTACGGTCGTAAATTATATCAAAAGCTCGGAAAATAAAAGTACTCTGTGGCTCGGAAGCTTGACTAACAGTCTTGCCGAGGGTTATCGCGTTTTACATACCCATTTACGGAATTGTGGAGGTCAGAAGCCTTATCATGACTTTTCTCACGTCACGACGTCTTAACGGGATCCGGTTGAGGCTGTGGGAAAGAGACAGAGCTATACAAGTCTAGCGCCATCTCTTTCCCACAGCTTAAACTGGATCGCGTTAAGAGTTCATGGTAGGCCACCAGTTTTTTGGACGTCAAGTAAATCTTAACGTTAATTTGAAGAAATAAAAATATCCCCCTTTCGTCTGTGATTTTTCCATACAATAAGCGCAGTAAATACTGCAATTACGGTGTAAGGTAACATACAGGAATCTCATGATAAGGCCTCTGATAGGTAGTAACTCCTTGAACTGATCCAAATGCTACTCAGATGCATATTTTAGCTTGTCAAGTCGATTCACAATAATTCAGAAAAAAAAAAACAATGAAAACTCGCCCATCACATGGGGCTGATTCTGATAGCTCAAACAAAGCACACGGAACCTAAATCTAAAACAAAATAAGAATCTTACTATTACAGATACTTACTTAAGCCAACCCCAACATAGTTGGGAAAAGGCTAGGCAGTCAATGATGGAAAGTAGCAGTAGGAAAAAGGCGTGAGGCTTCGACAAAACAAACTAGTAATTAAAACTACTAAACGTCCCAAAATACTCAAAAACTAATTAAACCCAAATAAACAAAGCAATAATTGAAAGTTCCCATACCGTTCCAGGTCAGGGCATAGTTTATGAAGTCGCCGCGGTGATTAAATTGAGCATTTGGTTGATTACCCGCATGCCAAAGTGCGCTGCAAATAGATTGGCGCCGACTTAAATATCAGAGGTATGCCAGTTATGATCATTATAATATTAGATCTTATACTACTTATTTTTTCTCCTAGCCCATGGGTTTTGACAGCGGCTAAAGGGCAACTCGCTGTCCGACCATGGACCATGCCCGGGTCGACGGCGCGTTGTGTCCCAAGCGCGCCTCAAAGAGCGTCAGCATAATGACGGGGCCACCTCTCAGAGGGCCAAAGCCTGCCCGGGTCGCGGGACTTACTTCCATCACCGTGACCCCGGTACATTTAGGGCTATTGAAGGACACCTTGGATTTTAGTCAGTACAATCTGACAGTCCCTCCCGCCTTGCCCGGGGTGGGAGGACTCTATTGATGATTTTAACAAGTTAAAAAAAAGCCTATGGTTTTCCATTGCTGGGCAAAGGCCTCCCCCGATTCTTCTCAAGAGCTCTTGTCTTGCGCCACCTCTGACCAACTCTCAGGCCCGGTAATCACCAAAGCGGAAAGGAGAGGAGATGTGTTTGAATAACCAATCAGATGTCCACATTCCTCTCCGCTTAACTTCAGTTGACATCTGATTGGTTATTCAAACACATCTCCTCTCCTCTCCTTTTTGATGGATACCGCGCCTCACGGTATGCGTCCGAGTGATCTCGCCACCTTTTGCTTGGACGGCCTTGGCGGAGGCGGTCATATCTGTCAATATAATATTTGCGGACCACTTTTTGTCATCATAATCGACAGCGTGGTTGGTTGGGTAATACTGACCGCATCGAATCTAAACCACAAGACCAAACACCAACCACCACCATTTCGGTCATCTTGCGTATCGCAAAATAAATGCGCTACTGAGCATAAGCCACTTGTCTAGGCCCTCTGCACATTCACATGTGAGCGTTTTGTCAATACTTTTATTGTGTGCACAGCTTAGGAGTGGAATTCCCTACCGGGTCTACGTTTAGTTCTTTGTCTATGATAGCTACAATCTTGGAGTCTTCAACACAAGCATTAATAGGTTAGCTCTAGGCAAGCGTGTTATAATGTCGACCACTTCTTTGCTTGCCAGGTGAGATAGTGGTCAAAGGCAAACTTATAGTTAAACTAGCGAACCCGGCGAACTCCGTTTCGCCACGCTTTTCTGTTTAATTTTTTCTTAAATTTTCTTTGCTATAAACCTCACGGAGCCCGAGAACTTTCCAACGAATGCTAAACCGTGGAAATCAGTTTGTGCTTTCTGGAGTTATATCGTCAGCAAGGAAAACCCGACTTATTTTTATACATATATATATAGTAGAAGATAAAAAACCATTACCTATACCGTATTTTAACGTTGCGATGTAGTGTGATTGTGGTACGTCTGTATTACCCTTAGACATGTTTCATAATGTTACAAGGATACTTTTTATACTCTTCTCTATATAGGTCGACCGCTACAATGAGTCTTCTCCCATTCTCCTCATATATGTAGCTGTACCTGCTATTTACATGCTATTTGATTTGACCAATCCTGTTCCCACTTCCGTGGACGCACATCCGTTTTTTCACGAAATCACTTCCATAGAATAGATAGGGTACCAGAAAAAAAAGTTGAAAGCACGTGGCACACAATTCAGGAGAGGTCGACCTCTTCTGAACTATTCCACAGTGAGGAGACCATCAAAAATACCACTAGCATATAACTAATTACTGCCATATTTCTGTCTGACCGTCAATAAGACATTCCGCCTGAGTCCCGACTATTTATGTACGGAACTAATGGGACAGGTAACACATAGCCACAGCTAATACACCATGCATCACTCAGGAATGTTTTTGAAGATATTACTGTACATTCCTTACATTTTCTCCAGGTTATAAGGTCATTGAGGATGTATTACGTGTTTCGGAAAACTGCAACACTGTATTTTATTCGTGTTGCAACACTGAGCTGTCAGATTGATTGTTGGTCGAATGTCAGTCTCTTGCGAGCTGCTGGAGAGGGCGGTCGGTTTAAAATTGAATTTTGAAGAGACATATTATTATTGATTATCCCATATTGTTCAAAATTTTAATTATCCACATTAATAATATTAAACCGTTATAAAATGTTATAGGAATTGCTTTGTTGTGTACGGAAAATAAGACTCCAGATCTAGTCTGTACACTATTTAACATGATAATATTATTGCGTTCACATGTAAGTACCTACCTACTGCCACTTTGCAGTTTTATCCAATTAAGTGGTATGACTTGCCATTCATATTCATCATCATCATCATCATCCGGAGGACGTCCATTGCTGAACATAGGCCTCCCCCTTAGACCGCCACGACGAACGCCAATTCGCCACTTGCATCCATCGGCTGCCCACGACCCTCAAGATGTCGTCGGTCCACCTAGTGGGAGGCCTGCCTACGCTGCGTTTTCCGGTCCGTGGTCGCCAAACTCGAGAACTTTTCTTCCCCATCGGTTGTCAGTTCTACGAGCGATGTGGCCTGCTCATTGCCACTTCAACTTGCAAATTTTATGAGCTATGTCGGTGACTCTGGTTCTTCGCCGAATATCCATGTTCCGGATTTTATCCCGCAAAGAAACTCCAAGCATAGCTCTTTCCATTGCTCGTTGAGTGACTCTGACTCTTTGGGTCATTAATACTAGATTCCTTAAAACCTTGCTGACAGAAATAGGAGCCCCGCTGCAGTTCCGTCACACGCTTAACCAAGAAAACATTATTGCCTTGACAAACAAGATTACATCTAAATTAACCACAGTTAAGTAGTAATTTGTTATGATCATAAATCGGGCGTGTACATATGCGGTGCGTCTAATTATAAAGCAAAGTGTACACTGATTCAGTGCGCACAAATAGATGCGCGTACGCATCGCATCTGAGTGGCGCGCCAATTTTAGTGTCTCTAACTCGTAACCGATTGATGATACACTTTTATATTGAACTGGCCTTTGTCCGCGGTTTCACTCGTTCCAGCTCTTGAGTTTTCAATAATAAGTGTAATCGTCTGTCTCTGTATTTTCTCTGAATGCCGATCTCATTTTTAGGGTTCCGTAGTCAACAAGGAACCCTTATGGTTTCGCCATGTCCGTCCGTCCGTCTGTCCGCAGTTTAGCTCAGAGACGCACAGTACTAGAGAGCTGTAATTTGGTGTAAATATACGGATTTGTTGTGCCGAAAAAGTGGTAAAATAAAATCTTGTATCATATTTTTTTTTAGGGTACCTCCAGTACTTACACGTAAAGTTAGGATTTTTTTTTACTCGCGTACCCCTTAGTGTGGGGTATCATTAAATAGGCCTTTAAAAAATAATGATAGTTTCGATTAACAGTTTTTTGATAAAAAAATTCGTTTGTGAAATATTAAGCTTTAAAGTGCTAAATTTTGCTCGATTCGAGTCCCCCCCCCCCCTCTACCAGCTAAACGGTTATGTTTGGGGGTGTGAAAAAATTCACAATAGTAGTGTATATAACGAAGTTTAAAAGAAAATTATCACGACTAAGTAGGCTTTATAACTTTATGAGTAATAGTCGACCAACTTATAAAATGTACTTGATATCATATTTTCTTAAACAAAATGTATCGGAGACAACTGCAAATGTAAGTTTGTCAACTTTATTTTTACAGCTTTTAAAGGTATGTTTTTTGGGGATAGGTAGGTTTTTATCGTCAACTATTTTTAACTAAATTCAAAAAAAGGAGGAGGTTCTGAATTCGTCGTAATCTTTTTTCTTATGTATTTTCCCCGATTTCTCAAAGACTCCTGGACCGATTTTGAAAATTCTTCTTTTTAAAATTAAATTCAGCGAATCAGTTTAGTTAGTTCGCCTAAGTATTTTGATGGGCAACTACGGAACCCTACACTGTGCGTGGCCCGAGACGCACTTGGCCGGTTTTTAATCTATAAAAAAAATAACGTCATCTTAAGTCTCCGTTTACTTTACGTCATATAAAGTGTTAACTCGTGTTAAGACCTCTGAAATCGCCACAGCATACGCTGTCAATAACAGTACCCTTGGCACGAAGTTTCAGTATTTGAGACGTAAACTGGAACTTTGACAATTTCAAATTGACAATTTTCAAGGAAAAAGCTAGTTCTTGCTTCGCACACCAGAGGCGCTGTTCCATTTTTGTATACAAAAACGCTGTAAATACTGGAAAGTGTGAAAATTCGTGCTAAGGGTACAGTCCGTGGTCGCTGGACTTATTTCATCACCGTGACCCCGGGACATAAAGGGCTATTGCAGGACACCGTGGATTTTAGTCAGTACAAGTCTGACAGTCCCTCCCGCCCAGCCCGGGGTGGGAGGACTCATTTGATGATTTCACCAAAAAAAAAAGAGGGTACAGTCCTTAATCTATCAGAAATCAAGTCTTAATGATATCTTCATTAATATCTACTACTTATAATAGTATCTCTCTTATCTAATTAGGTTTTTACGTGTCATCGTTTTATCGATACAGATACGTCATAATTTTGTTCCCATTTGTATGTTCCATGTAATTAATTGGGGGACGGCCTATTGCCATTAAATTCAGGCGCAATGACTGCCATTAAGGATCACGTTTAGCGTTTTTGAGTTCCGCCACCCATCGCCTTCCAGTTCCATAGAAGTAAAAGATAAAGCGTTGTACGGAAACCACTTCGAAAATCAAGTTCTTCAGGCGGCCGCAGGGGCCTTTATAAGGAGGACGCACTGTCTGAACATCTTATGAAACCTCCCAAATGCTTACCAGTCTAGGTAAATTCTCCAAGTGCGTTCTACTCCTTTTTTTTTTGAAAATTCATCAAATGGGTCTCCGCACCCAGACCAGGACAGGAGGGACTAGCGGGAGAGACAGTCAGACTCGTGCTGACTGCTATTGAAGGACACCATGGAAAATCCACCTGCTGCCGCACCAACCCTTTACGTTCTTGGGCCACGGTTACCCGTTAGTACCACTACTTCGGCAGGAAGGCCCGTGGTGCCGGCAAGTGGTACACCTGTCGTAGATGTTAGTAACACACCTCCTCCGCATCAAAAGGGCACCTTACTCCGCTTTATTTTTACTGTGGGAAACACAGGGTTGTAAATAAATCTTTATCTAGATCCATAGATAATATATTTGGTTTTTTTGTTGTTGTTAATATTTATGGATAATCTATAAGATTACAAATTGGGGTTTTTCTCGACGCAAATTATAATTACGGGGATTGTTGATTCCGTGTAGATGTTTTATTTACCATGTCGTAAGTTTGTAAGAGGTAGTTTGAAAGCGTCTTTTACAGAAAAAATGAAAGGGAATCGTCTATCTTGGTATGGACATATTGGACATGTGATGAGGAGGGAAGACAATCATGTGACTAAGAGATTGATGAGTATGAATGTTAATGGATGAAGAGGATGAGGAAAGCAACAGAAAAGATGGATGGATTGTCTAAGGAATGACATGAAAGATAAAGGAGTAAATTATACAATGACGTGTCGCGCCGACCCCAAATAAATGGTTTGACTGTGGGATCGATGAATCTTTGTAAAAAGTCGTTATAACTTTGATTATGTTCCGCCATATGCGCGCTCCTCACAATGGTGACACCCGGGCGTATCCTGTTGCTAAATCCAACGCAGGATCCTCCCGAATAAAGTGACCAATGAGGATTTCCGTGGACTTATTAGCGCGGTTGCGCTGCTCTTTTTCTCAAGGAACCCTAAAATTAAGTTTAAGCGGACAAGGTCTTATCATTAATCTAGATGAGTTGCAGGGCTGCTACAAGAAAAACCCAGTGGTTTATATAAAAATGCCAGATGTTGTGGATGGAGTATTATTTTCAAATCAAACATGGCAGTGCTAGCTCTTCTCACCATCGGGCTCCTTGCAGGTAATTATTCCTAACTGAGGTAAACTTAAGCGCTAGGTATGAGGTCTTTCTGAAGATATCTGCTTTAGGCAGTGTCTTCAGGATTCAACGGGAATTAAAAATAGGATTCATCGGGAATACCGAAAAAATGGGATCCAAAAGTGGGATTCAACAGGAAAAAATCATAAAGAATACAGTACTCAGCATTGGTCCCCTTCGGGGCTGTTTGGGTCAGACTCCGTCCACCGTATATGTCGTGCACCACCAATTGTCAACGGTATGATTGTAATGCGTTAAGCATCATGTCAATCCCGGGGTACTACTATTTAAGCACCAAATCCGTAGATTCAGCCAACCTGCGAGTTGGGTTTGCAGAATAGTTAGTGGTACGAACCACTTCAAAACTATTAGGGAGTAGGGTGACTCTAAACAACTAAACAGATGTTCCTAGTTACATTTCTACAGGCCCGTGTCTTCGTTGACTTCACTTGTCTAGACCCTCTGTTATGTAACCCTCTTCTTTTATGACCGTTACTTATATTTGCATTGTCTCTTTTCCAGGTTCCGCCTATTCTACTCCTTCCCGCATCGTGGGAGGGACGGAGACCTCTATTGACAAGTACCCGTCTATAGTGGCATCAGAGCACTATGATATTTGGACTGGCACATGGAGTCAAAGCTGTGCTGCCAATATTCTAACTACCAGATATTTGGTATCTGCTGCACATTGCTTTACTGGCATGTAAGTTATACTGTTTTTTTTTTTATTTTAATTTGCTCATGGCCTCAATGTCAGAGAGAGGTCGTGACTAAATAATTACAGCCACATAGGCCGATCTTCCAGGTTAAGCCGCGCTTGCCGAGGTTGGTCTGTGGATGGGTGATCTGTCATAGCGAGTTTCCTCGGTGCCTCGGAAAGTACGTAAAGCCGTTGGTGCCGGCTGTCATTTGTAGATCTTTGGCAGTCGTTACTGATAGTCAGAAGCTCTAAAATCGCTCCACGTAAAATACTGATATTCAGCTGCATCTGATTCGACTGGAAGCCGACCCCAATATAGTTGGGAAAAGGCTAGGCAGATGACTCATGGCCTCAATGTATTCCACAAACAAAGGCGAGACCTTAAAGTTAAATGGAGTTAGCTTACCCAGAAGGAGTTGAAATTACCAACGAAACGTTGAGCGTACCTACGTAACATAAAAAGAAGTAGTAATTGCATGCCACGCGCCCGTGGTCAGACCTACCACCGCTATTGGTATCGTTCAGTCGTCATTGCAGGTTACCGCTAGAAGGTAGACCACTAGTCCTAAAAAGTTCATTTCTTACATAATTATTGATAATACTTACTTTCCCGTGGCGGTTGGCCTAAACCTCAGAATACCACTTAGAAAGGTCAATTTGCATAGGCACAAGAACACCATTATGAACAGCCTTTTGGAAATTGACTGGATGATCACAGCCACATCGGTATCAAAAATATTTCATTCTACATCAGCATCGACCTTTTCATCTTTTTTTCAAAATACCCAGACTTATTTATTTCCCATCACACGTCTACACATCCTCTTTTCTTAAACACAACTGCAAAATACATAAAAATCTTAAAGTTATTATTTTTGTTCTCAGCTTCTTCAACATAAACTATCGCCGCTTCAGGGCTGGCTCTAGCTATCGTAACACCGGGGGCGTAGTGTCTTATGCGGCTGCCAATTTCAACCACCCCAGTTATGGCCAGAATGGTGCTGATGGAGACATTGCAGTCATTCGACTACAAACCCCGTTCGAATACAGCCCCGTCATCCAGCAAGGCTCCATTGTCCCTCAGGGTTTCCAGATTCCTGACAACTTGCCTGTTGTTCATGCAGGATGGGGTCACACTGAGGTAAGCCAAAGATTGTTTTCTTATTCGTGCACTCTCATCATCACATATTTCTTAGGTGTTGTTAAGTTTTCTGGTTTCTGCATTAGATAGATGTAAACCGAAACAGGCGTTACACTAGCCTTTCACAGTTTTGCCTACAATATTGGCAATCTTGATTTAAAGGCAGAATGCCTAATGGCAATCGATTCGCGAAAGGACAAGCTCTCAAAATGGCGGCGGTAAGACCCCTCTTTGAGGAGTGGCTGGAGAGAAGTCATGGCGTCCTGACCTACCGCTTGACGCAGGTCCTCACCGGACACGGAAGTTTCGGGAGGTACCTGTGTCTGATGCGAAAGGAGGAGACGCCTGGGTGTCACCACTGCGAAGATCGCCCGGAGGACACGGTGGAGCATACGGTGCAAGACTGCCCGGCTTGGGCGGAGCACCGACGTGTCCTCACGGCTGCGATAGGCGGAGACCTCTCGCGCCCGGCATTGGTGCGGCCATGCTGCGAGGCGAGACGGAGTGGGAAGCGGTCAGCTCCTTCTGCGAGGCAGTAATGCTCGTAAAGGAGGAGGCAGGCCGCGAGCGAGAGAGGACAGCGTCCTCCCTCCGCCTCAGCCGCAGTGGTAGGCGCCCACGGCGACGGACGTCGCTAGATGATCTCCGGCCACCGTAGGCGCGGGCATGCGGGCAGCGAGTAAAGGGCAACTCGCTGCCCGACCAAGGACCATGCCCGGGTCGACGGCGCGTTGTGTCCCACGCGCGCCTCAAAGAGCGTCAGCATAATGACGGGGCCCCCCTCTCAGAGGGCCAAAGCCTGCCGGGGTCGCGGGATTATTCCCTTACCGTAACCCCGGAACTTAACAGGCTATGAAGGACACCGTGGATTTTAGTCAGTAGAAGTCTGACAGTCCCTCCCGCCCTGCCCGGGGTTGGAGGACTCATTTGATGATTTTACCATGCTAAAAAAAAAAAAGCTCTCAAAATGGCAAATTCTGTGCCTTAACTTCAATTTTGAATGGGAAGAAATTCATGTTAAAGAAAACATGTCGTTTGATAATTAACTTCTGTTTTCTTATGACTTGTTAATGTATACAAGTTTCAACGTCGAAATCTTTTAACACGAAATCTCAAATATCTTTCAGTGGCTTGGCAGTCCCTCTGAAGTACTTCTGGAGACTCAAATTTACACCATCAATCGCGAGATCTGTGCTGCAAGGTACCTCTCCCGGCCCAGACCGTCTATCGTTACTGAGAATATGATCTGTGCTGGCCTCCTTGACGTCGGTGGAAAGGATGCTTGCCAGGGAGACTCCGGCGGTCCTCTTTACTACCAAGATATCCTCGTAGGCGTTGTTGCCTGGGGCCATGAATGCGCCAATGACACTTATCCTGGAGTCAGTACTGCTGTTTCCTCTTACACTGACTGGATTGTATCTGTTGCTGTTTAAATGACGTGTGTAAAAGCTATTCAATAAATTAACTTTTTAAGGCATTATATTGTTTTTTTCCATTCTGATTTCTTGGGCTCGGCTGTCAGCTAAGTCAGAACCAAATTGATTGATTGACCAGAAAATGTACGCAAAATAGTCCAAGCCAAGACATTATCGACGGCCTGCTGTTCGGAAACCTATTTCTGTCTACAAGGTTTAAAGGAACCTTACCAAACCATATCTGGTGATAACTCAAACTGTGGCCAAGTTATTAATATTTGTGGTTGAGTTAGTAAGATTTTGGCTCGGTTCATTATTTCCTTCAAAATTGTTTATTATTTACATTTTCAAAGTACCGTACCATTACCACTTTAAGAAATAAGTCTATATTCTAGGCACTCTTGAGGCAGAGAGATAGGCATTGTAATTTTATGTCATCAGAATACGCACAATATTATAATCACAAACAATGAAAATTTTATCGCTAATCTTTAACTTCAAAGTGCGGTAGTTACAGACGGATTTGTTAATCTAAATCGTTTTTACAATGGATTTGTTCGCCATATATAAAACTACGTGGGGATTACGATTATCCTCGCAGTAGTTACAAACTCAAAGATGGCAGTGCTTGTCTTCCTCACTCTTGCCCTTCTTGCTGGTAATTATATAATTTCTCTAAACCATATCATCACTGATTACAAGCAAGTGTAATCAGAACTAGTTTTAGAGTCAAACTTTAATGTGACGTAACCATATTTTAGAGCCGTTTGGGGTTAGAACTCGAGGACCTGGTGTTCAAAGTATTTTCAAAGAAATGTCAATAGGCCCAATTCTCTCCTTCTCCCCTCCTTAAGAGGAGTTACTTAAACTTTAGCTAGAGACTGTGCATACAAAGTGGCAACGACGCCAGTTCCTTGAATAAATTACTGGCTGATAACGTTAAGACGTAGTGTTTTGGCACTCTTTCATACTTTAGTTAGTTGAACACATAAAAGTATACCTTCAATTGTATTTCTTCCTCTCTAGGCGCTGGCTATGCCTTGCCGTCCAGGATCGTGGGAGGAGAAATTACCTCTATCGACAGGTACCCCTCAATTGTTGCCGCGGAGTCCTACAATGTTTGGTCTGGAACCTGGGGTCAATCTTGTGCTGCCAATATTCTGAATTCCAGATATGTAGTGTCTGCTGCACATTGCTATGACGGAGCGTGAGTATTTTCGCCTTTTTCTTCGTCATTTTAGCTAGGTTCACTAATTGCTGGATTTTGTCTAGCTGCATGCGTTGCAGAACCAATTCTGTACACAAGAATAGACAAAGTTATTTCTATATAATTCGTTTGACATATTTTTTCCCGAGTTGCCACGTCACGACCCGACTGAAAAAAAGACTTTCTTTTTCTGCATTTTAAACAACTTCATGAACATGATATGAAATCTTTGTACATTGTACGATTTTGTATATTATTTTGTCGACAACACCTGCTACAATGTCATGCTACGTGTACCTAATTTTGATTTGGCTTAAAAATAATACGAATTTTGATTTATGAAATAGAGCAGAAAACAAAAAAATAAATTGGGATAAGTTTAAAAAAAATAATTGCCGAAAACAATTTAAACAATTTTAGAAATGAAACGAATTTGTAAAAAAAAATAAGCTAAGCGTGTTAAATCTAAGCTAAATTACTAAATATCATTTTTATATTTGCAGCTTGTTCTCTATCGACTACCGCCGCGTTAGGGCCGGTTCTTCCTACCGCAACACAGGAGGTATCATAGCCTACGCAGAAGCTAGATTCAATCACCCCAGCTATGGTCAGAATGGATATGACGGTGACATATCCGTTATCCGCCTTCGCGAGCAGTTGGTGTTCAGCCCTGTTGTCCAGCCGGCTACCATTATTGCCCAAGGTTTCAGGATCCCCGATAACCTACCTGTTGTTCACGCTGGATGGGGAACTACTGCGGTAAGTAGAAGCTAAATATTTCTGTTCATCGTCATCAGAATTTTCTATACCTTCATCCTATTTACTTCTAAATTTCTCTTTGTCTTCTTTCTAGCCGTCTTACCGTATCGTACACTCCGTTCAAAACATCATCATTCACAACTTCATCAATCATATTATGCTGATTACTTCGCATCATTTGCTCGTACCTTAAACGCCGATTATCCCTCAACGTTTCAAAAACATCAATGTCTGTATTACTACTTATGGTACCGTTTGCCAACTAAATTAACTCTATCGTTTATTTTTATTTGCAGCAAGGAGGTCAGTTATCCCAAGTGCTCCGTGATGTGACAATTTTCACTGTCAACAACGAGCAGTGCGCCGCGCGCTACCTGACCCTCCCAAGACCTCAAGTTGTTACTGAGAACATGATCTGCGCTGGTATCCTTGACGTTGGTGGAAAGGATGCCTGTCAGGGAGACTCCGGTGGCCCTCTTTACTATGAAAAAATTCTTGTAGGCGTCGTATCCTGGGGTCACGGATGTGCCAATGCCACTTTCCCAGGAGTGAGCACTTCTGTCAGCTCCTACACTGACTGGATCGTCAATATCGCTAATTGGTAATAAAGTAATCCTAATTGCAACAATTCAACTCAATAAATTAAATTTTGAAATATTTGTATTTGTGTGTTTCTTCAGATTGTAGAATTATAGTACGGTTCACATAGTAAATTAGATATAATTTTAGATCTGACGTCTTAGCACAAGATTACCTACCTAGAACAACTTCCTATCCCAGTTACAGTCAAAGTGGAATTATAAGGCCATATAATATTATTGTTCACTATTTCAGAACGAAATACAGAAAAACTCAACTAGAATCTTCTATAACATTCTAATAAGTTTAATTTACAACAAGGGCGGATGCTAGGTCCCATAATTTTAATTTTATTCTGTACACAAACTACTGGTGAGATAATAATCATGTAAATATAATGTTACTAGCTGAGGTTGGCCTTTCAATTAAATTGGAAAAATGTCAAAGGCTTCAATAATTTTGTATTCTTAGGGACTAGCTCATGCTCATGCGATTCGTGCGTTTCGTAATTTCTATAAATTAAAAATATCGTCCTTGCTACTACGGTATAATGATGCAATTCGACTTACTTACGTAGTCGTGGCGAGCGTGTTTTGTTTTTCATTCTGTTGGTGGTGAAAAATTAAATGATGACCTTAGGTAAGACTGGGCATCTAGAACGCAACTAGGTAGGCCTTAGTATAATAACAATTCGAGAAAAAAAGCATCACGTGTGACTGGACACACTGGCTTGCTGAGGTCGCGACTATCATAAAAATGCTCCAGAGCACTTTGCAAATGCAAAGATCAACTAAAAAAAGGTTGATTTTGTTGAAACGACAACGCATTATTTATTGGAACCGACGATAGTTGGAGTAGGAATTTAAGGTTCACGAATGGAGATCGCGGATAGGTAAACGTAGGGCGGGACGCGAAGAAAGTAGTTGGAAGTGGTTGCATGAAAAAAGCGAGCTACATCGTGCGCTGTGTCGGTCCCTGGGAGAGGCTTATGTCCAGCAGTGGACTGCAATGGGCTGGAATGATAATGATGACAACGCAACTGAAAAAAGATTCATTTACACTTTCCGCACATCAACTGTGCTTTTGACCATGTCGCTGCGATGTGGTAGGTATGTTGTTGTTACCTTATTGTTATACCACCAATTCGCACTAAGCGTTTCTAAACGTCTTTTATGCGGATAGCTAAGGAATGGAACTCTCTGCCAGAGTTTGTGTTTCCGAACTCATACAACCCTAATCTCTTTAAAGTTAGAGTGAACAGACTTCTGGATAAGCTCGCTCCATTGTCGAACCTGTCTTAGTCGTTCCTGACCTAGACTAAGATCAAGAGCAAACCCATCTCACATTAAAAAAAATCCTGTGAATACTGCCTTAAGCTCTTTTCCAATAAACAAGTTACTTGTACTTACACTGTTTACAAGTTGCAAATTGTATACAACTTGAACAAACCTGCATACAAGCTACAAGTTGCAAGGAGGTAGTTCGAACTTGTACATTTTGCTTCAAGTAACTGTGAATTTCCTCATTTGGGATCATGATTGTATGCTTGCAAAATCCGAATGCAATTTGCACACTCTCGAGAACATTAACTTTATAAGTATGCAAATGTGAGGTTATACTTGTATGCAAGTAGGTATAACGTCACAAATAGGGTGTGGAAACTGCCTTTAGACTTAGCTGAAGGAAGAAAATGAACCTTGAGGAAATCAAGGAAAAAGAAATTTTAAAAAAAAACATCCTTTTCGCCACCGACTTTGCATATAGCGTGTAGCGCGTTTTTGCCATTGTTGGTGGTGCGAGAAAGGGGTACTCAAGCCCGGTTTCGGAACCGGAACGGACACATTAATGACCCAGCGAGTGAAAAGAGTTAAAATGAGCTCGCTCTGGGAACGCAAAAACTATTTATTGGTGGAAATACAAGTATGCAGTTTGCGCCTGCGAGTTTAAAGGAGTTATTAATGTGTCCGTTCCGCACGCGGTGGAAACCGGGCTTTAGCGCCACACCAACTGCGCTTCACATACCGTCGCATCATCGCATCGCTACAAACGCGCGCTTACAGCGCGTTTGTAGCGAAGTATCAGCGCGTTTATGACGATACGAATGCGTAAACATAACCCCGGCCACTCACATTCGCGCGAATACGCGAACCCGCATGTGTAGGACGACATTTGCGAATGACTTCGTGAAGACGACATTCGCGAAGTTTTCGTGGCATTCGTGCTTTTCCAAGCTGTGTCGGTTTTATGTGCGCGAACCTTCGCGTAGTCTCCTACACATTCGTGTGACCAGTTGCGCACACGATTGCGAAGCAAATGGTCGTGTCGTTGTTATATTTTGTGTGAGGAAATACTGATCAGTATAAGTACCTATTCATACACCGTTAAATTTTGGTCCTTAGTTTAAAGTTATTAGTTTTAATTTGATCATAGAGTATGCGAACCCATTTGCAAATATGCGAAGTTCGCGAATGTATGTCTGACGGCCCTCCACATGCGCGCAAAGATTCGTACAATGTACGAACCTTTGCGCGCATGTGAGTGGCCGGGGTAAGGATCGTGTGTATAGAACCCATCGCCCCTTTTTTTTTTTTTTTTTTTTTAGGTGGTAAAATCATCAAATGAGTCCTCCCGCCCTGGGTGGGGCGGAAGGGACTGTCAGACTCTTACTGACTAAAATCCACCCGTGTTCCTTCCTATGCCCTTTACGTTCCGGGGCCACGGTAACCTGGGTTAAGAAAAAACCCGCGACCCCAGCAGGCATTTGGCGCGAAACACGACGCGCCACCGACCCGGGCTTGGTCCATGGTCGGACGGCGAGCTACCCATCACTCACCGTCCGCAAGCCCGCTCCGCCGCTGTGCCCTCTGCTGATCAGAGGGACACGCGTTGGAGCATCCACACGACAGGCTATTCGCATACGGGCAAAGAGACCACTTAGGCACACAGTGCCTAAGGAAGAGTTTTTGCCCGCATCCCAGGGTGCACCGGCCCGGAAAACTGGTCTTCCCCCTGGACGTATCCAAGAGGGAACTCCAGTCCACGGGCGCACGTGGAGGTTTCCTGTCATAGCACCCCACCCATCGCCCCTTGCAACATTAAAGCTGAGGTTTGTCTTTAGTGGATTCCAACTTTATACTTAAGAATATAAAGTTGAAAATCTATTAAGCTATTATCAAACAGACAGGCAGGGCGAACGAAAAGCGAGACGTTTTTGTTTGTAATATATAGAATTGTTCGAATCCAGTCACATAGACTATAGGATCGCTTTCGCTTTTCTGTGTAACAATTCCATACATGACAAATAAAAACCACAAGCCATAGTTTCGGCGCTGCCACTGTGTTGCTTCTTATAGATGCATAGCAGATTCTGATATACGCGCATCTTCAGCGCATAAAAAAAACTCGTGCTATTGCTTCTGAGTTTTTTTTTAATAACCACAATAATTTTATTTTCGGGCGCGCCTGTATTTTTTATAGTACTATTAGTATTAAGCGTCTAGATAATTCTAAAAGAACTTTATCCTTAATCAGTAGTTTTAAAGTAACATAACAACCGGCTTTTGGTAATCTTTATAATTTTACGATGTTATTATCAGGCATTATGATTGTAATGTGACTGATGCTCCCTCAGTTGATATAGAAACCTCCCGAACATGGCAACGATGAACCTCCTTGCTCTCGCCCTCTTGGCAGGTATGTATATCTATATCATAAGATTTAAGTTATGAAGTAGAGATTGTAGTTTCGGATTTTGGGTAAGGCCAAACAGAGAAAGAAAAGTAATGGTACAGATACACATGCTTTAAACTAGCCTGCTAAAAGAGCATGCTTATGAGCATGCTTATAGTTTACATTGAAATTAGCATGCTCATTATTAGCAAATGGTTTCAATACACATGCTACTTAGTGGGTAGCATGCTCTCGTGAATTAGCATGCTAGTTTAAAGCATGTGTATCTGTACCAAAAGTTTCAGAATGATTGCGCACGTGGTGGACGTAGATAATGCAAGTCAGCTCGAACACGGTTCTCTCGGCAGTTTCACGGTTCTGTTAAATTAGTCCCAGTGAGTGGGACCCAGGACAAAACGGTTTAAATTCACGGTTTCCTTCGATTGCCTTTTTCTTTCTGAGGTCACGGTTACCTGATGAGTCCTGCGACTTCGGCAGGCTTTGGCCCTCTAAGGAGGCTCCGTCATATTGCTCTTTGAAGCTTCAAGAGGTCCATGGTTGGACAGAAAGTCGCCAGTAGGCATTGCGATAAAACTCGCAAAGTCGCCATTTTAGATTCCTTTGCTTGCTAATTTAGAATTTTGTAATTACTTATCTATTCGTTCAATTTTAAATTGTAACCTGTATTGTATTTATCGAAGAAGGCTTTAGGCTAATATCATCATGCAACGACCAGTATTTTGAAACCACATTAGGCTGAAACCGGGAACAACTAAGAACTAATTTGAATTTCATCTTTTTCCAGGTGTTGCTTACGCCTCCCCGGGCTCTCGTATAGCGGGAGGCAGCCCAGCATCGGTCGCAAAGTTGCAATCCATCGTTCAGGTGGAATCGCTCGGCTCGGGCTCTGGAATCTGGACGCAGACCTGTGGAGGCCACATCCTGACGACCAGATATGTGCTGTCAGCTGCCAACTGTTTCCATGGAGTGTGAGTGTAACCTTTAAAAATTAACTTATAGAGTGTACGTGGCGAAAGTGATATTATGTAAAGATTGTAGCAGATTTTTTCGAAGGTTCTGCCTGCTAGAAGCTTGCCAAGTGCGAGGTGAACTTTCTCATGAAGGTTTCCGTACCATCAAAAGAACGGGTTATTTTAAAAATCGTATCGTGTCGCGGATTCGATATCCGGACGCACGGAACAAATATTATATGACTTACAAGTAGTTGTTCCAGGTTTTGGTGTTTGAGTAAGTGAGTTTCTATGTTTGTAAAGGCAGTCACGACACAGGAGAAATTCATAGTGTGGTGAAATGTTTTAAAAGTAAACAAAACCACAACAAAACTATCCTCGTCCGCGCGGTTGATCGTAGTTGTGACAGGCATCAAAGAAATTCAAATAAGTTGAAGCCCGATACTCCGCAGAACTCTGCGGGAAAAATGTTGTGATGGACCTTTTTCACCCCAAACTCGTTTTTATCAAATCACATATCAAATTTAATTTCCTACTTTCAGTTTCTATGAGCCCAGAAACCGTCGCATCAGGGCTGGTTCCTCAATCCGTAGCTACGCTGGTCAGGTACGCTACGTGGACCGGGAGATCAACCACCCCAGCTATGGATCCAATGGCATGGATGGCGATATCTCCATAGTGAGGCTCCTGGAGAATCTGGAGTACGGTCCTTACGTACAGCAGGGTACCATCATCGCAGCTGATTTCCATATGCCTGAAGGTATACCTGTTGATATTGCTGGTTGGGGCGCCACTGAGGTTAGTCTCTTCAAAATTTATTTCTTAAATTTTTTGCAAGAATTGCGTTTTTTTTTACATTTACTCTTTATCAGGAATTTATTTTATAGTAAACTCATATTCACAAACAGCCAGATCGCAAACAATATTACTTGTAGTACAAGTAATAAGTTTTTTAGTTGCATGCATCTTTTAAGATTTGCAGTTTATTGATGCTGAAAACTAACATAAATTATGGAATCAGGCGTTACTTTGCGGAAATCCATGACATTAATTAAATGTTATGAATGCACAAAATATGCAAGAAATAGAAAAACATGCCATGCAATCAAACCTCTACTCGCTTACAGATTGCATAGGATCGGATTCCTGCAACAATTTGTAATTTGTTTGTTGGATTTTTATTGCTGAATTAAAACTACATAATTATTTTTCATAACATTTAATCAAAACTAAATTACATCAGCTCTTGAACCACGTTTAGATGTTCAATTCATTGAACTCTCTCTACTCGTGCATAAAAAACTGCATAACATTAAACTTACACCTACTCTTGCCACCAGGTCGGAGGCCTACCATCCAACGAACTCCGTGAAGCCAGCGTCTTAATAGTCGACAGGGGCGTATGCGCTCAACGCTACTCCAGCCTTCCCATACCGAGTCCGGTGACCAACAACATGATCTGCATTGGCCTCTTGGACGTGGCTGGTGGGGCTTCCTGCGCCGGAGACTACGGCGGCCCCGTCTACTACGGCAACATCCTCGTTGGCATCCAATCTTGGGGTCAAAACTGTGGCAACAAGACCCTGCCTGGAGTCAGTACTGCTGTATCTTCTTATACCACCTGGGTTATCAATACTGCTGTTTAAGTCTTTTTCTTCATCATCATCGTCATCAGTCTGTACGACCGCTGCTGGATATAGGCCTCTTCTAATAAACGCCACTAAACACGGTCTTGAGCTTTCTTCTTCCAGTCTCTGACGATGAAGTCTTCTTAGGTTCATTTTGAAACCAGTGTCGGGCACTAGTCGTCCGACATTTTGCTAAAATGCCTATTTGGCGCAGCCGTGAGTGACACAGTTTTTGTCTAACATGCTTTTTTGGTGTTGATGTAATTTTAAAATTGTTTAGTTTTAAGTTTTTTCTTCTTTTAGTGATACTGTGTGCGCTTATGGCGTGTGTCAATTAACGTTTTTTCTTTCTTTCTTTCGTCAATTTGAGCCAATCTGTTTATGTATTTGATAGTGAAGTAAAGTAATAAATTATTTCATTTTTATTATTTGTTGTTTTATTACTTTTTAATAGTAGTAATGTTTATTACTGTTTCATATCAGATAAAAAGTTCAATGAAGATAAGAGCCTAACTTACTTAGTATCATCAAATTAAACGAAACTAAAGTATTACAAAGCATCGAAAACTTCATCCTCAACACTGTCAGCTGGTAATGTGCCCAAGAGACTGGCGGCGTTGCCTCTTTGAATGGCAATACTTAGCCACTGCCGCCGCCGCCGCGGGAGACGCCCAACCTACAGCAACGGACGTGGAGGGGCAATTTCCGACAAACGTACGCGCGGCCATGCGGGCGGCGAGTAATGGGCGACTTACTGTCCGATCATCGCCTCGTGTTCCAAGCTGTCAGCAACATGACGGGGTCTCCTTAGAGGGCCAAAGCCTATTGTGGCTCTGGAACGTAAAGGGCAATTGAAGGACACCGTGGATTTTATTAGGCAGTACAAGTCTGACAGTCCCTCCTGTCCTGTCCTGGGTGGGAGCACTCATTTGATGGTCAAGGTAAATGCTCTTGGGTAATGGGTAGCGTCAAATAGTCGTTTAGATATTTCTATAGAGAGGCTGTGAGCACTCGGATCGTACGATCTTAGAGTTTTAACATAGCTTTCTCTACATAAGATCGTGGTGTACCTATGTAAGTTAGTTAGTTACCACATCTCATAAAGATTCAGTATTTTATATAATCATGTTTATTCTGCTATTGTTTCAAAATATTTTTATTATTCCTTAATAAAGAAAAGAACCACAAGTCCTAATTTGAGCTCCGCAAAATAGTATTAATAAAGCGACATCTAGCCTTCTTAAAATGAACTATTATAAATTGTCTTCGCACAGTTGTCTTAAAAATTCAATTAATGAGCTACAGATGGCGTTGATATCAAAATTACAATATATTCAAATAGGATCAAGGAATAAAGTTATCTCAATCCAAATCTCAATCACAGTTTCGGAAAGCTGTATTTGGGCAAAATATTAATCGTTTTAGTTAATCCAAGATTTATTTTCTTTCCTTTACTACCTACTTTTTTTTTCTTCTAATATTGTGAATAAGTACATCGTAAGTGATATTTTCCTGACTGGTGATCCCGAGTAGTTGTTACAGGCTGACTGTTTGTTTGTGAAAATAGATATTTCTAAATGCACTCTCAATACAGAAGAAATTCCTTGTGTGGGGCAACGTTTTAATTTAAGATTACTCTCCAAAGCCTCAAAGAGAGGAGGTCTTTTACCTAACAGTGGGTATTTATGTTTTTTTTTTGGTTGCAAAATCATCAAATGAGTCCTCCCGCCCTGGGTGGGGCGGAAGTGACTGTCAGACTCTTACTGACTAAAATCCACCCGTGTTGTGTTCCTTCCTTGTGCCCTTTACGTTCCGGGTTAAGAAAAAACCTGCGACCCTAGCAGGCATTTGGCGCGAAACACGATGCGCCACCGACCCGGGCTTGGTCCTTGGGCGGACGGCGAGCTACCCACAACGCACCGTCCGCAAGCCCGCTCCGCCGCTGTGCCAATCAGAGGGACACGCGTTGGAGCGCCGCACGACAGGCTATTCGCATACGGGCAAAGAGACCCCTTAGGCACACAGTACATAAGGAAGAGTTTTTGCCCGCATCCCAGGGTGCACCGGCCCGGAAAACTGGTCTGCCCCCCGGACGTATCCGAGAGGGAAGTCCAGTCCACGGGCGCACGTGGAGGTTTCCTGTCATAGCACCCCGGGCATTTATGCTAAAAAATATATATATACATATATAATCGAGATGCCACGCCCTAATCATTTAAGAAGCACACGCATAAAATGCGATCATCACAACTAGGTAGTTATCAGTGCAAGCCCCCGAATGCATGATAATCATTGGTCGTAAAATGGACCATTGGATAGGCTGTTATCAAAGTTCAAATCGAGTTTTTTGGAGTTCCGTTTTCCTAGTAACAAAAACGAATTATTATTTCATATGATTTACCTAGGTTTATTAAGACACCCACTATACGAAGATTTTTGTTGAATATCTGAACTAAAAAAGGTAAAAAAAAAACATTTTGAAAAAAAAAGAAAGCTTTTTTCGGAAATTGGAGGTAAAAAAGGCTGAAGGCGCGTTGTGTTCCACGCGCGCTTCAAAGAGGGCCCCTCTATAGAGGGCCAAAGCCTACGGGGGTCGCGGGACTAACATTACCGTGACCCCGGAACGTAAAGGGTTATTGAAGGACACCGTGGATTTAGTCAGTACAAGTCTGACAGATCCCGCCATGGTGGGAGGCTCCATTATAAATTCGTGCGATTTGAATAGGAAATCGACTCGATATCGCCCGAGTGGCGTCGCGACGCTTCAAAGGTCAGGCCCTGTTTTCCCATTTCGGTACGGAACCTTAAAAATGTGAAAAACTGTAGACCCAAACTTGACCCTACACACATTAATTAAGTGAATAATTCCACGTAACCGACATTAACTATTCACATTCAATTTTCCCGCAACGGTACGCTAAAGTTAGCTACAAACGTGTTGGAATATTTCGTTTTCAGAGAATTATAAATACATTAATTAGGTGAACAGTGACCTTATGAGTACTAACAATCCTTTTGTCTTGTTAATTAGCTACCTTATGAGTAGGTATTTTAGGATTTAGAGTCGCATGGCACCCGTGTTTTACCAGTTGGGACTAGGCGCATAAATTATAATTATTCAGACCTCGCAAATAACTTTTATATCGCAATGTAGGATTTGACTTTATTTCTTTATTTGTTGCCATAGCAGCTTATCGTATTACCCAGTTACTGGATTGTGGAGGTCCGATAGGCAGTCGCTCCACGTAAAATACTGATATTCAGCTGCATCTGGTTCAACTGGAAGCCGACCCCAATATAGCTGGGAAAAGGCAGGCAGATGATGAGTTGCCATAGCAGCTTCGCCAACTACTCTCGAAAATTGTACCATGTCACCAGATTATAAATTATCCGTGTACTCACTTATTATTTTATTCAAATCCTTTCAGTAGTTTTTGCGTGAAAGAGTTATAAACAATGCATCCTCACAAACTTTATTTTAGTAAGAATATAAAATAAGATTTCTAGTTTCCTTTTTGTGTCCATTGTTGAATTACGTAATTTACACAAACACGTTATGGAAATTGAAAATGTATCTCGGTCGCAATCTAGATCCCAATATTTTTAATCAATCAATGTCAGAATTTACCTATTTGATTTAGACGGGTCTGGATTTTGATTGAGATACAATTTACAATTTGAAAGATTTTCGTGTTTCGTACTTTCAAATTTTCATGAACAGGTCCCAACATAACATTATCAATAAGCATTTAGTGTTAATATATGGCCCAGATAAAACTAATTCTTGAAAGAAACGATAAGTGAGTAATTTATAACAAAAAGTAAATTCCCTGAAGATTGCTTTACAGTCGTGGTTGGAATCAAAATGGCGGCGATACTGTGTTGGGGTATAATTCTGCTTGCAGGTAAATTATTCATTATTTCTTCATCTCATCACCTTCCTAGCCTTTTTCCAACTACATTGGGGTCCAGTCGAACCAGATACAGCTGAACATCAGTATTTAACATGGAGCGACTGCCTATCGGACCTCCACAGTAACCTAGTAACTGGGTAACACGATATCCCATGGTAAGACTTTTTTAATTTGGGACAATCCCACACTATTCCCAAACCACTGCAACTCCTGAGAGCCAGAGTCAACAGTGGCAACTACTAGAAAAGCGCCGAGACAATGAAGCTCGACGTGTCCCGAAGAATGAATTTACCGGTCTTGGATCCTGCAACGAAATTAATCAGAAATAGTGAAGGAGTAGGAAAAATGGTAAGACATGGTACCATGGTAAGACTGATTGTCAGACTTTAGAGCTTCTGAATGACGGCTGGCTTTACAGGCTTGCCTGGGTACGAAGGAAACTCTCATGATAGATGGTCACCCATCCACTCGCCAACAGGCGGCTAATCGCTCTGGGCGACTGATTTTATTTAGCCACGAGCTCCTTATATTCCACTTAAGGCTACAGAGTTTGTTTGTTTCGTTCAACGCGCTAATCTCGAGAACTACTGGTTCGATAATTGCCTCAAATCTTAAAATTCCAGGTTTAGCCTGCTCATCAGCGGAGCTGGGCAGCCAAACCTCCATTGAGGAGTACCCCAGCATCGCGCAGGTGGAGAGCCTTGCAGGAGACCTGTGGGTGCAGCACTGTGTTGCCAGCGTGCTCACCTCCTATCACGTCTTGTCAACGGCTCAGTGCTTCTCTGGGGTGTAAGTATTTGTTTGGCAACGAGTCCTTTTTTTATCGTGTTAGAATTATCAATATTGAGCTCGCCCGCCTAGTGTTGAGCTGAAAGGACTGTCAGACTCCTACTGACTAAAATCCACAGTGTAACCCTTTACGTTCCAGGGTTATGGTAACCTGTTTTGAAAGTCCTCATAACGAGTCCCTGAACAACCAGAACAACGTCTTGCTCTAAGTATTTTTTAAACGACAACGATGAAAAAAGGATGTTCTTAATTCGTCTGTATGTGATTTTTTGGTTAAGTTTGTTACTCGATTTCTGAGTGGCCAGAACCAATTCGTAAAATTCGAGGTATTCTGAAATATCTATATAGTAGGGTGACTGGTAATTAGTGAACGATGAAACACGTGATTGTACTCATGATAACCAACAACTTTTACTATGGGAACAAACCTGAAACCGTGAAAAAAATATCAGCTGTTCAGTACATTAAGAGTACATTAAGCAGACATAAATCTACTGAACAGCTGATATTTTTTTCATGATTTCGGGTTTGTTCCCATAGTATAAGTTGTTGGTTATCATGAGCACAATCACGTGTTTAAGTATCGTTCACTAATTACCAGTTACCCTATATACATCATGGTCATCAGGTCAGAATCTGATGTTGGAAACCTGGATTAATCAATGTAATATTTAATAAATGCACTCAATATAATTCGTTATTCTGTCATTGTCATAACACTATGATAATCTTGAAACCTGAAGGATCCATAAGATTATAAAAAGCGCCTTATTGGTCATGAATGTTATTTAGTTAAAGTATTTTCAAAAAACTGCCTCAAGCCACAAATTCTCTCAAAACCACCATCACTTTCCAGGAACTATTCGGACCGAAGCCGTCGCATCAGAGCTGGCACCTCGTACCGCGGCAAAGAAGGCATCGTTCGTGAAGTATCCTGGGTCCACATCCACCCCAACTTCGGTCTTCTTGGTAACGATGGCGACATTGCAGTAGTCCGGCTGCAGGATGCTCTGATCTTGGGAGATACTATCCAACAGGCGCAGATTCTTGGCGAGGGCATCTATTTGCCAACTGGTTTGCAGTTGAAGCTTGTCAGTTGGGGTACCACCGCTGTGAGTACCATGTTTGAGGTAGTTGTTTATCGTGGCGAGACTGTCTAAACCAGTAATCGGGACCCTGGTCAGTAAAGGTCTATTGAAGGGTCATAATGGATTTTCGTCAGTGCGAGTCCTCCCGGGGTGGAGCAGAAAGGAATTATTTTTAACCTAGTAAGAAAAGAAACTTGTTATGCCCTAGTAATCTTGACTTATCAACCTACACTTGGTACCCCCCCCCCCATCCTTGGATAAACACGGGCCTCGGTATGGCATCCCAACTGGCCACAAGGGTAAACATTTATCATAAACCAATATGGCCTGAAACTTTAAACAATAAGCCGTGACTTCTTATTTCAAGCATCTTTTTTTATTAGTCATCATCATCATCATCTCAGCCATAGGACGTCCACTGAACATAGACCTCCCCTTTTGATCTCCACAAAAAACCGGTTGGAGGCGACCTGCATCCAGCGTCTTCCAGCGACCTTTATAAGGTCGTCTGTCTACCTTGCTGGTGGACGTCCTACGCTGCGCTTGCTAGTCCGTGGTCTCCACTCTAATAATTTTCGACCCCATCGGTCATCTGTTCTGCGAGCAATATGGCCTGACCATTTTATTAGTCAGCGTCAGAGAAAACTTAGCCTCTATAGTAGTTATATATCACTAACAAAGAGAGTGAGTTTTCTTTGAAGCGTACCATACCTGTAAAATTATAAATACGTGAACCAGTTCCTGTATTTCCTACACAAATATTTACGACCATGTAGGTTTCCTCCTCATTTTTATTTTGTTGCCATTTTGGGCAGTGGTGTATTATCTATAAAAAGGGCTTACTGCTCTTTCAAACACTTTTTACTAGGTTACCACAGTACATAAGCTAAATCAACTTGTATTTATTTATTTCAGGAGGGAGGCCTCAGCAGCAATAAAGACCTTTACGAGCTGAACCTCTACACGATTAACAATGACGAGTGTTTGGAAACCTATCTTGAATTGGACGACCTTCCGAACAATACCATCACAGAGAACATGTTCTGTGTTGGTCTGCGGGATGCCCAGGGACGGAACCTCGACTCTAAGGATGTAGGAGCCCCCCTGTTCTATGAAGGAGTCACTATGGGCGTTGTATCCTTTGGGGTATCGGACGGAGAGGACAGCGTCCCCCTTGTCAGCACTGCGATTACTTCCTACTCCAACTGGATTGTGGAGACTGCGAGGAACTGAGCCTATGATGAAAGGATGTTAGTACAAGATCTTACTTATATTGATAAATATAAAAAGCTTTTTACAAAATTGAATGGTTGTGTTTTCATTTTTATATCGGCCTCGATTAGTGACGATATAATCAATTGTAATCTAAATCGTGCAGCTTATATTTAGTATAGGTCAATAAAAAATATTTTATTCGTAATGATCATCAAATGATAAGATTGATCGATAGAAATTGACATTGTACAGTCGACAAAGTGGAATCATGACCCATTTTGACAATAAATCGTTTGAATCTGTCAAATTGACAAAGATCAAAGTTGTTACCATGGATATTATGTTTACGCGAATGTGGACCTAATTGCATTTGAGTGTCTCTGGGAAAATAAGCTTATGGTGGGTCATAATTCCGCTTGGTCGATTGTACATTGCTCAAAGTGTTATTTTAAATGTTATACCCCGGTTCATTGAAGAAAGGATTCTTAAATGGCGGCGCTTATCGTGTTCTCTCGCTCGAACACTAGTGCCGTCTATACTCACTCCCGTGCGTGGCATAAGCAGAAAAAAAAATTGTCTGGATGTCTTGACGCGCTCAGTGATCTTTTTTAAGAATGTTTACTATAGTTTTCTGTTTTTTTTCGTTATTACCTGTTGGTTATTGTTGTTTTAATTTTGTTTTATTGTTAGGTTAAGTTTAGCAAATTATAGAGCTCCGGCCGGTATTGTTTTTATTATTTTTAATTTGAAAAAAACTCTAATCTGAAATCTTGCATGCTGACTCTACCATCTGTCAACGCAAGTCCTAGCCGCCATTTTAGAATCCTTTCTTTAATGCTCCGGCTTATACATTCCTGCATTTTCTTTTTATGCTTCGTCTTGGTTCTTGGGTTGATGTCTTCCTCTTTAAGTACCTCTGGCGTATTTAAACATTTAATTATTCCTTGGCAAAATTATTGACCTCCTGTATATCCACACACACAGGCAATCCGTTGCGCTCCTTGTAGCCGCCACTTTGCCCCTCGTGTGGTTCAAACACAGAGCTACGAGTAGCAAAGCGGTAAGCAACAATCTTTATACTTCCAACAGGTTTTTTTTTTAAGGTGGTACAGTCATCAAATGCGTCCTCCCGCCATGGGTGGGGTGGAAAATACTGTCAGACTCTTACTGACTAAAATCCACCCGTGCTACGGGGCCACTGTATCCTGCGTTAAGAAAAAACCCACGACCCCAGCAGGCATTTGGCGCGAAACACGACGCGCCACCGACCCAGACTTGGTCCCTGGTCGGACGGCGAGCTACCCATCACTCACCGTCCGCAAGCCTGCTCCGCCGCTGTGCCCTCTGCTAATCAGAGGGACACGCGTTGGACCGTCCACACGACAGGCTATTCGCATACGGGCAAAGAGACCACTTAGACACGCAGTGCCTAAGGAAGAGGTTTTGCCTGCATCCCAGGGTGCAGCGGCCCGAAAAACTGGTATTCCCCTCGGACGTATCTGAGAGGGAACTCCAGTCCACGGGCGCACGGGGAGGTTTCCTGTCTTAGCACCCCTTCCAACAGGTTTAACATAATTTTTATCTTTCACTGCCTATATCGTCTTAGTATAGTCCATTTATTAAAGTAGGCTATTAGATAGGCTTTTTAACATCACGTTACTACCAAAAGAAGCGGAGCAGAGGATTTGAACAGCTAGTTCTGCAATAAAAATAAAATAAGTCAAAGTACTTTACAGTTATCAATGATGATTGATTAATAAATCGATCTCCAAGGTTATGACCCACATCGATTAACATTTCTGGCCTTCTGAAACAGCTAGTGTCTTTTTGCACACATAAAGATAAATTTAAGGTTCTAACTAGAACTACTACCTCATTAAGAGGATCGTCTACCGTACGCTCGTCCATACAAAAAGAGAAAACGTTTTCCTACCCCTAAATGTTATCCTATCTTAATGATTTTTTAGAATGCTTCCTACACAGTAAAAAACTAGGTTTAAAGGTTTTCTTTTTTTCAAAATTTATAATAGTTTGAAAGTTACAGGCGCCAAAGAGTTACTTTTGAAAAAAAGAAAACCTAGTTTTTACGAGTACTGTGTCAGAAGCATTCTAAAAAATCATTGAGGATGACATTTAGGGGTAGGGAAACGTTTTCTCTTTTTGTATGGACGAGCGCTCGGTAGACGATCCTCTTAATTAGCAAGTTGAAGTGGCTGTGGGCAGGCCGCATAGCATGCAGAACTGATGGCCGATGGGGCCGTAAGGTTTTCGAATGGAGACCATGCACCAGCATCACATCACATCGTGTCACATCCATCTACAAGGTGGACAGACCATTTGATAAAGACCACAGGATCGCGTTGGACGCATGCCGCTTCCAACCGGTCATGTTGGAAATTTAAGGGGGATGCCTATGTTCAGCAGTGGACGTCATGAGTGACGGTCAGCCGAGCAAAAAAAGGTCCCGATTACTAGTCCCAGGTTGGGTAAAGTGTCATTGGGTTTTACCATTAGGGCTTTCTCAGTAGTAGTTGAGAAGTTTGAATTGGTCCGATTCATGTCAGTACAATAGACTTGTCTTCAATTCGAAAGGAAGAAAATTGAGTTTATAGACATTGATAATTTCTTAAAACTTAGAAAAATAATAAAGATACATGAAATTTCAAACTAATACAATCACATCGCTGTCAACAAGAACAGTGCCCGAAACGCTGGCCTCATTGGCACCTCATTGCCAGTTTGTATGGCAATGCTGATTCTTTGACCTAGGAAAAGGCCAGTCCTCTGGTCACCTGAATAGTCGACTAATCGCCTAACGAAATCTTTAGAAACTTAATGCACTCGGACCCCATGGCCCTAGAGTTTTAACCCCAAACGGCTCAAACACATAGTTACTAGCTAAGCCAATTAATTTGCGCCGTTTTCAACAACTGCAGCAGCAGCGCCAGCACAAGACGCTGAACTTAAAACGCTGTATTTAAAACAATACAAAAACCTCAAAATAAAACTATAATAATAAATACTTAATAATAATATTCCACAACTATCACACAACGCCATCTAGTCCCAAGCTAAGCAGAGCTTGTGTTATGGGTACTAGACAACTGATAAACATACTTATATATTTCCAAATACATACATATTATAGACAAATACACCCAGACACAGAACAAATGATCGTGCTCATCACATAAACATTTGTCCAGGGTGGGAATCGAACCCACGACCTCCGGCATAGCAGTCAGGGTCACTAACCACTAGACCAACAGGCCAGTCTAACAAACTAGGAAGATGGGATGCCGTAAGGGTGTCGACACTTGACAAAATGTTATCCGAAGTTTCAAATATTGGTAATGCGTGCAGTCAAGTCCGCTGCCACTGCCTCCAGTGTTTTAAATACTGATGAAACACGAGTGTAAGCAAAAAAAAAAACAATACATTATCAAAATAACTGGATTCTGATTGGTTGATCAAGTGGCACCATACTTCTAAGCCCCTCCCTTCTGATCTTTCGATGTTTGTCTTCAATGAAATCGGCGTATGATTGGTTATAGATTTAGTTATCAGATTGTTGAAATATTTCATTGCTTATGAATGAATATTTATCGGAAAACGTGAGTGGAAAATTATAGGTAAAGAATGAGAATTCATTTCATCGTGGCTATCATTTTTTTAAGTCAATGGTGAAAAAAAATCTAATAAGAATGGCAGAGGGACAAGAAATTCCAATTTCTACTTCGCTCTATATGAAATAAGATATAATTGTTACAATCCCGGTTGCCTAGCACCAGGTTTAAAAAGATATGTATGTAATTGTTGTCCTAGGGGTGAAAGAAATTCACTTAGTACCGAGACTGGGTTTGGAGCTCGAGCGAAGCGAGAGCGCTTACCGAGGGAATAAAATAAGTCTTTTACCCGATGTAAATACTATGCTTTTCATTACGAATACAAGGAAACTAAAAATAAATTAGCTGAAAAAAGTTTCCTGTTTAGTTTTTTATTTTTTCACCCTGTGGCTGTCTAGCTATTCAACCATTATTTTTCATTGTCATCACTAAACAAATGCTCAAACAGGCATGTTAGGACTTACTTTCCAAATATGAGTTTTATGAATAAAAACATTCCCTTGTTTGTGAATGGCTATATGTACTTTTACTATTGCTACCTACAGTTAGGGTGCTTGTAGTGCCTCAATATGCTCAAGCTACATGCGTCGTGTACACGCACCCCGCGGGTAGCTTGATCAAGTAACTTGCGCACGGTACTCGCGCGGGTAAGCCGCAAACCCGCACCTTTACTTGCGCGGGTTACACACGCCGTGTACAAGCACCCTTAGGTTACAGTTAGATGCTAGGACCCCATACATACATCCCACACGAACTCACTTCATTCGCGATCCAGCCTCCGCCGCGCATGCCCGTTAGTAAGTTTCTGGACCCGTAGGAACACAGACGTCCCATTGGTCCAGTAATCTTACTAATACTACCTACTTAAAATTTTAGTATTTCTTTTATCATTCGTATTAATTGGATTTTGTTAGCGGTCTAAAAGAAACTGGGTGAAAAGTACAGAGAGAGATCGTATGAATGCTTTAAATTTTGTTAGCACGAGATTTCAGTATTAGAGACGTAAAGTAAACTGGAACTTTGACATTTTCAAATTGGCAAACAAGGAAAAAATTTATTCCTTTTTCGCAGACCAGAGGCACTGTTCCATTTTTTTTTCCTTACAAGAAATGCTGTAAATACTGGAAAGACGCTGTAAAGTAAAATAGTGAAAACTCGTGATAAGGATACTAAAGTCTTTTCGATAAAACGCAAGTGAAGCCGTTTCATTCATAACTGATAGGACGTAGGTCTCCTCTCTGTGAGAGGGAGTGGGTTGTAATCTACCATGCGAGCGGATTAGGGTGCTCCCACATCTATCGACGTGGAATCGGATTTTTCCGTCGCCCTTTCTCTTTCTGCCATTTGCTAGACCGAGATAGAAAGCATAATGCGATCGCACGCGGCGGAATCCGTGATGCGGCCGCGTGCTATCGCATTGTCTCGGTCTAGCAAATGGCAGTTCTAAGCGACAGAAAGAGAAAGGGCGACGGAAAAATCCGATTCCGCGTCGATAGATGTGGGAGCACCCTTATTGAAAAAACCCAGGCAGGAATCGAAACAAAATGATGTGGTATTTATATTGTTACGAGCTGGGTATTGGGATAATTTAATTAACACCAATTAAAACCAAATACAACTTTATTCACAGACAAATCACAAATTAAAACAATCACAAAACACTACTCAACACTTTAACACTTATACACACTCTTAATCACACGTAGAACTCACTTAGATATCGCTTGTCGTTCGCTTCGAGTCGCCTCGATCGTAGTCAAAACTAGACTGACTCGGTCGCCGATCGGCGCCCCTTTTTATACCTCGGCCGGACCCACTAGATGTTTCTAGAAGGTGGTCGAATGTTCTGGAAACATCCTTTGACTTCGATGTAAACCCATACCTTCTGGAACATTCTAGAACCATCTCGAAACATCTAGAACAGGGTAGAACTTTCTAGAAATTTCCAGACCAATCTTCACTAGAATAGCGGAGAACCTTGTGGAACCTTCGAGAAGCTTATAGATTGGTCTCGCAATCCGATCGACGTAACACTGCCCCCTCCTTAGACATGCTCGTCCCGAGCATCGTTAATCCCGATCACTCCCGAGCATGCACAGTCCGTCGTAGTCGTCGTTGTATCGCGCCAACCATTTAACGTGGTCAAACTTAGGCGCACCACCTTGATCACTCTGTATGCGGTAAGGAACATCACTGCTCCTGGTCGCAACTCGGCATAGTCCATCCCGTTTAACTTTCGATTTACGGGACTTCCGTGTACGGCGCACTGGTTTATGCACAACAAGTGACGCTACGTCAAAACCACTACCGTTTGTCTGGGGTCTTTTCACACAGTTGTCCAGGTCATTTTCCTGCGCAGGCTGTAAGGTTTCCTTCCGTTCATTGCCGAGATCCGTGCTTCCTTTTAGCGTCCTCACGAGCACTACTTCCTTAGGCTCTTTCTGGATGCTGTGCTTGCTGTCTTCAGGACAAGGTCTACAAGACAGTGTATCAGTCTTACCATGGGATCTCCAACTGTGATGCTGAGTAGTCATATCAGCTGCCCTTCGCTTTGGACAGCTTGAGCGAAGATGACCCTTTTCTCCGCAAGTATAGCACCTAGGGCTGTACCCTCTCGAGCGGTCGCGCACAGAAGATGGCACAAACTCCCTACTACGCTGAGTTCGATGGTCTTGCCTCACTGCCTCCACTTCCAAAGCATGGGCCAAGGCGCCCTTCAAGGTCTCGTGATGCCCAAGTCTAACAGCTGCTCTAACTTCCAAGTCACGTATCCCGTCGATGAAAGCCTGTACCAGATTGCAATCGATGAGAGCCGGGACGGACCGATATGCTTTCCGGACCATCTTCTCAATTTCTAGGGCCCACTGTTGCAGGCTCTCGCTACCTCGTTGGACACGATCCCTTAGCTTAGCGCGAAATACGTGTTCCAGGTGCGCGTCGCCGTACCTGGACTCCAACGCTTCCAGCAGCTGCTCATATGTCACATCTTTGCCAAGAACTTCAAGTACGGTCAGGGCCTGGTCTCGCAGACCTAATATGAGCGCGGTCGTAGCTTGCTCCTTGGTCCACACATTCGCCTTCATAACAGCCTCAAACTGCATCCTATAAGCCGACCATGATGCTGTTCCGTCGAATGGTGGCACCTTAAATCCTCGTGCCGAAGGTACCGCAACCACTGGACACACAACCCCGTCTCCAGTCTGAAGTTCACCCAAAGCCTTCTTCACCCCGGCAATTTGGACCTCAGCTTCATAGATGCGGTTCTCGTGCTGATTGACTTGCTCCTTAACCACTTTGAGCTCCTTGCCAAATGTCGAGTGCAGGTCCTTGATCAGGTACATCTGCTCCTCTTGGCGGCGGGCCTGCTCCTCCTGGCGGCGAGCCTGCTCCTCTTTATCCTTCTCTAGCTGTTCTTGCAGCAGGCGTGCCTGTTCTTCTTGGCGGCGGGCCAGTTCCTCCTGACGGCGGGCCTGCTCCTCCTTATCCTTCTGGAGCTGCTCTTGCAGCAAGCGCACCTGCTCTTCCTTGTCCTTCTGTAGCTGTTCCTCCAGGCGGCGAGCCTGTTCCTCATGGCGGCGGGCTTGTTCTTCCTTGTCCTTTTGTAGCTGCTCTTCCAGGCGTCGAGCCTGCTCCTCCTGGCGGCGAGCCTGCTCCTGCAGCAGCGCCATAAGCGCAGACAGGTCTGGACCCGCTGGTGCTGAAGAGACTGCAGATGGACCAGCGGCTGGTTCCGACGTAGGCTGAGCACCACCCGGCGTCTGTATCGGGGAACCTCCAAACCCCCTCTGGTCCATGTCTTGCTGGCGCTGACTCCTGGTACGGATACCGTCCGTGTCGTCCTTTGGTAAAATTGGCATTATATCCCTCACTTCTGACACCAAATGTTACGAGCTGGGTATTGGGATAATTTAATTAACACCAATTAAAACCAAATACAACTTTATTCACAGACAAATCACAAATTAAAACAATCACAAAACACTACTCAACACTTTAACACTTATACACACTCTTAATCACACGTAGAACTCACTTAGATATCGCTTGTCGTTCGCTTCGAGTCGCCTCGATCGTAGTCAAAACTAGACTGACTCGGTCGCCGATCGGCGCCCCTTTTTATACCTCGGCCGGACCCACTAGATGTTTCTAGAAGGTGGTCGAATGTTCTGGAAACATCCTTTGACTTCGATGTAAACCCATACCTTCTGGAACATTCTAGAACCATCTCGAAACATCTAGAACAGGGTAGAACTTTCTAGAAATTTCCAGACCAATCTTCACTAGAATAGCGGAGAACCTTGTGGAACCTTCGAGAAGCTTATAGATTGGTCTTGCAATCCGATCGACGTAACAATATGTTTTATTTTACCTGTAATTTATATTGGGTGTATAATAATATAATAATTTAGTAATGGGCAATCTATGGTATTGCCTATAACTAAATTATGGACTCTGGATAACTCGTTCAGCCATACTCGTTCAGCGATTCTCGCTCGGCTCGCTTGATCATTTCTTTACAGTGGACTGATCGACCGCGGGTGAATAGCGGTAGTAATCGCTCGTCGCACTTGCACACTCGCTTAAAGCCCGTCGACAAAACTATCGAAACTACACTCGCTTCCCGCTGATCGTCAACTCTTTTATAATTTGTAGTTCTACTCGTTACTCGTTCATCATGGGCGGTCGGGCCAGTACCTTATTGGGCGTTACGTTTCGTCGAAGGGGGGACGCTTTGGGGGACTGTCTTATGTAAAAATTTACCTTCAAAAAGTGCTGATAAATCAGCCTAATTTGAATAAATGACTTTTGATTTTGTTTCTTGAGAAAAAAATCGCCGATAGTTAGGTACACGTTTTCTCGCCGCCCGCGCCGCTGCCGGTCAGACCACTGCCTTATTATTACGTGGATATCTGGGATGACAAGCAACTGACTTACTGAATTCCATTGCAACAATAATAATCGTTATCGTTCGATTATAATCAATATAGTGCCATATTTAATCAGTGATTAACAGCTTCCTCAATAACGTGATATCTAAAAGATAAGAAAAGGATATGATTTAATAAATGTATACAGGTGTTGTCTTCATGCTTGCAGCTGCAAAAAACATATTATAATTCTTATTGATGAATTTTGAACGTTACCTTTCAGTATTTAAAATTGAAATTCTAACGTCGGATTCATTGTCGCTTATAGCATTTTATAATTTCAATGTCAATGTCATTTTATAATCAGGTGGTTATTTACGAGTTATAATGATCGATTATGCAATGTTTTTTACTCAAAAATGCAAGTAATGTGGTCATTATTTTGACAACCTTGTTTGAGCAAAGTCGACTTTGCCGGCCTGTTTCAAGGAGCGGCCAGCAATGTTTTTGCCGGCCGCTATTTTGACGTTTCAGCGTTTTAAAAAAACAAATGCAAAAAGATTTTATTTAAAACACAGCTGTTTGTATATAAAGAGGTAGGCACAAAAAGATTGCATTCCATATTTAAAAAAAAAACAACGATGGAACAAAAGCGCGGTTCAGCGAATTTTTAATTTTTATTTAGTGAATTTTTTGCTTTATGTAAATGAAGTAATAAATGAAGAAAATAGGTATAGCTGTCAAACATCGCATTAAAATTATCGCAAACTATTAGTAAGTAATATGAAACCGGGAAAGTCGGTGTTGAATTTTAGTAACTGTATTTTTCATAATTGTTATTTTAATAAAATTTCTAGTTAATTAATATATATTTTATTTAAATCACTTGCTAGTTTTATGTAGGTTAGGTACTTGCATTTTTGAGTAAAGCACTATACAAGCCTTGGCCCACTATGGCTGCTTCGCTGGTCACGCTATGATTGCCTCGAGCTAGCCTAGCTATGCTCTAGGCCTTCCAGCTTGGCCATCATCGCAGCCCTTGCTGTCCTCACTGTATACCTCTATACACTGTAGGCCTCGGCCTTTATCTCAGCTCGTCCATCAAGTGGTGCATGCTGACCGCGCTGTGTCGGCCTGGAGCTGCGCTAGGCTGCGCTGTCGGCCATCATCAGTGCGACCAGCAAAGTAGCCATTATAGGCCGCGGCAGTAATTACTATTGTTTTTATCTTTGTAATTTTATTGGACTTTCTTTCGGTGGGGTAAATACAAATACTTGTTATTTCTGAAGTTCCTTTAATATTTTTTTTTGTCTCGAAACCAATTAACAGATTTAAGTTGTGCATGGTTCTCAAAGGTACACACGCTCAGGGCGGGTTAGTAGATGTCACATTTTTTAGGGTTCCGTAGTCAACAAGGAACCCTTATAGTTTCGCCATGTCCGTCCGTCCGTCCGTCTGTCCGCAGTTTAGCTCAGAGACGCACAGTAATAGAGAGCTGTAATTTGGTGTAAATATACGGATTTGTTGTGCCGAAAAAGTGGTAAAATAAAATCTCGTAAAATATTTTTTAAACACGTAAAGTGAGGATTTTTTTTTTCTCGCGTACCCCTTAGTGTGGGGTATCATTAAATAGGTCTTTAAAAAATAATGAGAGTTTCCATTAACAATTTTTTGATAAAAAAAAAAGTTTGTGAAATATTAAGCTTTAAAGTGCTAAATTTTGCTCGACTCGAGTGTCCCCCCCTCTACCAGCTAAACGGTTATGTTTAGGGGTGTGAAAAAATTCACAATAGTAGTATATATAACGAAGTTTAAAAGAAAATTATCATGACTAAGTAGGCTTTATAACTTTACGAGTAATAGTCGACCAACTTATAAAATGTACTTGGTTACCATATTTTCTTAAACAAAATGTATCGGAGACAACTGCAAATGTAAGTTTGTCAACTTTATTTTTACAGCTTTTATAGGTATGTTTTTTGGGGATAGGTAGGTTTTTATCGTCAACTATTTTTAACTAAATTCAAAAAAAGGAGGAGGTTCTAAATTCGTCGTAATCTTTTTTCTTATGTATTTTCCCCGATTTCTCAAAGACTCCTGGACCGATTTTGAAAATTCTTCTTTTTAAAATTAAATTTAGCGAATCGGTTTAGTTAGTTCGCATAAGTATTTTGATGGGCAACTACGGAACCCTACACTGTGCGTGGCCCGACACGCACTTGGCCGGTTTTATTTTTTCTAATATATACCGTTTTCATCAAGATGTGGTGATAAGGTACACAGCGATTGAAAAAGAGTGTCCATGGAGTTTCTTGCCCGTTCTTCTCCATAGATCCTTCCATCCTTCTTCTCCGCTTTGGAATGGGCATCTACAGTACTTTCACAGTTTTTATGTCTTGTGACTGGGATTGTAGCACCGTAACTATTTTTAAACTATTTTATTTTAATTTGTCTTTTGACAATTCAAAAGTGCCTGTAACTGGCCTACTTGAAATAAACGATTTGATTTGATTGATTTACACAAAGTAATGCGTCTGGCTGAGTTCGAACCTTCGACCTACAACTCGTAAATCGGAGTTGTTACCACTGGGCCAGCACTGCTCTTGGCTATGAGGTTCCATTAAATAACCCCTGATCTATACCACACTTCTCCACGCTTTTACGTACACTGTGTTTTGATACTTTTGATACTTACTCTGTAAACGCACCTAAGTATCGAACGCTACAGCTTGGCAAAAAACAGTAGAAAACCGGAAGTTGCCACTGTGCTATCGCTACCAGATCTATGAATGTTTTTTTTTTCACTTATTACGTCACTTTTATGGCACAAGAATAAATCTATCAAACCTGCGTTCTTTGTTTACATCAAATATCAAAGATTTTAAAACGTTGTCAGAAACAAAAAGATTAGTTCCGTTTCAATCCGTTCTGGCCAAGCTGTACTTTTTCCTTTTACAAGTTATAATAAGGAAAGCTATAATTATGTAAAGTTTATTGCAGATTACACGGCACCTTAAACGGTTTACTTAGGTAGTTTCCAACGCCTTCCACCACGTTCTACCGCTTAGTACCTCCTGTTTTTTTACTTAAACTGTAAACTGAACACTTTGCTTTGCAATAGCATAATATTACATAACACAACGAATGAAAAAGAAAATGCTTTCAGCGTCTATTAAACTGAAAGTAGGTGAACCTTACGTATTTGAAATTGCGTATCGTTTTCTCGTCCAAATATACCTGAGTGCCTCAAGTCGAAAGTTTTCGACTAATGTGTGTTACCAGTGATGTCGTATGGCGCCGAAACGTGGTTCTTTACTATAGGCCACATTAGTAAACTCAGTATAGTCCAACGAGCTATGGAAAGGGCTATGCTCGGAGTCTCTCTACGCGATCGACTCAGATTAGTACGCACACTGCTGAAGTAAGTAAGTAATTTATTTATTTCTCTCATCACAATTTAAAGGTACACAGTTTAGAGTCAAGTTATCACTTCATAAAGACTGGTCTCTATTGTAGGTAAAACCTGTATTACAGATCACCAGGCTAACCCTCCGTCGGACACAAATAAGTGTGTGTAGAGCACAAAATGTTTACGAACAAATGTGCCGCACACTATATTGGTGAAATCGGAAGTCAGCAGGTAGTGGCGCGCGTTCAAAGGAGCCAACAGCACGCTCGCAGTTTTCTAAGGCCCTAGATTAGTACAACACAAGTTCAAATAACAGTAAAAGAGTTAATAAAAACTTTTTGTATTTCACCTAGTAATATTTTACATACAAACCTCAGCTGTTACAGCCTGAAGCAATACCCTTACAGAATGAGGTTATTAAATAAAAAGCTCACATATTGCGTATATAAACGAAAGGAAACGTGATAAAAAATTCACATGACTGGGAGACCCAAACCTCAGACCGAGAATTACCTACCTAGGGCAATGTGAGATTAAATTATTAAAGTAATAAATCATTCAGAGTTTAATAACGCGGAAAGAACAGAATCAGTAATATGAATAAATGTTCTGTTTGATCTTGAAGGTAAATTAAGGGAGGGTACGGGCACGCAGCAATCGCGGCTGTAAGACCCCTCTTTAAAGAGTGGCTGGATAGGTCCCAAGGCGTCCTCACCTTGAGCTTGACGCAGGTCCTCACCGGACATGGATACTTCGGGAGGTATCTGTGTATTATAATGAAGGAAGAAACGCCCGGATGTCACGGTGGACACGGTGGAGCATACGGTGCAGGATACTGCACTGCTTGGGTGGAGCACCGCCGTGTCCTCACGCAGGCGATAGGCAGCATCAGCCTGCCTTTTTCTAACGATGTTGGCGTTAAGATGATATATTTTGAAGAAAGATTTACCTATATATTTTAAACTCTCTAGGCCATGCTGCGGAGCGAGATCGAGTGGGAAGCGGTCGCCTCCTTCTGCGAAGCAGTCATGCTCGCGAAGGAGGAGGCGGGCCGCGAGGGAGAGTAACCAATAAAAACCGACTTTTAGAGATTTTTAGAGCTTTGAATCGACCAGAGCAGTTGTCAATAAGCCTCTTGGCTTGTTTGTCAATCGACTCAAGTGCATCGTAATCTTATTCCATCGATTTGGTACCTGACAAACCCGTCCCAGTTGAGAGCAGTACTCCATGACCTAATTTTCTTCTCGTTTACTTCTTAGCTATTCTTTCATTGACGTCTGTCTGCGTCTGTATTTTCGAACTCATAACCCTAATCTCTTCAAAGTTAGAGTGAACAGGTGTCTTCTGGGTAAGCTCGCTCCATCGTCAACCTTGTCTTTGTCACCCTTGACCTACACTAAATTTAAAGAAAAAGGAAATCTTCTGTTAAGGCCTCAGGACTCAAAATCGGTCGAACACAAAATCGACACTTAGCAACATAGCATGATAAACGTGAAAATTCCATTGATAAAATTTAATGCCTTTTTGTATAATTCAAAGCACCTGCATCAATCAATAATCTCTCTATAAGCCTTTTTGATAAAGCAGAGAATAATAAACAAATCATAATGAATGGAAATATAGGTTATGATGTAAAAGATAACGATGATTGTAGATGCAGGTTTTTTGGTATAAATAATGGCAGTGACGGTTCTTTAGCACAGTTCATTCGAGACATCGGCTTGAAAATCAAAAACAGGAATCATGGTTTCTCTCACCAGCTTCATACTTCTGGTTGCAGGTAACGTAATTACAGAAAATATTTAAAAAATAAATAGTTCTCTCTAATGACCCTGCTAGCTATAAACATAACAACATGAATTTCTGAAGAATTCATGACTTTTTCTTGCCTTTTTATTATTGTTTAAAATTTAAGGTCTGTTAAAGTTTTCTCAACATTAAGTACCTCTCATTTTGGGGCCTTGGACCGTGTCACCTTTACCACAATCTACTTGAAGATGTTTCCCGCAACAATCCCACTCAATATAAATCTCCCTTTTTTTAAATTACTGTTTCCTCTATAACCTGATTTCAATTACATTTTTTTGAAACATCGTTTTATGCCCGATTCTTCTATGTTTTCTACATTTTATGGCTATAGCCCTACCAATTTCAGTTCGGGAGTTTTAATTGTAAATGTTTTAATTTTTAGTAATTGACAGAATTATGATTTATATAGACCCTTGTTAATCGCACCATAATAACTCAACGTTAAAAACCTCTTTTAAAGTTTGGTCTCGATTCTCCCGTGCATTTCTCTTCACTAAGGCCGCTTGTATACGTCCGTTTTTTTCACCGGACAACGGACCGTTTTTTTCGCCGGATTCGCGGTGGTGTATGGTTTATAATGAAAGTGTGTACATGCACCGGAGATCTGTCCGGCGTAAATTTGTCCGAGTTGTTAAGAAAACGGTCCGTTGTCCGGTGAAAAAAACAGACGTATACAAGTGGCCTTAGTTCATTCTTTCAAAAACCCATTTCAGTATTAACATTGTACCCCATCTTTAGATCTAGTTTCTTTATTTTCATCACCTTCTACTACATCGTAGTCATAATCTAGTACATCATCATCAGAGCTTTTATTATTGATAATCATCATCAGATCAAGTCCAGCATTGAAATGTATTCTTTCCACATTTCCAGGCTGCGCTGTAGTTTTTGCAGCTTCTCCTGCGAGTATCGAGGATTTCCCCAGCATTGTGCAGGTGGAGACTGGCTACGGCCGCGTGTGGCTGCAGACCTGCATCGGCACCATCCTGACCAATCGCCATGTCCTGACTGCTGCTCACTGTCTGATTGGAACGTGAGTAGATAAAATCTATTTTTATCCGACTACGGCAAATCCAAAAGAAGGGTTATGATTTTGACTGGCTGTATGTGTGTATGTTCTGACTGTATGTATGTATGTATCTATGTATGTTTATCTGTTCCCTCATATCTTCTAAACTACTTGTCATTACATGACAAATGAGGTGTCGTTAGAAGCGTCTTAGTTGTCCACTTGTTAAAGGGTAGGTGACGTGTCACCAAATCCAATATGGCGCCCTCTAGGCAATGTAACGTAAACCAAAAAAAAAATCCTTACTACGGTATGATTATGTATGTTCACATGTTCCCTCATAGTTTCTGAACTACTGATCATAATTTGACAAATGAGATATATCTTTATTTAGCCAAATTAGATAGGAAGTAGTGAAATTAAAAAAAAAGGAAGTGATACCGTGTTAAGTATCGAAAGAAGATGCACATTAGAACTACTGAAAACTGACGCACTAAAAAGTACGAAACGAGTTAATATTCTCGTCTGAAATTGTTATATAGCCATGGTCCGTGTGTGGATGGGGTATGAATGTTGAGGGATAGAAAGATACAGGAAGAAGAAAGAAAATATGGATAGATTGTGAAAGAAAAAGGAGTAAGTGATGACGTGGCAAACATAATTTCTATTTCTAGCGCCGCCGATGCCCGTATCAGCCGAGTGAGAGCAGGAGCATCAGAGCGTGGTCGTGACGGTCAGATTGTGGGAGCCGAAAGCGCCATCAGGCATCCTGACTACTCCTTCAAGCAGTTTGACAGCAACGTGGGCATCATCCGTCTGCAGTCGTTCCTCACCTTCGGAGACACAGTCAAACAGGCTGCCATCAGTGCTGGTGGTGTCGTCTTTCCCGCTAACGTTGCTGTGACTATTGCTAGTTGGGGTCGCACTGCTGTAAGTATAATATCTATTGTTTTATTAAAATTATTTACATTTTCATTGGCAGGTTTCTATGAAAAATACTGGTATGTCGACTTCAATATTGGAAACACATTAGCGCTAGATGATCATGAATCCATAAGTTTTCATTTATTTCAATAACAATAAGTTCATAATCATTCAAAATTACAAATAGTTATTTTAAAAATTTTAAACTTATTGTTATTAACTTATTGAACATATACGAAAGAAATTGGCCAAACGGTCTTCTGACTAATCATGTTTGAAGTATATGCTTCCTAGATAATAGGCTAGTTGCCCTAAAAAATGTAATTAGTCCGTCTTTTAGATTATTCAAAAATAAGGGACACGTATTTTTTTATTTGTAAAATAGACCAAAAATGAAAAAGATATAGCCTATTAAAGTTACGTGTGACGTCACGATGCGTGGCATTTTTCGCGCAGAGTGACGTCACAGGTAACTTAAATAGGCTATTATCTTTGTTATTTTTTGTATATTCGAAAAAAGAAAAAATACGTGTTCAATATTTTTTTATAATCTAAAATACGGACTAAATAGAATGTAATTATTTTGACCCTGGAAACTACCCTATTATCTTCATCTCATACTGTTCCTTCGTCAATCCTTTCTTTATATTTAATTCGACCGTAACAATGTCTAATCAGACATTCTTCTACAGCAGCAAGACGTGATTTGGTCTGACCGCGAACTGACCAGCTCTCGTCTCCTCACCAGTGACCACGCTGCCTGCGTCGAAAAATACGGTGACCTGCGCCTCCCTATCAAGGTCACAGACAACATGATCTGTGTCAGCATTCCTGGGGCCTCGGGCACCCACTGGGGCGTCAGAGACGGCGGCGCCCCTGTCTTCTACGACGGGATCCTCGTTGGCTTCCTTTCCTTCGGCAGTCCCTATGGTGAAAACTACCCCTTGGTTGCCACAGCTGTCTCCCCCTTCTCCGAGTGGATCGTTGAGAACGCAGCTTTCTAAATGAAAAAGACTGTCTAATTTATAAATAAATAAATTTATTTTTTTACCTTCTTAAGACTTTGTTGTTATTTTCCCTACGAATTTCCAGGAGTCTGCAATTTAGTGGTTGTAGCTATGAATTTACAATTTACGAGTAACGTCACTGCAGTGTGTTAGTCCTTGGTTCTTGAAGGACATCATGGATTTTAGTCTTTGACAGTCCCTCTAGTCCCGCCTTGGGTGGGAGGACTCATTTGATGATTTTACCACAGTAAAAAGAAAGGTTTAAGTCCTTAAAGCTATCAACTTGAGGTGCTTTAAGTCACTATTTATTCATTTATGTTTTATTCCAAATTGGTTACACTTCCACCAGAAATGGAGGTTACATACAAAAGAAGTCTTCATTGAAATTACTGTCTTTAACCTTTTTAAACGAAAAAAGAGAAAAGTTGTAACAATACCACCACACCATTCTTTACTTCATTCAATAAACTAGAAATTAAACACAAAATGCAGTTTAAAACGTAATATGATAACGAATTAAGATTAAAGCTATTTCATTCATAAAAAAGAGTAAATAAAATAATAGAAGTTAAGTAATACTTATATAGATAAGGTATATAATATATACAATCAGCTGCTGTTGAAATGTAGATTAAATATATTGATCCTTCAAAATAAAAATTAGATAGGTAAGTAGGTATAACTACTTAATAACATTAATGCCTACTAATCGTTTTTGACATCAAAAGCATAAAACAGAAATAAAAATGTTGCTAAGCAATTAAAAATGTACAAGGAACTTGTGGCACGTGGTAGAAATGGAAACTTATTGGCGCCACTTTTCGTTCAAAATACGCATTTCTCAATGGTCGCCCAATTCAGAGAAATAAATATTCCTCTTGGATCCTTGACCTTGACCTTGCCATACCTATTATTGAAATCAAATATAACAGCTCACAATTTAGGACCCATTAATATTAGTAGTCACTTTTACCCGTGGTGCTAGGCAACTGGGCTTCTCCCAGTTGTAATGTCCCTTTGTGCCTATTGGCTTTGTTTTGTTCTGTCTCCTGCTTGCACGGAGGGAAGTGGGAACATATATTTTTTCCTACACCTCCACTATTCTTTTCTGATTAATTTCGTTGCAGGATCCAAGACAGGTAAATTCATTCTCCGGGACACGTCGAGCTTCATTGTCTCGGCGCTTTTCTGGTCACTGTTGATTCTGGCTTCAGGAGTTGCAGTGGTTGGGAATAGTGTGGTGGGTTTGACCTTGAAGTGGTTGGACCCCATTCTTGAAGGACTTTCCTTGAAATTTGTAAGTAGTATGTTTTAAATGGCCACCACATCGATGGTCCGTTCTCGATAAGTACGACATAACTTTGACAATAGACTATTTCACTGAAAACAAATTGTTAGCCCGAAAGATTATCAAAAAATAGACCCGAGAGACTGAGAGCAGTGGTGGCCAAGTGAGGTCGTGGGTTCGAACCCAGCCAGGCGCATTACTTTGTGTAATTCATTTCATCAATACTGCTTTCAAAACGGTGAAGGAAAACATCGTGGGGAAATCAACCAACCCGCACTGGGCCAGCATGGTGAGTTATGGCCCACTCCCCCTCACAGAGAGGATGCATAAGTCCCAGCCGTGGGAACATTTATAGGCTGATGATGATGAGGATTGGACCCGTATTTTATCTTTCGTCACATAAACCAAAATTGACGAAGAAACAATGCTTTTAAAAATCACAAAACGTAGTCACTCGGTCGGAATAATTTAACAGGCTTAATGACGTCATAACGTTTATCTTTGTCTTTACTTCACAAAAACGTGAAAAGCTAGAGCCTGCATTTACCAATCAGTCCCACAATTTTTTCTTTGAAGTAAATACGCAACTTTACTTAGTTATAACTTTTAGTTAGAAGATTTTGATAAGGCGTTTTACATTATTCCAATATTTTATTTCTATATCATCATTCATAATAGACCCGTAAAACACAAAAGGAAGTGTAAAACCACGTCTTGTTCGTTCACCATCTTTATTCGCAGAGCATAGATTATAGATACAGATTATATAATTATCATACACAATGTAAAGCTACACGTACAACATTTCCCAAAAGGAATTTATGAGGAGTAGAGGTGAAATGCAGGCCAGGGACGCTTTTTTTTTACGTGGAAAAATCATCACATGAGTCTTTCCACCCCGGGCAGGGCGCGGGGGACTGTCAGACTTGTACTGACTAAAATCCACGGTGTCCTTCAATAGCCCTTTAGGGGAAGCTTTTTTTTTTTTTAGCGTGGTAAAATCATCAAATGAGTCCTCCAACCCCGGGCAGGGCGGGAGGGACTGTCAGACTTCTACTGACTAAAATCCACGGTGTCCTTCATAGCCTGTTAAGTTCCGGGGTTACGGTAAGGGAATAATCCCGCGACCCCGGCAGGCTTTGGCCCTCTGAGAGGGAGGGGGGGCCCCGTCATTATGCTGACGCTCTTTGAGGCGCGCGTGGGACACAACGCGCCGTCGACCCGGGCATGGTCCTTGGTCGGGCAGCGAGTTGCCCTTTACTCGCTGCCCGCATGCCCGCGCCTACGGTGGCCGGAGATCATCGAGCGACGTCAGTCGCCGTGGGCGCCTACCACTGCGGCTGGGGCGGAGGGAGGACGCTGTCCTCTCTCGCTCGCGGCCTGCCTCCTCCTTTACGAGCATTACTGCCTCGCAGAAGGAGCTGACCGCTTCCCACTCCGTCTCGCCCCGCAGCATGGCCGCAACCAATGCCGGGCGCGAGAGGTCTCCGCCTATCGCAACCGTGAGGACACGTCGGTGCTCCGCCCAAACCGGGCAGTCTTGCACCGTATGCTCCACCGTGTCCTCCGGGCGATCTTCGCAGTGGTGACACCCAGGCGTCTCCTCCTTTCGCATCAGACACAGGTACCTCCCGAAACTTCCGTGTCCGGTGAGGACCTGCGTCAAGCGGTAGGTCAGGACGCCATGACTTCTCTCCAGCCACTCCTCAAAGAGGGGTCTTACCGCCGCAATCGCGGCGTGCCCTTTAGGGGACGCTAGGAATAATTACTGAAAAATCAGGTGCTCGCAATCGACGTGCATGTATGATCAGATGTATGAATGAAGATGAGTCGAAAGGAGTATGTGAAGGATACGTTGCAGGTGGTACTCTGTAGTTTCTGCCCCCACAGTGTTGTCTGTGTCCCAGCAGTGGAAACATTATAGAGTGATGCTGATGCATATATTATGAGCTTTGTATAATCCTTCGGGGATCTCAGACACGATGTTTAGTGTTTAACGTACTCCTTACCAAGAAAAATACTTAAATACAACGTGTAACGTTAATAGCGCAAAACCTCTCGAGGGGTAACTCAGCCCATGTTACTGATCAAAATAGTGAGAGAAGATACAAAAGGAGAAATTGATCGAGCCCATGAAAAATATTTTTTTTTCCAAAAGTTTTAGAACAAACATTGTTCAGTAAAATGGGCTGAGTTACCCCACGAGAGGTTTTGCGCTATAATGTAACACGTTGTATAGGATGTGTTACAAACTAATAAAAACTGGAGAGTACGAGTAGTGATCACTCAAGTCATTTTTTTATTTATTTTTACCACCGCGTCCGTCTGTGCCTAAAAGACAAATTGCTAACTGCCAGCGTAGAAAGAAACCACTCTATCTAATAGTCAATTTACTTAACTAGAGGAAATATTAAAAGGAGAAAAGATGTTTATCTTTTGCCACAAGAGAGTGCCTGTTATGATAGTGGCAGCAATATGAGAATTAGTAACATATTGACAATAAGCTGCTGTGGACCTAAAAAAAATAATTATTCGACCTAAAAAAATTAAAAAACCGTGTTCATTGTTCTGAAAATGCTGACTACTACTGGATTAAGAGGAAACACCAAGGGCTGGCTAATTAAAAAATAGGTATTTGTAAAATCTGTTGCTGTCGCGCAGTGCCCACAACAGAGTTACAGACCGCGATAGAGACAACTGCAGCTTGGACCGAAAATACGTTATTAAATGGCACAAAATCAACGATTCGTAGTCCCCTGATTACTCCACCAAAACTTAACCGATTTCACTACTTTATTCTATAAAAAATAAAGAAAGACATTGGCCGTGTTGCTATTTTCCTTTTTTTTATATAATCTCGTCAAATTTGTTTTCTGGATATTTGAAAACAGCGGAAAATCTGGCCTGGATTTTGAATGTTCATATCTCTTTTAATAATTAATTTATGGAAAAAAGGAAAACATAGGGATCATAGATATTATGTAAAAAAATTATTGCTCTACTGGCATTATCCAGGGAGAAAACAGGGGACTACGTATGTATGGAAAAACGGCCGTGGTGTTTCCTCTTAATGCTAACTAATATTGGATTGCGTGACGAACTGGATAGGTTCCTTCCGATCTGGAAAGTAGGAAGCGCGGGCTTGCGAGAAGTGGAAGGAGTGGAGGGAGGCCTTTGCCCAGGAGTGGGAGAGAGCAGGATAGTAAAGAAAAATAGTGGATTAACTTAAATAATCTACTATTGGGTCAATTAATTGATTCTGGAAACTAGCCCATTGTTTTGATAGAAATGTCCAATTTCTACATTTTTTATTCTAAGCTTACTATAATTAACTCGCGACGCGCTATAGAATTGAATCGACTGACGATATCGGTCAGATATCATACAAGCATCCGGCCAAAGAAAATGTATGGACAATCGCTAGTGTTTGCTAAGTCGCATGGATTGACACGATATATCGCTCACAGATCTCCTCGATATCGAATTGCATGTACATCCTAATGACAATGCACATGACTCAGATCAAAGAAATAGGCAGATAGAGCGCTCAGAACACGCGAGTGTGTCCACCAAAGTTAATACAAAATCAAAATCGAATACAAAGTCGCGACAGTACCAAGCTACGCGTCGTACCTAGCTGCGCGTCGTTGTTGTTGTTTGCCAAATTGCCATCTCCATTGTAAAAGTCGTTCTCAAAAACAAAGAAGACATTATGGAATGTAATTCGATTTGATTTTGTAATAACTTTGGCGGACACACTCGCGTTTCTGAGCGTTCTATCCTCAGATCAAAGAAATAGGCAAATAGACCCTCAGATCAAAGAAATAGGCAGATAGAGCGCTCAGAACACGCGAGTGGGTCTACCAAAGTTAATACAAAATCAAAATCGAATACAAAGTCGCGACAGTACCAAGCTACGCGTCGTACCTAGCTGCGCGTCGTTGTTGTTGTTTGCCAAATTGCCATCTCCATTGTAAAAGTTGTTCTCAAAAACAAAAAAGACATTATGGAATGTAATTCGATTTGATTTTGTAATAACTTTGGCGGACACACTCGCGTTTCTGAGCGTTCTATCCTCAGATCAAAGAAATAGGCAAATAGACCCTCAGATCAAAGAAATAGGCAGATAGAGCGCTCAGAACACGCGAGTGGGTCCACCAAAATTATTATACGAGTAATAATACCAAACTACGCACATAGTTTCTCTGATAAGCAATATCGGGATCAATACTATTCTCCGACTGAACACGAAAACATTGTGCAGTTCGTATTATTGTGCAATATAATTGCTCGTTTGGTTTCAGAGCACCTTTCAATCTTATTGTACAATATAAAGTATTGTGCACCTTTTTTCCTGATTTTCCCGGAAGACAGTTGTATTTTTTTGTAAAATGGTTTTTATTCTGTAAACTGATTAATGTAATCCGTGTTGTCAATTGTTTTATTAGCGTATAAAGATAGTATTAATAAAACATACGATTCAAAATAAACAGGTAAAGTTCCGTACAATTACATAAAATACAAATTACATAAAAAACATTTTTTTTTGTGACCAATAAAGACTTCGATGCGATATGCTATGCTATGATATGCACTTGTGGCATGTGCCAATAAACGTTTTTTCTTTCTTTCAGAAGGCGCGTGTTTTTGCAAGTGTGGCCCAGTGGTATCGGTCCCGACTTACGAGTTGTAGGTCGTGGGTTGGTGGACGCCCACGTCGATGGACGTCGTAATACGATCTCCGGCCACCGTAGGCGCGGGCATGCGGGCAGCGAGTAAAGGACAACTCGCTGCCCGACCATGGACCATGCCCGGGTCGCGTATTTCCAAAGCCTATACTATTTCACGAGTCGGACTCTATCGATTAGCTTTTGTTTGTGCATATTTCTCAACAATACCTAATCTATCTCAGTAAAAAACTTGACTCAAATAGATTAGCTTTTGGTTTTGATATTTTCAAAGAAAATGCACGGACAAAATCTAGTACCATTTTAGTCACGCACGAGTCAAACTCTAAAAAAAAGACGAGGTTTTGTTTATGCATGTCGCAGTGAAATGAGGAAATCAGGGATTTCACGCAATCCAATTAGCAAGAAAAGTATCTAGTGATAATTATGACAAAAAATACTAATATAAAGTCATTTCACTAAACTAAGTAAAATGTCAGAAAACGTCGACGTTATACGATAACATTAGAAGAACAAAAAATAAGGTTAGAAGGGGATGGCGGGGTCTTTCAGACCCCGCCATCCCCTTCTAACCTAGCCTGTCCTAGTCGGGGTGCCCACAGTCGTATTTGCGATATCCAAGTACTACAAAATTTAAGAAAAGTTAAATTCCGAGGTAAATTTACTCATATAGCTAGGGAGCCTCTACTCGACAAGGTTTTGTTCGTACGTAATGTTTAAAAATAACTCGCCAAAAGTCTAGCTATTCGAGTGACATGAATTATATAGAACTAGGTTTTGTACGTGCATTTTCTTTAAAAATATCAAAACAAAAAGCTAATCTCTTTGAGTTAAGTTTTTTACTGAGATAGATTAGGTATTGTTGAGAAATATGCACAAACAAAAGCTAATCGATTATAGTCTGACTCGTGACTGAAATGGCTTTGGAAATAGGCGCCCGGGTCGACGGCGCGTTCTGTCCCACGCGCTCCTTAAAGAGCGTCAGCATAATGACGGGGCCCCCTCTCAGCGGGCCAAAGCCTGCCGGGGTCGCGGGATTATTTTCTTACCGTGACCCCGGATTTTCATTTCCAGGACCTGGCAATCCTCTCTCTCACGATGCAGGCGATTACGGTCAACGTACGGATGGGCTTGTGGACGTCGATCAAGGAGTAGCCGACAGTCTCTCAAGATCAGGTTAGATTCGCCAAAAAAGCTACCTACCTTGCCAACGGAACCCTAAAATTGAACTGTTATATAAAGGAATAAACGTGAATGATTTTACAAAATTAGCTAGCATAATGGCGAAGTGGGCTTGTGTACTACTGTTGGTGGCAGGTTAGTTTTCCAAACTAATGTTAGAAAGAGGGTTATTTGTATGTCTATTTGTAAAGCGCCATTTAGACGGAGCAAGAACTCGTATGAGAGTTTCACTACATTGCGGCATTTGTTTCATTAACTGAATTTGTCTTACTTATAAATTCCGCAATGTAACGAAACTCGCGTTCGAGTTGTTGTATCGTCTAAATGAGGCTTAATGGATAAACTCTAAAGTATCGAGTCGTGTCTAAACGTGATATAAAAGTTCCAAGAGCGAGACTTTTTTTGTAATTTAAAAGCAAATGATTTTGGGACAGTAGGATGATAGAATGATCACGACACATTGACAGTTTGGCATTCCATTCGATGATTTCTCGAAGGTCCACATTAGGTATCGTCGATGCGAAAGCGTATGTACGGGGATCCATGATTTGTTCCTTTGTGTGTGGATCTCACATCGCATTCATCATCATCATCTTCGTTTCAACTCATGGACGAACGTTAAAGTGTTAGAATTGCGTAAAAAACATTATATTTCTTGCCACCATCCTACTTCATCATCATCATCATCACTAGCCGGAGGACGTCCACTGCTGAACATAGGCCTCCCCCTTAGACCGCCACGCCGAACGACAATTCGCCACTTGCATCCATCGGCTGCCATCCTACCATCCATCCTACTTACTTTTTACAAAATCACGATTGTAACCATTCCAGCTGCATCCTGCGCCCAAGCAAACCGCATCATTGGTGGTGAACCAACCACTATCGAGAAGTACCCTGGCATCGTTCAGGTGGAGGACTACTCTTACTTCCTGTGGAGACAATCATGTGGGGCTAATATCCTGAATGTCAGATACTTGTTGTCTGCGGCACATTGCTTTGGAGAATCGTAAGTTTAAAAATGTATAAGTCTTGGTAATAACGGGGTGCTATGACAGGAAACCTCTACGTGCGCCCGTGGACTGGAGTTCCCACTTGGATACGTCCGGGAGGAAGACCAGTTTTTCGGGTCGGTGCACCCTGGGATGCGGGCATAAACTCTTCCTTAGGCACTGTGTGCCTAAGTGGTCTCTTTGCCCGTATGCGAATAGCCTGTCGTGTGGATGCACCAACGCGTGTCCCTCTGATTAGCAGAGGGCACAGCGGCGGAGCGGACTTGCGGACGGTGAGTGATGGGTAGCTCGCCGTCCGTCCAAGGACCAAGCCCGGGTCGGTGGCGCGTCGTGTTTCGCGCCTAATGCCTGCTGGGGTCGCGGGGTTTTTCTTAACCAAGGATACCGTGGCCCGGAACGGAAAGGCTATAGGAAGGAACACGGGTTGATTTTAGTCAGTAAAAATCTGACAGTCTCTTCCGCCCCACCCAGGGCGGGAGGACTCATTTGATGATTTTACCACCTAAAAAAAAAAGTTTGGTAGTAATCAAGAGTTGTTCGAGGTTATTGTCATGTTTTCTCGCCTTATTGCTGAAAACTTCAAAGGGTCTGCTTGGATAGGTTGTAGAGTGAACGAAAATGAAAATACTGATTGGAAACCAGGTTACAGCCAAGGGAAAAGTACTGAGAAGTTCATCAAAATATTACACAGTGAATTGAACAGTCATAGTTACACCAACAATAATCGTTTATGACTCACATAATTATCTATCCTTGTGTTGATAATCCTATCTATCTTATACGGACAAACTTTGTCTTAGTCGGTAGAGAATCTTCATAATTTGCTCATTGGTGAGCAGTGGTGGCCCAGTGGTATCAGTCCCGACTTACGAGTTGTAGGTCATGGGTTCGAACCCCGTCAGGCGCATTACTTTGTGTAATTTATTTCATCACCTCAAAACTGCTCTCGAAACGGTGAAGGAAATCATCGTGAGGAAACCGGCATGTCCTAGAACCAAAAATTCGAAGACATGTGACATCTACCAACCCGCGCTGGGCCCGCGTGGTGGATTATGGTCCACTCCCTCTCACAGAGAGGAGGCCTGTGTCACAGCAGTGGGAACAGTATAGGCTGATGATGATGATGATGCAATAGTACTATAGGGACATCGCTATCAGAAAAATCTGATCACGTCTGTCTGGGCAGTAGCCCACCAGACTCAGTTCCCTTCTCAAGCAGATGGGGTTGCCAATTCACCCTGGTTCCTCAGCATATAACCCTATTGTTTTATCTAGTTTAAGATGATCTACCTTATGTTTTCCATAACCTACAGCATCCGCGACTATCGTATCCGCGCTGGTACTGAAACACGTGGTACAGGAGGTGATGTCATCTACATCAGGCGTGTCATCAAACACCCGTCCTATGGCCTTAACGATATGGATGGAGACATTTGCGTGGTGGATCTGGAAACATCCTTGGTCTACAGTGACAAAATCCAGCCGCGTCCTATCCCTCCTCAAGGCTTCAAATTACCAGGCGGTTTGCCTGTTTGGTTTGCTGGTTGGGGAGGTACCTCAGTAAGTGTTTTTTTTAAATTTAGTATGAGGTCGCGTTTGACCACTAACTCACCTGAAGGTAAGCAAATATGTGGTCGACGGTGAAACACGCTTGCCCAGAAGTAACCTGATGACTCTTCACTTGAAGACCCCAAGGTTATAGCTGTCGGGAAATACAGATGTCGGCAGGGAATTCCACTCCTTATCTGTGCGTACAATAAAGGTATTTACAAAACGTTTTGTACATACCGGAGGGGCACCATATAACGATGGTGCATTACCGTACGTCTTGTACTCTGATGATGGAATTGTTTCCAAATAGTTGGTATATTAAACGTAGAATGACGCACCTAGATAGAATGTGATTTAACATCAAAAGCACCTAATGAGACGGATCCCACCAAAAATCTTTGCAACACAAGTTTGATTTATAGAATGCTTGTCTGACGGCTTTGTTTATACTTTGAAGTTTATGTATGTAATCTGGTTTATCACCAGAGTCCACTCCTAATAATAATCCAGATTGCATACATTCAGAGTATTTAACTTTTTATAAATAAAACGTTGCCCCACACTAGGAATTCTCTAGTTCAGTGTTTCCCAACCTGTGGTCCACCGTCCGTGGCCGAAAAAGGTTGGGAAACGATGCTCTAGTTTCGTATAATATTTACACTCACACCCAGACACGGAGCTTGTAATCAAGGAACACTGTTTGACCTTTATCCCTCTTCTGCCAACAGAATGGAATACTTCCCTCTCCATCTCCTATTCTCCGTGACGTCCAGCTCTACACCGTCGACCATGAATACTGCGTCTCTCTTTACGCCGGGCTCAATGTTCCTCAGTCGGTAACCGAGAACATGGTCTGCAGTGGTCTCCTCGGTGTAGGAGGTAAGGGTCCCTGCACACGGGACTCCGGAGGCCCCATGTACTACGACAATATCATTTTTGGTCTTGTGTCATGGAATATAGGCTGTGCTGATGACGTCTATCCAGCAGTGAATGTTGCCGTCTCCTCGTATACTGACTGGATTGTGGCGACTGCTGTCTGATTGTGATCTTGTTTTGTTTTTAATAATACAATAAATTATTGAACGATTTTTTTTGTGTTTTATTTCTTTTTCAAGTGTTTCATTTCTTTTTCGGGTTATTCTAATGGATGATCTAGTAAATGCGACTGCGGGTCATGGTCCAGGTTTCGAAAATTCAGGTATACATTTAGTTTAAGTTTTGAAAAAGCCGGGCTCGAGACTCTTTTGAGTATATTTGGCAATGACTCATAGGTTCAGGATTTACGAGACCTGATAGTAAAAACTTCTACATGTGCTTGCACTTTGCACTTGTACCTGTATAATATTAAGGTGCTACATTCCCAGTCAAAAGACATAATGACAGTGAAAATACCGTGGATGGCATTCCAAGGAGTAGGTACATTTCTATGGAGAACAACGGGCACTAAACTCCATGGACACTCTTTTTCAATCGCCAAAACTATTGAAAAATAAATGTATTACCTACATCATTCATAGTATATTAGTGAGTACATTATTGTGAGAAACGTAGGTACGTGTACCAAGCAAAACATACATGTCCCAGGAATTATAAAAAGATTTTTTTCTGGAAGATATCGCTTTTAGCGATAAGACCGCCATTATAACCATAGAACTAGTAGTGTTTTTAATAGTTGTGTAACAATTTAGGAGTAAAATAAAGTACATTCTATCTATATAAAAGATAATCAAAAAGACATAGAGGTTTTGAAGGAAAAAGCAATTGCCCAGCAGTGGGACACGGTAAAGGTTGTATATAAAGGTGGTTTGTTTTGGGTCACTTCTGGTCATACCGCGAACATGGTCAAATCGTCACACCACGCCGTGGTCGATCATTAATATTTATTTATTCTTATAGTAGGCATACACCATCCTGCCTATCGATACGATAGATTTCACGCTTGCAATTGTTTCAAATCGGCAGTTCGTCCATATACACCATACACCATCCTGCCTATCGATACGATAGATTTGTCACAACTTCAAATCTGCACCAGTGATGCCAACTCAGCAACTAGATCTAGCTATTATTCGGTGACGACAGCTACAATTTCTAGCACCTTTTCATTTCATCATGAGACTATCGAATTAGATTAAAAAAAGTGGTGCAAGCGACTTTCGACCTTATCGACATTAAAAATTTAGTTTGTTTTTCTCACATTCTTATTCGTTAACATTGCTCCTTCATTAAAATCCGGTGTTTGCATCATTGTCAATAAGGTCGAAAATCGCTTGAAGGTCGGAAAATACTTGCTTAAGGATAGCAAGTTAAAAAAAGTGGTGCAAGCGATTTTCGACCTTATCGACATTAAAAATTTAGTTTGTTTTTCTCACATTCTCATTCGTTAACATTGCTTCTTCATTAAAATCCGGTGTTTGCATCGTTGTCAATAAGGTCGAAAATCGCTTGAAGGTCGGAAAACATTTGCTTAAGGATTGCAAGTTAAAAAAAGTGGTGCAAGCGATTTTCGACCTTATCGACATTTAAAATTTAGTTTGTTTTTCTCACATTCTCATTCGTTAACATTGCTCCTTCATTAAAATCAGGTGTTTGCATAAATGTCAATAAGGTCGAAAATAGCATGAACCTTTTTTTAACTTGCTTTCGTGGTCCCTTGACACCTCTCAAGTTTTCAATCGTATTTTGGTTTAAAATGAAATGAATAACTCTTTTTTTTACGAGTGTACATGCGATCCATGTGCGAAAAGCCTCAGTTTTCCTGGTAAGGCCACGTTCACATGGCGATTATTTTCCCGTATACTGTATACAAGATTTTATCGAATAGAGCAGTAATAACAGTTCACAAATGAAAACTTAAAAATAGTTTAAACGGCGTTCATACGGGAAAATCCCGTGTTTGAGAAATATAATATTTTACCGTGTACCGTGCAAAGTTGTCCTAAGACTGGTCAACTCTATTCGATAAAATCTCGTGTACGGTATACGGGAAAATGAAAGAAAAGAAAGAAAGAAAGAAAAAACGTTTATTGGCACATGCCACAAGTACACACAGTTACACACATTATGGAAAGACACAAAACCAAAGATAACTTAAACCTAAACAATAAAATGAAGCCAAAACAAAAAAACATGTAGGGTATATTTACACTGTGTGACTCACGGCTGCGCCAATTAGGCCCATTTCAGCATAATGTCGGACAACTAAAGGTGCCCGACGCTGGTTTTCAAATGAACCTAAATGGTGAGTGTCCGAATGTCAAATTAGTTACATAATTAAAAAGATAGAATAGAATGTTAATGTAGTGAGAGATAAAAATATATACGTCGAATACTTATGCATAATAAATAAGGATAAAATATTATAATATAGTATAGGCGGTACAACAATATTACAACACTAGAGATAAAAAAAAAATAAAAAAAATTACAAATCAAATAATGGTGTCAACCGGTTTTCGGTACCTAGACCATAATGTCCGAGGCCGGCACAGTGCGCTGCATGCAGCCTCCTGTGACGCACGAACTAGCGGTCTAAGTTGCACATTTTTATGATAATTAATTAATAGTATATTATGTGTGCGGGTATTTTAGTAAAACATTTAAATAATGAGGGATATTATCAGACACAAAAACGAACAAAGTATATAGTTTTCCCGTATGTTACGTTTACTACGCCAATGTGAGTGTTAGGAATAATAATAAGCATAGAAAAGGTAAGTTAATAAGTATTAAAAATGGCATTATACACCTATGTGATTTTCTGCAAGGTTGGGCTGTCAGATGTTTATTTTTATCTTTTTCATTTTAGGTGCCAAGACAGAAGGATAAAGTTTAGGTGCCTCATTAGGTGAAAAGAGGGGGCCAATAACATCGTGCCGTGATCTCGTCTTGTTTACACGCGGGCCAGAAACGTGTGGTAAGTTTTAAATTTAGAAATCAGATATGTGTTAGGTACGATGTACGGAATAGCGGTCAAATTCTATACTAATGGCATGATGTTTTGATTCCTACAGGCCACCAGTATCGATGAACGGGGCACAGGACACGACAGCCAAAAAAACCTCAAATGAACTTCAGGTCATGGACTCAACAGGCAGCGGGAAAAGAAAATACCACTGGCGTGGAGGATGGAAGATGAAAGATGACCCGGGCTCATGCGTAGATATACCAATATAATTGCTTACTACTCACTTATGCGCAACGCATGCGCTACCTGCATAGCTAGGTCTTGTCACTGTAATTGAGACTATGTACATTATATGAGTGACATATTTATATTTGCCATGTCCAATTTCCGTTGTGCGTCAGTTAGGTATTTTCGCAAGCGGCTTTTGAAGGCATTAATCGAGTTAGAAGATCGAATGGGTGGTGGTATATTATTCCAAATCTTTGACGCCGCGTATCGAAAACTACCCCTGAAGGCCGCTGTACGATGAGACCGGGACGCAAGTTGCTGCGAGCATTGCCTTCTATTACCTTCGCGTGTACTCCCGATCCAACTAAGTTTATTGTACAGGTAGTCTGGTTTTTTATATTTTATAACACCGAACAGAAGGCACGCCAAGTGCAACTTGCGTCTCGATTTCATTTTGAGTGTGTAGTGTTTATTTAGGAAAGAGGTTACATGTGTCCTGGGTGGAATTTTATAACAGAAACGAGCACAAGCATTTTGTACTCGTTGGATGAGCCGCTCGGTTCGGGCCAACAGGCGCGGGCCGTAAACTGTATCCGCGTAGTTAAGCCTAGATAACACTAGTGTCTCAACGAGTTGTTCACGTAAGGTTTCTGATAAGTAAGGTCTCATTTTATAAAGGACTTTTAGGCGGTAAAAACAGTTACGAACCGAATCGGCAACATGTTTTTCAAAGCGAAGGTCTTTGTCCATAATGAGTCCAAGATTCCGCGCCTCGTACACTCTGTTAATTTGTACACCCATCAGTTCCAAACCCAAGTTTGCAGGTACTTTAAGAAGTTGTTGTCTTGTGCCAATTACCAGATATTTCGTTTTTGATGGGTTTAGTGACAAACAATTTTCCTCAGACCACGCAGCGATTCTGTGAAGGTCCTCATTTAGGTCCCTAATAGCACTATCATATTCATCCGGTCTAAAAGACAGATACAGTTGTACGTCGTCCGCGTAAATATGATATTTGCACTTCCGGATGCATTTGATGATGTCTGCACAGTATAACATAAAAAGATTAGGTCCTAATATGGACCCTTGTGGAACGCCTCTTAGTATAGTAGTCCAGGCAGAAGTCAAAACTGTTCCATCACCCAGCTGTAGATCGACACGCTGTTTCCTGTCACTAAGGTAGCTACGGAACCACTCTATAGCGCTAGGGTCAAAGCCATAGTAACTTAATTTAGATAACAACAACGAAATATTGATCGCGTCAAAAGCTCGGGAGAAATCTAATAAGACCACTACAGAGCACATTCCTTTGTCTTGGGCTGCTAAGAGATTGTCGGTAACATCCAGTAAAGCAGTGGCAGTACTACGTTGCTTTCTGAAACCAGACTGTAAGTCAGGCAACATGTTATTTTGCTCCAAGAAGTGCGTTAACTGCAGACTGACGGCTTTCTCTAACACCTTCGACAGGCACGGTAAAATGCTTATAGGCCGCAAGTCCTTTACTTCAATAGGATTAGGGATTTTCGGAATAGGCCTAACAGATGCTATTTTCCATTGTTCGGGAAAGGTTGAAGATTTTAAAGAGCGGTTTATAATTTCTGTTACGGTTTCCAAAGCGTACGGTAGAATCATTTTTAGCATATCAAGTGTGATATGGTCGTAACCTTCGGCGTTGCTCTTTAGATTAGAAATTATACGGGCAATGTCTTTTTGTTCTACCGGATCAAGCTTGAAAACTGCTTGTCCATGTCTAAGGTGTTCAAAATAAGTCTTACGTGACAAGCTTGCTTCAGGGTTACCTGGGACTACCAAAAAGGTGTTGTTGATCAGATCTGGATCCGAAAAATGCGATGGGATTTCTTGTTTGGGTTTGTAAGGCGACAAAGTGGATTTAATATTTTTCCATAATATTTTGGGATCGTTTATTTTATTGTTGATGTTGTGTTTAAAATACGCAACTTTTTCGCAATACAGAGACCGTAAAACAAGGGATTTTAGCTCTTTGTAGTATTCCCTTTTAGAATCTGATTTAGTTTTTTTATAACAAGTCAAAGCATTGTCACGCAAACGCATCATGACTTTTATCGTGTCTGTTATCCACGGATAAGATCTTTCTTTAACAGTACAAGTCTTGACTGGTGCGTGAGCGTCGAACAATGAAATAACGTGCGAGTTAAATATACGCACCATATCATTGACATTGCTCAACGAAGAAATATTGTGAAACAAAAGCGACAGGTCCATGTTAAAATTATCGATGCATATATTTTTGAGTGGCCTAAATCTTATTGTATATGGTTTTAACTTGTCCCGTTTTATTTGAAATTCAGCAATTATGAGAGAATGACCGCAAAGAGAACTGAGAGACTCCACTAACGTGTATCGTGCTCTTATGTCGGTACACAGAACGTCGATCAGTGTTTCACTAGAAGCCGTAAAGTGAGTAGGAGTTTTGACCAATTGATCCAGGCTGAGGCTATTTAATAACTCCATAACTTTTTCGGTTTTTGTGCCGCTAGTATCCAGCATATTCACATTAAAATCCCCCAGTAGTATATAATGGTCGCAGTGCCCCAGTGAGGTAAGGGAGTCTGTAATGGCATCAAGAAAAAGTGCAAGGTCCAACCATGGTGGTCGGTACGCAGTACCAATAGCAATTTGCTTGCCACTCATTGTGAGCGTAAGCCACATTTGTTCGACCGATTCGAATCTGGGATCGAACGGTCCAGTCCAAGTACGCGCGCTTAAACCCCGCCGCAGATAAAAACCGACGCCCCCACCACGACCCGCGCGAACACTTGCTGGCCGCGGCGTGTGACGTAGCCGGTAGCCCGGCACAACCGGAGCGCGCCCCTCCTCGCCCGGACGAAGCCAAGTCTCGTTGATGGCCATAACGTCAAAACCATGCCTGTCCATCGCAGCAATCAAGTCATCATGCCCTGTACCTAATGATCCCGCGTTTATAAAACCAACTTTTAGAAACTTTTCTCCCTTAGTCATCATAATAATATTGAAAAAGTGGCTCGAGTGCTTTGATTAGTATCGACATAAAACCTTCATAATTAAAAAAAATTGCAGTAACAATATCTGAAACGTTTATCTGTACAATATTCAATAGGTACGAGTATTTGACCACACAATTATAAAAGCTCCGTTCAAACAACGCATAGTGAGATACGCCCATTATAGAAAGTAATGCATAATAGTAATAAATACATAAAATATTTGTGAAACGATGTGTTGGTGAATTTATAATAAATAGGTAGAATAACGTAGAATTATGTATTGCGCTGTTATAAATATAGAGAGATACAGACAGATAAATATAATACCTAATAGCTTGACTTAAGCACAGCTCACTGTGGAGCGCCGCCGCGAGACACACAGAGAAAGACAACATAAAACTAAAGAATAACTTAAAGAATAAAAATAGAGTAATGACACGCAATGAAAAAAACACAATGAACGAACTAACATTAACTAACATTCGGTTACATTTACCGAGGTACCAACTGACAGTTAACCAAAAATTCTACAGATGTCGTCATCGCATCTGATTCTTTCAACTTTTTGGCGGTCCTCTTTACGAGCGAATATTCTTCCCTCCCTTGTCCACACATACTTCCAGTTATGTTGACTTCCAGCCTGACGAGCGTGGTAGAATAACTGGCGGTTCACCTTAGTGAGGCGTTCATTGATATAAACACGTGACGGCCCAGTGTTTATATTGAGGTCGTCTGTACTTAGGCCGCGGCGCACGCGAGCGGCGCGCAACAAGGCGTCGCGCGTTGCGCGCCTTGCGAAGCGCACAGATATACCTCGCGGCCGCTGCGCAGCGGGATCGGCAGAGTTGGTGTCGTCTGAGCTCTTGTCAAGGCGGTTACGACGAGTGGAACCAACCCGCTCCGCATGGACGACATCTCTGTCGTCAATTTCGACGCCGAGCTTTAAGGCGATAACCTTAACGAGGTGTATGGTGCTCTCCTCTTTGCCTTCCGGAACACCAGTTACCTCAATATCATTGAGGAGCAACTCCTGATCACGCTCATTTAGCTGGCATTTTAACTCGGCAATGGTATTTTCTAAAGGACCCTTCTCAAAATAATCGCCGTGTGAACGTGGCCTAACCGTCCCTGTAGAAAAGTAGCTAAAAAGTTTAGCCACAAGTTACACTTTTTAGCTTTTTTTCTAGCACCTTTATAAAATTAGCTAACTATCTATGAAGTTGCTAAGATGGCATCACTGCTGCCGATTTGACGTTGTGTCAAAAACGATTTGATGACCTATCAAAATTGGCATGTCATGCCATCAAATTGGCATTCCACCCCCATACACGTTCAATTCTATTTGAGCAAATTGGCAGTTTTATGCCGAATTGACAAATAGGCAGTATGGTGTATGGCTACCATTACTTAGTTCGACCTTTAAACATGACACATCTGGTTTTAACACAGTCGAATAGATAAATGTCCTATCAATATTATTTTAATCACAAATAAATACTTTAATCTTAAACCAAGTGGGTTTTTCCATTCCATTACGAACATCTGTGAATGTAGTCGTCAATACAATTTATATTAGATTGGTACACATCTGGGTTGAGCCGGAGAAATAAACGTCTCAGGATTTGGACGCCCAATTTGTAACTACATACGTAGCCTTCTACGATAAAAAGGAAACTACGTTTTCAGTTTTGCGTATTGACAGTGTATTTTTTTCCTGAATAGGTCACAAAATCTATGTCTAGAAAAAGCGTCAATAGTTTTGAAATATTTTCGTATTTTTTTTAATTTGCCCGTTACTGTTATTTTTTCCTGTCGATGATAAATGAGTTTGTTATGCAAGGCTGCAAAGTTGATTTTTGGCGCGAGTACTTGAATTGAAAACTTCACATCGCTCAGGATTCTAAGACTGAACCGTGAGAGAAACGAGCGGTTCAAATATAGAATCCTGAGCGATGCGAAGTTTTCAAAAGTACGAGACGCAGAAAAACTTTGCTGCCGAATGCAACACACAACTTTTCACCTCACACATCTAGGAAATGTAGTGGGACCGGCTCGCCTGCCAGTGTAGAAAATAATTAAATACAAGATGCGTTCGAATTTTGAAATTGGGACTGAGAGAGAGCATCCCGATAGTGTGGAGGGCACGACTTGTGGCCCTAATGTGGAGCCGCCATATGGAAAACAACCAACTAAATATCAAAATAATCCTCTATATCTATTAAATAATTATCTTAAACTAGTAGTAAGTTGATAATCCAAGTCGTAAATTTAATTTTTTACGCATTATGATAATATTAATAAAACATGTGATTCAGAATATACAGATTAGGTTCCGTACGTATAACTAGTTATCACTTATTATAAACTAAAATAGACAAACTGAAGAATTATTCCCGCTGGATCCCTCTTTTGAATCCCACTTGAATATTTTTCCCGTTGGATCCCAAAAAAAAATAAAAGTAATTCCCGTTGAATCCCATAACAAAAGAAAAATGTTTTATTCCCGTTGAATCCCAAAATCAATTCCCGTTGGATCCTGCTCGCTCGCATAATCAATTTTTTTTTGTTCTAGGCAATGTTTTGATACCTTTTAGGTATCCCAGGTTTCCTGTAACCACAGAAATATTAAAAACAAAGCCTGTAACCTTTTTTATCGTGATAAAATCATCAAATGAGTCTTTTCACCCAGGGCAGACTTGTACTGACTAAAATCCTGTGATAAGTCAATAGCCCTTTATGCCATAGGTCACGGTTACTTGATGAGACTGTCCTGCGACCCATTTCCTGTAACTTACGGTGACGGCGTGGCTGAGCGATCTCATTGGCGATGGCGATGGTGGACCTCACCATCCAGTTGGAGTCCGGCGCCAAGTAGTTCTCACTGTGTTCCGTGTGTGTTCGGCAGGAGTAAGTCTTTATGGGCAGGCTTTTTTTTTTAAGGTGGTAAAAGTCCCTTCCGCCCCACTCAGGGCGGAAGGGACTGTCAGACTCTTACTGACTAAAATCCACCCGTGTTCCTTCCTATGCCCTTTACGTTCCGGGGCCACAGTATCCTGGGTTAAGAAAAAACCCGCGACCCCAGCAGGCATTTGATGCGAAACACGACGCGCCACCGACCCGGGCTCGGTCCTTGGTCGGACGGCGAGCTACCCATTACTCACCGTCCGCCAGCCCGCTCCGACGCTGTACCCTCTGCTGATCAGAGGGACACGCGTTGGAGCGTCCACACGACAGGCTATTCGCATACGGGCAAAGAGACCCCTTAGGTACACAGTGCTTAAGGAAGAGTTTTTGCCCGCATCCCAGGGTGCACCGCCTCGAAAAACTGGTCTTCCCCCGGACGTATCCGAGAGGGAACTCCAGTCCACGGGCGTACGTGGAGGTTTGAAATAGCTTGGCTTGCTTCATTTTAGCTTGCATCTCTTTTTGCCAGGCCAAGAGCAGACCATTTATTAAAACAGCAAATCATGTCTTATTAACGGCTATGTTGAGAGTCCGGTTGAGGAACTATCCATTCCCATAGGTAGTGGAAGGAAAATGAATTAATCTAATTAGACACATTAAAATAAATTGTGATCACTAGAGTTTTTTTTTAATATGGAAAAAGAAACGAACTGTAACCAAAGAATCCAATAAGAAGAACAAATAAAATGCAACCTCCTATTACCGTAAATAAATATTTCGGTTTTTCAGTGATCGAAACAATTTATGTGTGTATTTTTGAACGGTCGACGGAACCCTAAAATTGTTATCAGGTGCTATAAAAAGGAATTTCACGTAAATTAATTTTACAACGTTTGTCAATAAAATGGCGAAGCTGGCTTGTGTACTCCTTTTGGTGGCAGGTTGGTTATATCTTATTATTTCGTTATCATCATTGTCATATCAGCCGTAGGACGTTGACTGCTGAATATAGACCCCATAGATTTCCAATAAGACCAACTGGCTTGCATCCAGCACGATCCTGTGACCTTTATCAGATCATTTGTCCATCTTGTAGGTGGACGTCCTACGTTGCACTTGCCGGTGCGTGGTCTCAATTGGAGAACCTCACAGCATCAGTTCTGCTTCAACATGTTAATTCGTTGGGCTATGTTTGGAACTTTATATGTCTACGAAACTCCTCATTTCTGACTCGATCACGAAAAGAGCCTCTTGGTATAGCCCTCTCCATAGCTCTTTGGCTATTTTGAGCTTACTAATGAGGCCCATAGTAAAAGTAAAAGACCACATTTCGATGCCATAACTTATCACTGGTAACACTTATCTACTCTCACATAATTATATTGTGATACACACGTATACTGCCCGGCCGCGAGGCGCTAATATACTTACAAAATCCTTCGTCGAACTAGAAATGTCACATTAATACCTCTAAAATTCAATATTAAACTTCTTCTCTATTCTATCTACATTCTCTTTCTATAACAACGATTACAAAAATTTCAGCTGCAGCCTGCGCCCACGCTAACCGCATCGTGGGTGGGAACCCCACCACCATCGATAAGTACCCCGGCATCGTCCAGGTGGAGTTCCGCACTGGCATCCTGTGGGGACAGTCATGCGCAGCTAATATCCTGACTAGCAGATACGTGTTATCTGCGGCACATTGCTTCGATGGAATGTAAGTATCGGAAACCTTTTTTTAACGAGATAAAATCATCAAGTGAGTCCTCCCAGGGCAGGATAGGAGGGACTGTCAGACTTGTACTGACTAATATTCAAGGTGTCCTTCAATAGCCCTTTACGTTGCGGGGCCTCAGTTACCCGATATTTCCACGACCTCGGCAGGCTTTGACTTATAATTGCTGACAGGTCTTTCAGGCGCACGTGGAACAAGACGCGTCGTCGACCCGGGCATGGCCCATGATCAGACAGCGCATGCCCGAGCAAGTATTAGAAACATGCACCATGCCACAATTTTTCTCTCGCATGAGCCCTGCGCAAGACGAGAACAATCGTGTGATGTGAGAAGCGAGAAAAAACCCGTTGTTGGCGTTGGAGTTGGCGTTCAGTCTACCATGCATAAGTCTGGCTGATAATCTAGTAGTGGTGGCGATTCTCAGCATAGCAACCCGGCTGTACCTCCAAATCCAGCTCTAGAGCAACATATTATTAAGTTTTTACTTGACTGCGCAAGGAGGGTTTTTTTTTCCAAATCTTGGTCAGTAACCTACTGTCTTAGTGACATCAATAACAATCTGGTAATTGTTTTATGACTCAGATTATCTACCGCCGTAGTATTAACAATCTTATCTATCATAATACACTTACGTTTAATTTTGAGGCACGTGCGGCTTGTCTTAATCCCTCTAAGATTAAAATTTTCATAACATGTTCATTTGTAGGAGCATAGTACAAAAATTACCATAAAAAGCAATAAAGGGACGCTGGCTTGCGAGCAGCGAGTAATAGGTAGCTTGCTGTCGCTCGGATCAAGGAACAGCCCTGAGTCCACGGTCCGTAGTGTTCCACCCTCGCTTTAACGAGCTGTTGGCAAACTAACCTCAGAATATCTCAAAAACTACAAGTGTTACGAATAGGAAAGAGGAAGAGGAGTTGAGTTGTATGGGGGTTCTAATTAGGACGTAGGTGCTCACTGAGATGCGATGGATTTTGCGAAATTCAACCTCTAGCGGTACTTTTGGAGTGATAGTTTGTATTAATGTCGAGGGCCAAAACTAAACGTGAACATATTTGCGGACAGGAGCAAGTCTAGTTATAAAAGCTATCTTCCTTTCCAGATTCTTCAGCGTCCGCAACCGTCGTATCCGTGCCGGTACCGACAGACGTGGATCCGGAGGTACCGTTGTCTCCGTGAACCGTGCCGTCAACCACCCGTCCTATGGCCGTAACGGTATGGACGGAGACATCAGCGTGATCCAGCTAGCTTCAGCCCTGGTGTTCAACGACAATATCAAACCGCTTGTTATCCCTCAACAAGACTTCCGCTTGCCCGCTGGTCTGCCCGTTTGGCATGCAGGATGGGGTACTACCTCAGTAAGTGATGGTTTTGAGGTTTTTACTTTATAGGATGCCAAAAATTCTTAAACTGAAGGTTGAAATCGCTTCATATAAAATCTCATTTTTAAAGAACCCGCGTCTTCTGGATCACCTATCCAGAAGACGTGGGTTCGAATCCCACTTGCAATCAAAACTTTTCTTTCCTCAAAAATCATCTTTACGATGCGCGTCGCAGGCGTTAATGCGTTTAAAAATAATTAATCTCTTTTTTGCCTCTGTGTTAGATTCGACAGTATGAGCAAACACTTGTCAAAAACGGGTTCTTTTCACACAGTGTAACTTATTTGGATGTCCAAAAAGTCTGCGTGAAAGATTACTCTGTAATCAAGTTTACCACTCAGACACCGCCGAATGAAACCTTCACCAAAGATTTCATTTCATCATGATCACTTTTCTATCAACAGTCAGGAGGCCTCTCCTCTGCTATCCTCCGTGACGTCCAGATCTTCACCATCGACAATGACCTCTGCAGACAACGCTACGCCAGCCTGCTCATCCCTCAAAGGGTTACAGAGAACATGATCTGCGCTGGTATCCTCGATGAAGGAGGCAAGGATGCCTGCCAGGGTGACTCCGGCGGCCCCCTCTACTACAAAGACTTCCTCGTCGGCATTGTTTCCTGGGGTAGAGGCTGTGCTGATGCCCACTACCCGGGAGTGAGCGCTGCCGTCTCCTCATACACCGACTGGATCGTGGCTACTGCTGTTTGAATCTGATTTTGTTATTTATTTGAATAAAATTTTAAGTGTTACTCTTTTGTTTTCAATATTGATCAGAATTATGTTTCTGCAAAAAATCAAAAACCCTGTGATAAACTTTTACCTTCCTGTGTAATTTATGACGCATCTCTTTCATACATTTTGTGCGAATAAAATTTGAAGCGACAAAAATCCGATCCACATCCGCATCGTATCCGACTCTTTCATCGCTTCTGTGTATTTTGCGCCTTAGGTTAAAATGGAGTATCGAATGCATTAGGATCGCTACGCTACGAGTAACTAACTAGAATCTTACTAATTACTCAGTAGGCAATTCGAAATCTGAATACTCAGTAGGTATACTCCTCATATGCAAACCAATAACTAATTTGAAACAAAGACCCCTCGAATCTAGACTCAAATTCCAGGTAACCGTCCCAGGCACCCGATCAATAGTTCCCGCCTATCCCGCCTTTTACTGCGCTTGCGTGTCCGCCATTTTGACTCCCCTAAACAAGTAGGAACATCGGGATAAATTGCAACAGTCAAAACAAAACATTGACTCGGTGTGTGCAAAATATTTAGTAAAATGGCTAAAGGTAATTCTGACAGGGATCCTGAAGGTAAGAATGTTAAGTATTTATATTTAATTAAGTGTATTTAATCACATTTGTGTTAAAAAGAGGATTTTTGTGTGCTTTTGAAGTGGTTTTTCGAGAGAATAGCGTGTTTTGTGTCTGAAAGAGATCTTTCTTTTATTTAGACCCATTTTCCCATTTATTTTCTTAATTTCTACGGGTTTTATAAATATTGTTTTTGAAGTTAAAGAGTTTTATTCATTTTACCTTAGTGTTTTAACGACTTATTGTTTTTCTTAGGGGTTGTTAACCTGTAGCTTGCGAATAAAAGTGGTTGAAGTTGGTCCAAAATGGGCCATTGTGTACATGGGTCTTGAGGGAATTATTGGCTAAGTCAGTTGTGTTCTATGTTCTTTGTTCTTTTTGTTACAATATTTTGTAATAGGGAATAAGTAATATGAAAATAAAAAATATACCTAAATTGTTTTGGATAACTTTAGTTCCCACTGGTAACAGCCTCGAATTACAAGTTCTATGTTGTGGGTTTGAGCCCAGGCAGAAATATTAGGTAATTTTTGGAATTCGAAGAAATGCGAAATCTACCAACCCGTAGTGTGCTCACGTGGAGAAAATGGCCCTGTGTCCCAGCAGTGGGAACATTATAAGCTGATGAAGATGTTGAAGTTTAGTTCAGTTCAGTTTGCGATCATTATGTTGTTGTAGTGTTCGTTATTGAATTGACTTAAACAAAAGAAGAGGTTATATTTTCGACGCAAACGGGGGTTAAATAATACTTTTTTTTTCAAACTTTTCGTGTCATAAAAAATCATGTCACTTTGTGCAAAATAGGCAACTGACCCAAAAAAAAAAAACTAACACCAAAACTAAAATTCTCCAGTTTCAGAAGACATGGTGGAATCAATAGACGAGCTGAAAGAACGGCTGTCAGTCATGAAAAAGATGATGGAGGAGCGGAAAGCCCAGGGTTCTCACACGAAGGAGCTGTTCCAAGGGCAGGCTTCCAGTCTCCAAGGGACCACCATGATTGATGGGAACTTCCTCAGTTTCGTCTTCGGAGGTTCCCTTTTCGTGATCATCAGTGTATCAGTTTATGCCTTCTACAACCTCTACCACGCAGTCCTCAAGAAATTCCCCTCAACCCACACGGAGTTGTAAATTGAACTCTATTGAAACGCTACAAGGTTTATTTGTGATTGGTATTGATGTGTGAAAACGGACAATATTGTTTTCTTAGTTCGGAATGATTAAAGTATGATTAACTTTTTGTTTGTGTTTTATTATTGTGTTTTTCGTGACTATAAATAAGTGTATGTTTACATAGTTTGTAGTTGTATGTAGGTAAGGATAATGATATTTTAGTAAACAGATATGTTATGAGCGCGCAAAACGTGAAGACCAGAAATGTCCTACGTGGGACAATTTGCTAGTCTATGATGCCGACGTGCGGGGGGATTGATGACGCGTGGCGCTGTTTGTTTATCTAGCTGTTACTTTTTTTCTTATTGCGTTTCATCAAGCTATCCTTTTTACTTGTAGGAAATGTAATCCTACTACTATTATAAAGGCGAAAGTTTGTAAGTATGGATGTATGGATGTTTGTTACTCTTTCACGCAAAAACCACTGAACGGATTTGGCTAAAATATGGTACACAGATAGTTTATAATCTGGATTAACACATAGAATAGCTTTTATCCCGATTTTATGTTCCCGTGGGATAATTTTCGAGTTGTAGCGGGTGAAGCCGCTGGCAACAGCTAGTGTGTGAATAAAAAAGTGTGTATGTGTGCTGTCGCTCGGCGCGGAACAGTTTTTTCTGTTGTTTTGTAAGTGTATAACATATCTGTAAATTAGAATATCATTGCTACATACCATACAAACTATACCTACTCCTAAAAGAAGTATACTTGTATGCTATACTTAGTCCATGCTAAGTATAAGTCTTTTGCTATAAAATCATCAAACGAGTCCTCCCGCCATGGGCGAGACGGGAAGGACGGGAGGACCTTTACATTCTAGGGTCACGGTTTCCTAATGAGACAGTCACGCGACCCCAGCAGACTCCTCTAAGGGCGGCCGGGCAGATTGCGGACTGCTCTTTGAGGCGCTTTTGAAACACGACGCGACGTCGACCCGGGCATGGTCCATGATCGGATGGCGAGTAATGGGTAACTCGCCGTCCGATGCCACCGCGCCTACGGTGGCCGGAAATCGTTTCGCGACGTCTGTTGCCGTGGGCGCCTCCCACGGCGGCTGGGTCGTGAGGTGAATGTTGTCCTCTCCTTCACGCGTCCAATCTCCTCCTTCGCTAGCATGATTGCTTCGCAGATGGAGGCGATCGCTTCCCTTTCCGTCTCGCCCCGCAGCATGATCTCGACCAATGCCGGACGCGAGAGGTCGCCGCCTATGCTAAGAGGCTATGTTCAGACATGACAAGCAATTCTGCCTGTGCGGAGTTGTGTAAGTAACCATTTAACAATTAATATTAGAAGAATTGCTAATGACTTTGCTGGAAATTCACGAAGTAAATAACTTTCAAGAATATTGTTTGAAGTGGCCGTTTCAGACCCGCTGTTTACGGTCAAGTTAGCAGCGCGTTTAAAGCGGCTTACGGTAAGTACGAGTATTCATACCCAAGTATGGCTATCAGTGAGCATGACAAGTCTATTCCTGAAAATTGTACACCGTCAACTTTACCGGACGCTGCTTCCAGCGCACTGTGAGCATGATAGTAAACTGAATCGTGTAAAGCCAGCTTTATCATGGAATGCCATTAGAGTGATTTAAAGAAAAAAAGTAAGTTTTTTTGCGTAAAATGTGGTTTACTAAGGCGCGTCGCTCACTGGTAAGTAGAGGCGACGCCTACGTCGCGTCAGCGGCGCGCGGCGGTGCGGCGTCGCAGCACGGGCGAGGATAGAGGTCTCTGCATAGAGTCGAGGAGCAGGAGCATATGCTTCCTTCACATTTAACGTAATTCATTCGTGTTTGGCAATAAATACAAAGATTTTATTGAACAATTTCAATGAGTTTTACGTTGGTTTCAAAATCGTCGCGCATATTTAAAACGTCTAAATGCAGCTACGCACGAAACCAAATGACAATGGGGGTGGAGTCGTGGCTGAGGCACACTTGAGCGCCCCTCCTGCGCCTGAACCACCCGCCTTCATCTCGCCTGCGCCGAAACTCTTGCATAACACTCTCAGAAACTCTTATGAGCGCACTGCCATTCATTTGTAAAGAAAACCTTGTCACGGCGCGCCTCCTATGTGCCCGCGCCTCAACTGCAGCTCGATTAATCGTGTGAGCGACGTGTCTAAGAGATAACCGTAATAATATTTAAATGCGAAAGTTTGTATGAATGTTTGTTTCTCAATAACGTCGAAATGGTTGAACTGTTTAGGATAAAATCTTGGCACAGCAATAGTTTATTTATTTATTTGCAAGCCTGCTCTGTCCCAATCCTGGGCAAAGGCCTCCCTCCACTCCTTCCACTTCTCGCGAGCCCGCGCTTCCTCTTTCCAGTTCGGAAGAAACCTATCCAGTTCGTCCCGCCATCTCTTTCGTGGCCTGCCGCCACTCTGCCTCTCTCTCCACTCTCTCAGGGAACCAGTTTTCAGCTATTCTGGCCCACAGTTTGTCGCATACGACAGACATGTCTGTAATAATATTTTTTTATGTTGTAAAATCATCAAATGATTCCTCCCACCCTGGGCGGGGCAAGAGGGAATGTAGACTTGTACTGACTAAATCTACGGTGATCTTCAATATCCCTTTACGTTCCAAGGTCACGGTTACTTTATGGGACAGATCTGCGACTTTGACTGAAACAACACATAATTTCGTCCTAGTAAAACATTTACGTGGGATAATATTCGATACACATGCGGGCGAAGCAGTTACCAACAGCAGGGTTATTTCAAAAGTAATAGTTCAACCAAATATAAACAGTAGAGCAACTACTACACTCCAATTACGAACATGAATTAGAGCATAAACTTAGTTTCCATATTCATTTGTAAACGAGTCTCTAATAACAGAGCAGCGAATAAAACCTCGTTCAGATTCTCATGTTAAATACCCTTTCAACCCCTCCAAACAACCTATCACCCCTTTATAGTACAAGCGAACTTGAACTCTAGCTTTAAATCATAAGGTTGAAAGTTGTCTAGCATGATTTCAGTGGGGGTTGAAATGTGGTGGTAAAATGCATTATGCATTTTGCAAATTCGTCTAATTTTCAGAGTGATGTTGAACGCTGTTGATGTTGTTTCATTTTGAATTCGCTTTTAATTTTAGTTATTGGGGGTGAAATTGTTGAAAGGGTTGTTTTGATTTGAGTAGTTTCATTCATCACTTCATAATGTGATTTATCGAATGGTATTCACTATTTATTTTCGAGATTTACGTCCAAAACTAATATTCTATCTCAATCGTCTCATCTCTTCTCATATCCTCCTCGTCTTTGATGGCTGCTTTTTTTTTACGGCTTTTAGATTCGGATAGGCGTATTATTTGTTAATTTCTAGCAACTGCCAGCTTTTTAATTTCATTATCTTTTTTTTCTACAATAAAATTTGCTTTCTCCCATAATTCATCACGCTGTTATAATTTTAAATGGTGTACTGAAATAAATGGTGTGCTGGAAAAGGGGATTTTTTTTATAAAATCTTCAGGTGAGAGACAGAATTATATTAATATTTTAAATATTAAACGCATTAACGCATGCGTAGCGAATTTCTAAGATTTTCTTAGGAAAGAAAATTTCATCCGCGGGCAGGATTCGCACCTGCGGCCTTCGAATTCAGTACATCCGACGCTCATTTCCAACCGAGCCACCGAGGATCCTACCTGCGGCAGGTTCGAATCCTGCCCGCGGATTGAATTTTTCTTTCCTAAGAAAATCTTTAGAATTATATAAAAAAAACAGAACTTCTAGGCATGGAAGATTGATAATGAGAAGGCTCGTTTATGTACATAAGTAGTTATTTACAGTTCACAAAGCTTCTAAACTAAATTCCTTTAGTTACACAAAGTTTCAAACCTGGCTTCTTCTACACCACTTACCTAGTTAGCTGAAACTTTCAAAAATTGTATATCTTGTAAGCTTTCTAATATATAATTAACTTAGCTATGGGTTACCTTGATAAGTGTTAATTCTTAGGAGTGGGAACTTAGTTACTTTGTGGCTGGGTGGAATCCATCTCGTAGACTCGGGCCTAGCCAGCCATGTGCACAGGGTGGGGCAAAATTCTAGATATGTGCTCAGGGTGCGGCAAAATTCTAGATATGTGCTCAGGGTGCGGCAAAATTCTAGATATGTGGTCAGTGTGGGGCAAAATTCTGGATTTTTTGTGTCGTCTGACGATTGCCGAGTGTGAGGTTTCTTACGGATATTAAGTAGGTATTGTATTAGGTAAGCAGGTACCTACATTATTTAATTTTGGTTAGAAGACACCTAACAAGTCGGAGTCAGGGTGGGGCAAGCACCCCACCCTGACCCACCGTGGCTACGCCCATGCTCGTAGACCAGTACGGGCAACGATACCACAGACTTACCTAATCTATAGCTGATCGATTCAAGACTTCAAAAGAGCTCTAGCGGCCATTATCCTCCTCTCAGAGGGCCAAAGCCTGCCGGGGTCGCGGGATTATTTCCTGACCGTGACCCCGTGATTATTTCCTGCCGTGTATTAACATAACATAGACATAAAGGGCTACTGAAGGATACCGTGGATTTTACTGAGTAAAAGTCTGACAGTCACCCCCGCTCTGCCCGAATGATCAGTCAGTACAAGACAATTTCAGGTAAACTATTCCTGCCAAGAAATATTTAAATAAATACCACTTTGAACTTATGCTAGCCTAGTACTTTTGCTGGTTAGTCAATGAAAAAGGCAAATTAAACATTAGTTCCATTATTTTTAGAATCCTTTAAAACGGAACTAATGATAACAAACTCAACATTACGTAATTCCATTATTTTAAGATTCTTCTAAAATGGAACTAATGATTTGACTGGCCTGTTGGTCTAGTGGTTAGTGACCCTGACTGCTAGGCCGGAGGTCGTGGGTTCGATTCCCACCCAGGACAAATGTTTGTGTGTGATGAGCACGATCATTTGTTCTGTGTCTGGGTGTAATTTATCTATATTATGTATGTATTTAGAAATATATAAGTATGTATATCAATTGTCTAGTACCCATAACACAAGCTCTGCTTAGCTTGGGACTAGATGGCGTTGTGTGATAGTTGTAGAATATTATTGTTGTAGAATCCTACTACTATTATAAAGGCGAAAGTTTGTATGTATGGATGTATGGATGTATGGATGTTTGTTACTCTTTCACGCAAAAACCACCGAACGGATTTGGCTAATATTTGGTACACAGATAGTTTATAACCTGGATTAACATATAGGATAGTTTTTATCCCGATTTTATGTTCCCGTGGGATAATTTTCGAGTTGTAGCGGGTGAAGCCGCTGGCAACAGCTAGTATTATTATAATAAAAATAATCAGTAGTTAATGGAACTAGTGATAAACGAACCATTTCTGCCAGGTTCGAGGGACTGTCTTTTCAGGTAACCATGACCCCGGAACGTAAAGGCCTATTGAAGGACACCTTGGATTTTAGTCAGTACAAGTCTGACAGTCCCGTCCTGCCCTGGGTGGGATTCATTAGATTATTTTATCACGTAAAAAACTGACATGCGTTAAGGCCTATTCAGACCTAAGCGGTATTCGCTACCGTCTGCGGCAGAGAAAACCCAGGGGGTATGCGGTAATATTACTGTTCACACCAAAACGGATTTCGCTATTCTTGTGGGTAGAATTACGCGCGGTATGTATGTACCTCTACCCACAGCGGCAGCGAATATCGCTCAGGTCGCTCTAGCCACGGTACTTGATACTAAATAGGTACCTGAGCGAAACCCGCGCGGTATGTACCTCTACCCACAGCGGCAGCGAATATCGCTGAAGTCTGAATAGGCCTTTACTCCGCCTGCTGCCTTAGGAACTGTCATAATAAGTGATGGGGCTCACCATCATCTGCCTTTTCTGCTGTATTGGGGTCGGCTTCCAGTTTAACCCGATGCAGCTGCAGTTACCATGCATGATAGAGTCCAAAAAGACTGAATTTTGAACGAGGCTGTGGGAATGGTCATAGAGGAGTCTACAGTTACAGTTAGTATAGCATAACTTAACATCTTCAAAAACAAAGCCACAGGGCCCTGTAACTTGTATCTCAGGTTGTCTCAACAATACAAGACTAAGTTTGAACAAGTTAAACGTTCAAGTTCTAACCAAGTTGTTTTAACATTGTCTATATATAGACCCATAGATAATTAACATCTAACATTTCACTTTGGTTATAAGCAACACGATTTTGACTTTAACTTTGACCTCGACTTTGAGGCAATAGACTTATCCAAATCAGACCTCGGCAACAGTAGCTTAAACACTTGTCTAATAAAAAATGTCAAATTTATATTGTTCAACAGAATATGTTTAAGGTTTTGTAGTAAGGCTGTTACTATTTTGCTCGTTTAAACGCCTCATAAAATTTTTGACTGGCCTGTTGGTCTAGTGGTTAGTGACCCTGACTGCTATGCCGGAGGTCGTGGGTTCGATTCCCACCCAGGACAAATGTTTGTGTGATGAGCACGATCATTTGTTTTGTGTCTAATTTATCTATAATATGTATGTATTTAGAAAATAATATACAACATGTAACGTAATTAACGCACGCCCTCAGACACCCCAATTAGAATATTATGTTATAATCATAATACATATTTTGAATTTAACATGTAAATGCATTGTTATTAACTAAATTAGTTATTTTGCAGTTAGGTTTATTTTTTTATTTTGTATAGAATGACGGAATTTGTATTAATACAAATAAAAATTGCACTTTAAAGTCTTGTTGCCTTGATTTACGGCTTATCTTAGTTTGCTTTGACTGTACAGGGATAATGTGACTATAATTTCCGTAGTTTTAATTATTTTTGATAAAAAAATACCTATATTAAAAATGATAGAAATCGATTCAGTAAACGATTCTGAACAAACTAATTTCAGGATGTGCGTTAATTATGTCATGTTGTATAAGTATGTTTATCAGTTGTCTAGTACCCCTACCCATAACACAAGCTCTGCTTAGCTTGGGTCTAGATGGCGTTGTGTGATAATTGTGGAATATATTATTATTATAAATGAGTCCTTCTGTGTAAGAGTGAAAAGGGCTGTCAGATCCTTTTTGATTTCAATCCACATCGTGTCGTTTCAATTTCCTGTTGCGTTCCACAGTAACTTTAATGGGTATTTCTGTTCTAAAATTACTTTAAAATGTTAAAGAAATATAAGAAAAATTATAAGGAAACAAGATAAGCGGAATGAATGTTATTGTGACCACCCGATACATCTCATTACATCTTTCCATGGAAATCGTCAGGAGACCACACACGGCAGCTATAATGTATATTTTTATATCTTAGAACCCTAACATACTGAGCTATGCGGAAATATACATTTTTATTTCGATACATCTTAATATTCTTATACATCTCAATACATTTCGATGCGATGCGATTGCAATTCGACCGATTCCAACTTCAAGTGAAAATCAACATTATCACTACGACATATGACATAAAACACGTTGTTATCTACGGGTGAATGAAAAACAAAACACGATCGCCACGACGACATCAAGTCAATTGAATTGCATCATTATTTCTTAGTAGCAAGGTTGATTTTCACTTGTAGTTGGAATCGGCCCAATCGCATCGCATCGCCCCATGGGTGAGGCCTACTGTCCACACAGTCGTCTTTCGTAGGATGCATGTAATCTACAAATGAAGATAGGCGTATTTTGCATTTATTATTTGTTTGCCATGCTGCTTCATGCAATAGTCAGTCATGCTACAAAAGGTCTCAGTTTTCTTTCAACTAGGCAACTAGCATCGAGAAAGGACGTCTTTTGTTGTAACAATGCATGACGAACGCAACATGAGCGGCTGACGCGACGCTGCCGCTTCATGGACACAGATTTCATTGTTTCTACGCAAGATGCATGCATTCGTCAATTGACGAAAGCGTGCGTATGACGTGCGGTACGTAAACGGGACACTGCTCCCTAAACAAACACTTCCACACAATAGGCATAACGGACAGCCCCCTGTGCAGGACATGCATGGAGACTGAGGAAACCGTCGCGCATGTGCTCTTCGAGTGCACTGGTGTCACACAGATCAGGACAGAAACCCTCGGGACACCCAGGACTTACACAGATGTTCTCCACAGACCAAAGAACCTGATCAACTTCTGGAGGGAGGTGGGCTGGTCGGAATAAGCCACCAAGGCCACTATGGCCCACGCACAATGGTCCACATGAAGGACTAAGTACGGAAACCAAAACCCCTAACATAGAACATAGACGTGCGGTTTCGTGGCCTTAAGTCCCTTAAAGTTTAGTTGCCTGTTTGCCGGCCTTCAGAAATAACAGGCTTGGTTGTGTTACGTATGTAATCCACACGAGAAATAACAAAGGAACTTTTGAAACCTTTCTACAAAACAGATTGATTCTTACAAGAAAGAAAACAAAGTTCGTGTGTAGGTTTAATATTAAAACCTCGTACTGACACACGATTAACACGCGTGGTGTGAGTGTCACTGCTTCTTGGAGCGGAATACCGTCGCGACAACGACACGTCATAAAACCATTCGCAGTACATTTAGTGTGGAAGTTAGCGTGGCACGTTGCCGTTGAACGGTCGCGCTTTTGCCGCCGCGATAACGTGACAAGCTAATTTCCACTCTTAATGTACTGTAATCAGGATACCACGGGCCGCGATCCTGTTGCGACGCGGCGCGACGTGTCACGGTCTTGCCGCACCAAGACATAACTATTATCAGTACATTTAGAGTGGAAATTGGCTTGGCCTGTCGCGGGGCTTCGGTGTGAGCAATTGTGGGCATTTACATAGTAATTAATTTACGTAGTTTTTTTTTCATAAATCGCCCGCGCGTTTTTCTTTTGTGTTTGAACGGGACCTTATCTATTCGTACTTCAATGCAGCCCTTTTCTAAGATCGTTTAAAAATAACAGGTTTTTGTTTTTCTAAGAGTACCTACGTGGGAGGATTGCGGAGGAGTGCGTGGGAGGATCAGAAATCTGAATGGAATACATAAACTTTCTGCGGTTCGCTTTTATTTTATTTACAAAATTAATTCCTAGTACGTTCTTTGGGTCTGAAAACAATTACGCCTGGTAACTTACATAAAAGTTTCCTAGATCGTACCTAAATAAATTAATTATTTTTTTCGTGTGTCGAAATGGCTATACCCTACTGTGTTAGGGTGCGTCCACACTAATGACATAACATTTCTGCCACCTCAATGAAACACAAGTGGTGCGCATATTTTAAAAATACCAGTAATCATTGAGTTTCTTGCCACCTATAATAACTACTTGAGAGAAAGAAGAAAGAAAATGTTGGACTCAAATGGTAAAGAACAACAAAAATAAACAAATTGTCTCGTGTAAGAATCGAATCTACGTACTGCGCAGTGCCTGCTTAAACCACTACCTACACCGTCATAATAATTGGCATAGAGACATGATGATTACTATACTAGCTGACCCGCCAAACTACGTACCACCTCAAAATCAGCTTTTAAACCTTTCCTGGACTTCCAAACATAATTCAAACCAAAATTATCCAAATCGGTCCAGCCAGTGGTAAACGCCCGCGGCGTCGGACGTCGCAAGACGATCTCCGGCCACTGTAGGCGGGGACATGCGGGCAGCGAGTAATGGGCCCGACCATGGTCCATGCCTAGGTTGACGGCGCGTTGTCAGTTGTGTTCCACGCGCGCCTCAAAGGGCGTCAGCAAGATGACGCCGCTGCAGGGTCGTGGGACTGTCCGTTACCGTGACCCTTGAACGTAAAGGGTTAATGAAGAACACGGTGGATTTTAGTTATTACAAGTCTGACAGTCCCTTTCGCCCTGCAATAGTTGGGAGAACTCATTTGATGATTATAACCACGCTAAAAAAAACGGTCCAGCCATAGCAATTGATTTTTATTATTATCGACTAGTCTGACCGGACAAACTTCATACAGCCTATAATTATTTATGTTCACCTTTTAAACCTTCTCTGGACTTCTGAAAATAATACAAAACTAAAATTAGGCAAATCGATCCAGCCGTTCTTGAGCTTTAGCGAGACACAATTTTCATTTGAGACTTTTTGAGAATTCAACTGACTTGGATGTAAACTAAGGTCCCATTGCTCGACAGATCACTAACTGCAAATTTTCATTAAAAAAAAAAGGTTGCACTCCAGGAGTGCCGGTAGAAGTGAAAACTTTTTTGTTACTATGTTTTATTTTTAATTTGAATGACGTCTTACTCATTTTCGATCAGGGTCACGTGACCCTGACGCGAGTTTTAAATTTTTTACCCATTACAGAAAAAGTGTACAACGCCGCTAAAGAAGTTTTCACTTCAAAAAAACCGGAGAAAATGTAAGGGTTCCTTGTTGACTACGGAACCTTAAAAACAGATCAATTTTCCAAATAATTATGTTTAGCACTACTCGTAAACCCTTTTTATCAATGACGCAAGTGCTTACGTATATTTCTGAACATTATTTGTTTTTTCCAGGAACGTAGGCAACAAAACATTATGACTAATGTCTACTAATTCTCAGAAAAACACTAAGTGGGCCATTATTTTTTTCCAGGGCCCAAACTGACTAACAATGTCGTAAAAAATATTTTTTAACAAAGTCGTTTTCTTTTATTTTTTCATGTTAATTTAGTTTTATCAATATTTAAAGTATGTAGTACAGTCATTAGCAGCGATGATTTTTTAGTATTTATTGTTTTGTTTGATGTTAATACAAGGAAAGGAGTAGAAAAACAACAACTGTGTTACTTACTTAAAATAATCAGTTTTATTGGTAGGAACTTTTACCTCAATTTTAAAAACCTTTCAGACATAAACTTAGACAAGAGTTACAATAATCTTATAATGTAAAATCACGATCATCTCAGTCTAATATGTTATTTTCTAATTAAGTTTACCACTGCGTTACGTTACTTTAATTTAAGCTACTGTATTTTCTCAAAATATGCCTTAATAGTAGCAATTTAAGCTCAATCTTTACAGTATAGGTTGAAATATGGTAGATAAACAAAAAAATATAAAATTTGTGCTGGTTCAAAATTATATTTAAGCTTTATAGCTCTTAACGTATTCAGAAAAAGAGGGACAAGTAACGCAGGAGTCAACTACTGCGTTACTTGTCCAACCAAGTAAGAGCATTTTGCACACATTATTGTGTATTGGTATGCGTTTTACATTGACATGTATCTCTGCCATCAACTGGTGGGGGTTTTACGTAGAATGGTCTATGCTTGGAGAAATGAGAGTATGTGCAACCCTCGATAGGATTCTCTCTTTTTTCTTGAAAAAAATGAAAAAAAAACTTCATTGTATTAAGCAGATATACTTCTTCTGCTCCTTATTTTTTTTTAAAGTCACGGTTTCTTCTCTTGACCTTGGAGAAACTGGAGTTCCTGATCGTGGTGTTGAAGCCGGCGTATTATAGAATAACTTGAACTCTTTTCTGACGTTCTCGATGTCTTTTGTTTGCCACCATCCATTTAAGCTTTGCAGATTTATTTTCTTTCTTTGTCATATGCTTTAAACGTTTTTTAGTATCATGATATTTCTGAAGATGTTTTCTTCTAGCTTCAGCATTTTTTACAGGGTCCTGTTTGATTTTTTCCGTCAAACCCGTTGTTATTCTACTGGTGTTTACACCACTAAATTGAAAATAATATACTGTAACAAAATAACTGTGAAAAAGATAAATACACTTAAAAAACTGTTTACTTTACAACTGCGTTACTGCACCTACAACTGCGTTACTTCTCGTGGTAACGCAGTGTAGTGGTAACGCAGTTGTAAAAATAACGTTTATCCTAGCATTAGGATCATATGATAATAAATTACCTAATATTTTTGAGGGCATTCAAATATTTACTTATTCTTTTATAAAACGCAATAAAAAAACAATCAAATATCTAAAAAACTTACCGTTTGCTGTCGGTAACTCAGCGGTCGCACAATAAACACACGCGCCTCTTCGGACAACTCGAGCTCGACTGACGCGGCCAGCGTCAAAGCCACGAACAGGGTGCCTTACCCCACCAGGAATTTACATTAAATCAAAAGAACTTAGTCGAAAATACACAGAAAAAGTCGAATTTAAGGATCACTTTTGCTTGGTAACATAGGGTACTTAAGTTTTCTTTGTTCAACAGGGACAAGACAAGAAATATTTTGTAAATAATACACGGTCAAAGAAAAGATAAACCTATGAGCCTGTTAATAAAGTTCATACTTAATTTAATTTTCTTAGATATTTTCATTTTATAGCACCGTGAAAAATTTTAATGTAATGTCAATGTATTTGAAGCGAGTTGCTTGTTGGGACAGCCGGATTTTGTATGAAAAACGACTGAGTTACCGCGAAAAGCAGCTGAGTTACCATGATTTACGTCAAATTATAACATTTTCCACTAATGTTTTTGACTTTTTAGAGAGATATTATAATTACGTTTCTACCAATAGCAATTTTATTTCAGTAATCATAGTTTTTTTTTAATTTAGTAGGCTCTGTTCTTGAGAGACCGATTATGGGCCCTGGAAAAAAATAATGGCCCAAGTACGTCTACTTTAAATATTCAACAACAGTCTCAAAATTGTGTTTGCAACGCGTGGGCAGGAAAACACGAAAACCAGAATTTCCCGGAAAATGCCAAATCCCGGAGGAAAAACAGATGTAAGAATATTATTTAATTCAATCCACGGCAGGACTCAAAAAACTTTAATATAATTTGGCAAGCAGTCCAGACATGGTGACGGAAAAGCCGACGTGTAACATCCCTAACAAGACCTGAGTCACTCTCCCGGCTGTTAACGACAGTATTAATGAACTATACCCATCTTTTTCCCTCCCATTAAAGCTACACTCCAACGTGCTGCGCGAAAAAGAGATAGCAATAGGCTAAATTATGTTATAGGGTGGGAAAATGTAACGTGAACGGAATAAAAATATGGCTAGGGTAGCATACGGCGTACAATGTTCAAATCGAGGAATTAATGAATACGTTATGTTGTTTTTGAGTTATTTTGGAACTGTTAATTTGTCACGGGTATTTTAAAAGTTATTGTTATCTAATTCGACCTATACACATACTGTTTTAGTTATTTGATTGAAATACATGTGAATTAAGTTGTTGTCTTCTATTTTAGACGGTCATTCTTGGGTGAATAAAGGAATCAGTAGATTATTATTATTCACGTATTTCACAAGCCTTAAAGCCTTAATAGAAATAAACAATAGAAACAATTTTAAAATACTAGCCTTATTCACATCAAGCAACACTTTTCCAAAACTTAAAATCAACTACAATTTCGCACGCTACTCTTTCCGACGGAACCACATTACCACATTCTCGCAATATTTCAACTCCGACTAAAAATAACAGTTACGTACGTACCACAAACGGTCCCACCCCTACGCCACCCCTAGCATGTAACAGGTAAAGGTACTGGTGACTGTAGTCAGTCTATCTTTGCAGTTTAGCTCCGACAGCCCGCAGGCACGGACGCGTTCGGGAAAACATATTTTTTAGACAAATATTTTTGTCTTTGTATGTTTTAAAAAATAACACTGTGTACGATAGCGTTCCGTGCAAGTTTTGTTCCTGAATTTTTGAGGTAAGTTTTAGAATTAATGTAATTTTCATAAAGTAATTTTTTATTAGATGCGGGTAATTTTTCAGAAAATTTTGGTGGTAAACACAAAATATTTCGATATACATTTACTGACATAATAAAGGCGAATGCTTATTCACAGCATTTTTTTTTAAAAATTCCACGTTCTTCTGTATTTTTTTGACGTAATTTTTCAAGAAAAACACAAAACAATCTGAAATATAACGCTGAAATCTCTTTCAAAATAAACCTCAGAAAATATGTTCAGAAAGGAAAAGTCGTTTCTCCGTCAACGGATGCCTAACAAAGGAAAGCACCTAATAACACTGTTGCGCGATAATCAACAAGTAGAGAAAAGCTTCGGAATTTTGTCCAAAAAACACGTACTTTTGTTACACTGTGCATAATAAAACAAGTCTTTATTCTACAACTGATTGTACTTTATGTTATTTTGTTGTGTTGGAAGTGAAACAAAAGGTATTTGAAGGTTTTGAAGAAGAATGGAAAGCGATGGCGTTGCCGCCCTACGTGAGTCATTAAAAGGATTTTTGTACTCGGTAGGGAAGGAAACATTGTTGTTCGTTTTGTTTCCTTTATTAGACTATCTCCTAATTTGATCATGATAATATTCTACTGTGTATTTTAAAATCGAAGAAAATTCCGGACTTCCATGTTCAAGCTGTTGCTTTGTTCTTAAAAATATTAAAAAACCACTTTTCCAAAAGACGTTACAGTACATTTAAAATTGATTTGGAACTCGTAAAAATCGTTTAATCCATAACTATGTACCTTATACTAGATGCCCTTAAAATTTATAATTAAAATTGGATCAAGAGAAGATTAAAGTTTTTATTTTGTTGACGGACAATCCTGTTTTATAATAGATATTTATTTCAGCAATTTTTGGTCGTGAATACACCTTTGCCTAATTAATCATAATTTAATTATGTATGGGTATATTTCTTGGCGGGGGGGGGGGGGGAATATAAGTCTGATGATGACGCCTATATGGATTTAACATACAAAACTAATCATAGTATTATCAGAAAGAAATATACAGCCTGATTATAAAAACGTCTGTTGAACACTTGTCTTAAAAAAAGTGTGACTGCAAAACGGACCTTATTTCAACGTCTTAATCTGACATTTTTTTAGACAAGTGTTCAATAGCCGTTTAAATGTTTCTGTGGTACCACGGATAATGTCTTTTCAGTATGTCCTACATAATTAAACACTAAACAGGTTCGGCTTTATTACAAAACGTGGTTTAACTTAGACCAAGCTTTAAATCAAAAATCAATTTTTGAATTTCGAACTTTATTCCAACTGCTATAAAATTCTGAAATGCACATTGACAACTTAGGGCGACTATCACCAAAAGTTGAACATGTTTAAAATTTTATTTAGTGTCAAAATTCAATAGAATTTTGACATTATTTTGACACTAAATAAAATTTTAAATATGTTTAACTTTTCGTGAATGTCGCCCTTAGACCGGGATCTAAACTCGGTTTTTGTATTAATAACTTTACGACAGTAGAAATAAAGTTCGATATTCAAAAAAACATTTTTGATTTAAAGCTTGGTCTAAGTTAAACCACATTTTGTAATAAAGCCGATTAAGTTTGTTTTAATTTAAAACCGGAGACTCTATGTGGTTACTGTCATAAAATTAAGAATTCTGTATAATTTGCCTGGCCAGAAATATTGATTATTCCAAGAACCAATAATGTAGTTTTGGCTTTCAAAATTGGCCTCGAATCGGCTTTCAGTATTTTTCAAGTCGCAGTTTTCCTTCCACGCCCAGGGAAAATTTATCCTGTTAACCATCAGTTTCCATGCTTAAGAACTTCTTCAGCTAAGGCACTTTACACCAAAAGGTATTTCGTTAATCCCAGTAATTTATTTTCAGGAGAAGGTAGGCAATAAAAACTCAGTGGCAACAAAATAAGATAATAACAGTAAGATATTTTTTCTTCGTAAATGGTTCTTAGGCACCCTCATCACTTTATCACTTGCTGAACCTGTCAAGGAATGCGATTAAGAAAATTTATTAAGGAGTATCCATTTCTTTACCGCATTTTATTTTAAGGTACGTTTTTACATTGAGACTTATTTATTTTGAGTCGCGGGGTTTTAAGACTAAATCGGCCTCTCTTTTTTTTTCGTGTCGTAACAAACAATCAAACGGCCCTCACGATGGAATTCGGTCACCGTGAACTGTGGACGCTTAAGAGGAAACAGCACGGCCGTTTTTCCATACAAACGTAGTCCCCTGTTTTCTCCCTGGATAAAGCCAGTAGAGCAATATTTTTTTTACAAAAAATCTATGACCACTATTGGCATGTCTCTATGTTTTCCTTTTTCCCATAAATTAATTATGAAAAGAGATATGAACATTCAAAATCCTAAAAAAATGGCCAGATTTTCCGCTGTGTTCAAATAATCAGTAAACAAATTTGACGAGATTATATAAAAAAAGGAAAACATAGGAACACGGCCAATGCCTTTCTTTAATTTTTAAAGGAAAAAGTACTGAAAACAGTTAAGTTTTGGAGGAGTAATCAGGGGACTACGAATCGCTGATTTTGTGCCATTTTTAAGGTATTTTCGGTCCAAGCTGCAGTTGTCTCCTTCGCGCTCTGTAACTCTGTTGTGGGCACTGTGCGACTGCAATAGATTTTATAAATACCTATTTTTCAATTCTCCAGCCCTTGCTGTTTCCTCTTAACAGTAAAAACAAAAGAATGGTTTTGTGTTTCACGACTGCGCCAAATAGGCCCAGTTCATCAAAATGTCCAGTAACTGGTGCTCGACGCTGAATATCAACTTTTTTTAACTGGACCTGTGTTGGTGATGTGTATCTGGGTAGTTCTTCGAAATTTGATTCTTTGACTGATTCATATGGTCAAATTTTAATTTCACTTTCATCTCAGTAACATATGTTCATATGAAAATAGATATTCCAAATAACATTTATTTGTTTGAGGGACTTCTTTTTACAAAGTAGTTTTTAAGATATTGACGTTTAAAAATTTTGTGCCCAGATGAATCAGAATTTTTAACAGATGTAAATAAAAATGGGCTTTGTAATAAGAAAATAATCATAATATTATAACAACAATATTATTTTTTTATAAAACAATTAATTTATTAACAGTGATCATATTATCAAGGAAAAAATCTGGTCGATTCAACAATAAAATTCTTGTTTTTAAACTAACAATTACAGAAATAAATACTTACAGAAAAGCGAGAATTTTGTTATAAATAGGTACTAGATAGTTATTTTAATGATACGTTATAATATTCTCTCTGTTTACTTTTGTTTTTGTCTATAGTTTTTCAAATATAATTCTTTCATTTCTAATTTTCACGCAGCATATTTGCTTGGAACTTTTCTTATTTTCCATCTTAGAAGGATGAAAAATTCGTACGTTCTGTGAGTCTCTTTTTCTCATAGATATATTTTGTTCCATCTTTTCTACTATTGATAGTGGCATTGTTGTAAACAGCAATATAAAATAAAATAGATAGAGTTTGACACATTAATGAATAAAAACCGAAGAATAATGTCAAAATTATGTCAAACACACTCTACTGACATGAAAAAGTAACATAACGTAACAAAAGTGCTCCTTTCTGGCTGGAAAAGAGGAAAACTAATTTATTTTCAGATTCATATGGGTTTTTGAACATATAAATCAGGCACAGATGAATCATGATTTTGCCTAAAATCATGCTTAACTCATCATTCATACAGACTTCAGTATCATCATTTTTCTACACGAATCTGTAACCCAAAAGCATCACACGAAACTCAGATTAAAGTCTTAGAACAGTAAAATAAAATTAATAAATTAAGCATTGTAATCAGCAAGGTACCTAAACCAAGCACAGATGAATCAGACATTTACCTGTGTTTCACCAGGTTCTAAGCCAACCAGCCTCATGTCCGCCTTCTAGCACGTCCGTTGTACGACAGGTTTCCCCCCACGTGGGATCCCAGACTCTCATCATTATTCCTCGACCAAGTACAGTCAAGCAACGCTTACTCCACATGAATCAGTATTATACGCCGGACACTTCTTATTTACTTAATTAAAATTACACTAACGTAGTTATATCTAATATGTATTTTTTTTGTAAGAGGTCAATTAATTACCTTTCGATTTATCTATAATTTATATTGATGAATCAAAAGGAAAATGCGACATCGACCATTTTGTTCCGGAAAATGGGAAACGGACGCCCTATATGAATCAGGAGAACAGACTTTAAATTTTTTTATTTTGTATCTAGATAGCTAATATTAAAAAAATAGAGTTTGTCCCAGGTAGAGCTAAAGCTAAACTGTACAGATAAAAATATTACATGCCGTTTTGTTAGTTGGTTACAGAAATATACCCACAGACATCGAAAATTTTGTCTCTGAAGAACTACCCATCTATAGGTATCTCTAGCACATTGCCAGATAAGCTATTCTCAATAGAAATCACATCGCTTTCGATTTTGAGATCGTCTAATTACTTTTTATAGCATACTAGCAAACCCGGCGAACTCCGTTTCGCCACCAGATGGCTTCGTTTTCTTTGCTATAAAGCTCACGGAGCCCGAGACCTTTCCAACGAATGCAAAACCGTGGGAATCGGTTCGTGCGTTCTGGAGTTATATCGTCAGGAAGGAAAACCCGACTTATTTTTATATAGTAGATGGCACTCGTGGACTGCAGCTGAAAATTAGTGTCAGGTTGCAAACTTTGTAATGCCACCTGGCATTATGCTGAGCTGAGGCCCTTTTGGCATTAAAGCTACTGTCAAACAGACAGGCATGGCGAACGCGAAGCGAGGCGTTTTTGTTGATAAATGTATGGAATTGTTTGAAGCCAGTCACATAGACTATCGGATCGCTTTCGCTTTTCTATGTGACTGGTTTCAAACTTCCATACATTACAAATGAAAAAGGCTTCGGATCGATAAAAACGATTCGATTTGCCTGTCTGCTTGACTATAGCCTAAAAGATTTTTTTTCTTTTCTACTTTTAATTTAGTTTAAGTATTAATGCCAATAAACAAAATCTGCCGTCTTTCTTTCTTTTTTCTATTTCCACAAAGATAAAATTAACTAATTCACTCATTAACCCCATATTTAATATAAAATAAAAAAACCGGCCAAGTGCGTGTCGGGCCACGCACAGTGTAGGGTTCCGTAGTTGCCCATCAAAATACTTATGCGAACTAACTAAACTGATTCGCTGAATTTAATTTTAAAAAGAAGAATTTTCAAAATCGGTCCAGGAGTCTTTGAGAAATCGGGGAAAATGCATAAGAAAAAAGATTACGACGAATTTAGAACCTCCTCCTTTTTTTGAATTTAGTTAAAAATATTTGACGATAAAAACCTACATATCCCCAAAAAACATACCTATAAAAGCTGTAAAATAAAGTTGACAAACTTACATTTGCAGTTCTCTCCGATACATTTTGTTTAAGAAAATATGAATCCAAGTACATTTTATAAGTTGGTCGACTATTACTCGTAAAGTTGTAAAGCCTTCTTAGTCATGATAATTTTCTTTTAAACTTCGTTATATATGCTACTATTGTGAATTTTTTCACACCCCCAAACATAACCGTTTAGCTGGTAGAGGGGGGGGACACTCGAATCGAGCAAAATTTAGCACTTTAAAGCTTAATATTTCACAAACGAATTTTTTTATCAAAAAATTGTTAATGGAAACTATCATTATTTTTTAAAGGCCTATTTAATGATACCCCACACTAAGGGGTACGCGAGAAAAAAAAAATCCTCACTTTACGTGTAAGTACTGGAGGTACCCTAAAAAAAAATATTTTACGAGATTTTATTTTACCACTTTTTTGGCACAACAAATCCGTATATTTACACCAAATTACAGCTCTCTAGTACTGTGCGTCTCTGAGCTAAACTGCGGACAGACGGACGGACGGACGGACGGACGGACGGACGGACGGACGGACGGACGGACGGACGGACGGACGGACATGGCGAAACTATAAGGGTTCCTTGTTGACTACGGAACCCTAAAAAATGGAGTAAATGGGTGCGGGGCAGTGGTCCAACTGCTCTGTCCAACTAGTTGGACCATGACCCCTCACTAGGGGCAGTTGTCCAACTTTAAAAATAGTTGGACCACAGCACCTGTTAAGAGTTCCGTGGTCCAATTCATTTAAAATAATTTGCCCACCCTAAAAGCCTCAACTGTATAATTATGTATAAGTACAGAATTTTGTCCGACAATTGAAATTGTAGGTTGTTATTATCATTGGTCACAATGTATTTGGAGAAAAGCAAAAAATAAAAATGGTATATCAAAAACTAAATTAATAAAAAGAGCCAAAAGAATTGTTTAAATATGCTCAGTTTTTCTACTATTGCAGTGTGATATGAATATAACCGCAAACCAGTAGGTACCATATAATATATAATTCTAAAGTTGAGGCTTTTAGGGTGTGCAACTTATTTTTAAATGAATTGGACCACGGAACTCTCAAAAGGTGCTGTGGTCCAACTATTTTTAAAGTTGGACAACTGCCCCTAGTGAAGGGTCATGGTCCAACTAGTTGGACAGTGCAATTGGACCACTGCCCCGCACCCGAGTAAATTATGAAGTGTCGACCAACAAGAGAGACTGGAAAAAGAAATCGTCATGTGCTGAATAAGATAAAATCAGGGAAGATAATGAGCATCAACTAAGGGCTTATAAAACTATAGTGTTTTTTCTTTTTGCTATTTCACTGGAGAACCCTAAAAATTACTTTATTAATGTTCAAACGAATTTCCATAGGAATTCAGTCATTTAACTAACACCAGCAATATTTCTTCACTTGAAAAATATCATGTTGTGGTCATATTTCATGGTTGTCAGCATTAAATATTAAGCGCTGTTATATAAATTGTATGGTGGAATGTTATGGGCCTGACGCGGCACGCTAACCTCGAATGATTATAAACTTTATGGTCCTATATTATAAAGGTTGTTTTTGAACTGGGGGAGGCAGAAGTTTTGCTTATTTAACTGATGATTTTAGTTAAAACTGCAGTTTGTTTGGAGTTATTTCATGACAGTGTGCGGTTTACAGTTTTAATGTGGGTTTAATTATTATTTCCCTGTGGATTTGCTCAAAAAATTAATATTTTCAACCAGTTAAACCACATGGATTTTTCCTACTTATATTTGTTTGTTTTTAACATAAAAATTAAATTAAAGACTTTGTTGTACAACTTATCAAAGTAAAACTGTTGACCCAAGACTTAAGGTGACTGCATGACATGGTAGAAACGGATTTTGTCAACAGAAAATTGAACAAAAGACAGGACGTACCTATATATAGAAAGATTTCCATCGACTTAATTTTGGCAATGTTCTGAATTTTTATTTTTCTATGTTACAGTCGTCTACCTCTGCACGAATAGAAACATACCTACTTATATTTGTTGTATATTTTTTACGAAAATTATTTGTAATAACTTACAGCCTTTTCTGTACAGTGGTAAAATAGATTCGCAAAATAAAATAAAAGAAATTGTAGGTCACTCAGATTTTCAAAAAATATTTAACCAGTATTTTTCTTTCTCTATGTAAACATAAATAGACAAACATACAACGCTTTTAGATTTCACAAACGCTATGGTATATTTTTAAATCCATTCTGAATTCATGAATTAGTCAGACTTGTCTTTGCAATCATTCATCGATAAAAAAAAGAAAAATATTGTCTATGATTTTTCTATGCTATGACTAACGGTCTCAATTGTTTCGTAATTTATTGATGCTGGCAACTAGACTATTTAATAGAAGTAAGCTACTATTAATGATTCAAATGACATCGTTGACAATCTAATCACGCCAATACCAATTAGTAGATAAACAGAACATCTTCGTTATGTGATAGATTAGAGGTTTCCAATGGATTAAATTGTGTGCAGTGTTTAAATAAACACACATACAGTTTAGTTACAGAAGATTACTTCAGATTAGTTCATGATTGTTATCTAAGATAATTAATACATAATTACAGCATGATAATAATTAAGCAAATTGATAAACTATTATACTTATACATTAAGTTATAGAATCAGGAGTTACTTGGGGAAAATCTGTGACATGAGTTGTCAGCAATTTGGCCCCCCCCCCCTAGAGGGCCCACGCTTGCCGGGGTCGCGGGATTCTCTAAACAGGCTACCGTGACCCTGGAAAGTAAAGAAACACTGTTTATTATTGACCGATTTAAAAAAGGACATATTATATCGGTTTCACCACTTTGTTATATGTGTGTATGTTAATCCACGTAGGTATATGTCGCGTTCGGCTCAACCGATTTTGATGCAGTTTTCAGAAAAGTGGAAAATTGTCCTTTCCAGTCCATCACTTTGCGCATTTGATGATTTTACCACGAGAATAAAAGGCTCCGACTGCATTTCAGTAACGTGCTCATATTATTACGTAACAACTCGCCGTGACCCGTGGCGAATTCAATCTGATACCGGGATCCGTGGAGACAAACCCTTATTGTCGGGTCCTATCTGTATTCTGTCTATCTTGAAGTTAAATAACCAAATTAATAATCAATTTAAGTACATACTAAATAACAAGACTTCTTTATTGATTAAATAACTTTAATAGTCACAAGGCAGAAACTCAAATTCATTTACTTAATAATTGCTGAACAAAATTTTGAGTACCAATATTACCTATAACTATTAGATTATTAAAAGGTTTAATCAATTTAAAAGCTTAGAACCTCAAATAAATCACCTTTTAGACATTTATTCTGAGCCTCAAACTATTGAGACCTAGTTTGAGGCTCAGAATAACTGTCTAAAAGGTGTGGTGGATTTCTAGTCTAGATTTTATTTGCCAGCGGTCTAGACTTACAGAATAGAAATAGTCTATTGATCGGTCTAAATACTGTATACCTTGAAATATTGAGGTGAAGTATCTTGGGTTTATAGAAAACTGAATAGTTGAAGTCTTTTCACGAGTTTTCACGTTTTGTAATGAAAGAAAACGGTGATTTTGACATCATTTGGTGGACATAATTTGTTCCTCGTTCGTACGCTAAAGGCACTATTTATTTTCAATAGAACTACGTTGCGTAAAATCTATGCTAGTGCCTCTGGTTTTGACATTTGGGTCGTTCTTTTTTTTCTAACAACAGTGTTTATTTGGTTTTTGAAATCTGGTTCGCACCACCGAGCCATTAAAAAATATGTATAAATATTTTTTCATTGGCACTCATGAAAGTTCCCTTACCGCCTTTTTTTGGTATAAATAATTAATAATACTTACATAAATAGCTTCAAATAGCAAATAGCAATAGCAAGTCATCAAATGCCCTAGTAAGTGATGCAAACTATCTATCAGACTTCACTCACTAAATAAAAAACTGTTCCTTCATTTCCCCTCCGCGTTCTAGGGCCGCTCTGTACTTTTAAAACAGTTCCGCGACCCCGGCTTTATAGTCCTCAAAAAGCAAAAATAAGTACCTTCAATTCCAACGAAAAATATTAAAAGAAACATCCACTTACTTTGTCACTCTCTGAAGTGTAATGAAAATATAATTTAGGCAGAGGGACCCAATTTTGGCGCTCGGACCCCAATTCAGGCAGCCGGGGGCCCCAGGGCTGGGCCGGAGCCCGGTCACTAAGCCATAAATATAAAAATAACACGGAGAAATTGAAAGGCGACCCTTTCCATTAGCAGTTTAGATATTTTATTTTTGGAAAAACTTTTTTTTTTTTCCGATAAACCGAGTTTTGATCATGAATTTGGGATCATTATCGTCATCATATTATTATCAGCCGTATGAAGTCCACTGTTGAACATAGGCCCCTATAGACTTCCAATAGGACCGGTTGGAAGCCGCTTCATCATCATCATCAGCCGGAGGACGTCCACTGCTGAACATAGGCCTCCCCCTTAGACCGCCACGGCGAAAGACAATTCGCCACATGCATCCATCGGCCACCCGCGACCCTCACGATGTCGTCGGTCCACCTATTGGGACGCCTGCCTACGCTGCGTTTTCCGGTCCGTGGTCAGCCACTCGAGAACTTTTCTAAATGCCACTTTTTTCTGGAAGCCGCTTGGTATAAAGAATTTCGGGCTGATTTGGTAGTTTTATTTTTTTTTGCTTTTCTCTTTGCTTGTAATTTTAACTTTTTAAAACGTCTGTAACCGAAATTGTATTTCTGCTTTTTACTTAAAAACAAAACATCAAAGTTAGAAAAAAAGTATTTATTTTGGTTGAAAAAACTTTCTTATATCAAAACCGAAGACAAGACAGGTTGACAGCCTTTTCGTCGGTAAAGTTTCAAAAGTTCTACCTGAACAAGTGAAAATAAATCTTATGATGTGAAGTTAAGCTCCTTTTCAAAAATAAAGCTTCATTCTCATAAATTATCCAAAGAAATTGTCTGACATTTGACGTGATACCTGTATACATATTTTATGTACATTCCCGTAATCAATACATAGCTGTACACAAGTTATTTCTGTTCGTAAGTTACTAACCGAAATAGATCATCGACTTACCAGAGATTGAAGTACAGACTTGATTATTTATATAAGTCGTCAATTTGACAAACAAAAAAAATTGGTGTATAACACATATTTCGTGACGTTTTATATTTAAATATTAAAGGCAATCAAGTTTTGCTATAAACTTCTTTTATTTAATACTTCACTAATATTCACAATTTACTTTTTTCACTTATTAGTGTCTTGAGATTATTGTTTGTGTAAAAATTAGGCTATTAATAATATATATATACGCAATACGCATTGAAAATACAAAAATATTTAGCTTTATAGTTTCTTATGATTTACCATAACACAATATTTTTACAATAGCGGAGATAACGTTATAAAGCGAACATATTTTTTTGTTTTTCTGTCTGCTAGGTAAGATTTTAACAAAAACAAAAACTGGGTACTAAGGTCTCCAGGCTATAGTAAAACCATACAGATCTTCAAACCGACCAATAAAACCTAGCATTTCTTACTTTATTCAATACCAACCCTTCGTATTCATAGCTAGAGCTTCAGGCAAACACTGAAATATTCAGGCCCGAGCTCTTCACCTAGAAGAGCTAGCCACTCTAGCTCTTCAAAAAGAACACTTTTAAAAGAGATTCTTTTGTTTTACCACTTACTGCCAAGAACTAATCTTTTTGGTGTCATGGCATAGGTTATTCGCGGTCAACGATTATACAGACTTGATTATTTATTAATGTCGTCAGTTTGACAAAGAGAAAAGGAGGTATAACACATATTTAGTAAATATCGGAAAACATTTTTTTTTAGCCTGGTAAAGTCATCAAATGAGTCCTCCCACCCCGGGACGGGCGGGAGAGACTGTCAGACTTGTACTGACTAAAATCCACGGTTGTCCTTCAATAGCCCTTTATGTTCCGGGGTCACAGTAAGGAAACAAGTCCCGCGACCCCGGCAGGGGTCATTTTGCTGCCGCTCTTTGAGGCGCGTTTAGAACACGACGCGCCGTCGCTATGGGACCAAACAGTATTTTCCGTCTCAAAAATGGTTGAGACAAAAGACGTGTTACTGAAACTGTTTTGGTTGTTTTACATTCATACATAATAGAACTATCCGAAACCAAAGGAAAAAAAAATAAAAAAAATGTTTTACTTGCATAAAATTACATTCAAACTTCATACTTTGAAAATTTCATATTAACTAGACTACTCGTTATAGAAGTTCAACTTAAGATACTTTCTATGTCCTTCAAGGGAATATATTAGTATTATACATTTTTGAATTGCTCAAGATCTCTAGTTTACGACTACGTTATGTTTTTGTGACATATATTTTTTCATGTTTTTTTATTTAATTTTTAAACGTCATGAGGAAATTTTACGTCTTTCTAATTTTCAAGTGGAGGTTTTGTTGTTATCGGTGGCTCCCGGTGTTGAGTTAATGATATTTTAAGATACCTTACTTATTCAGTGTTACAGGGAAATAAAAAAAACCTGCGTCATTACTGCGCCATTTCGAGCTAGAAGCCGAAATATCGACCAAATCATTTTTTCTCATGATATTTTTTTCGCGGTGAACATGCGTGGATAAGATGTATGTAAATGATTCTGCATATTTCTTATAATCTAGGATTTCAAAAGTGGTCTGCATGGACTCCAGAGAACAAGAAGATTAAAGAAGAAAAAAAGAAGTACGTTCAAACTCGTTTCCGGGCATTGCTTTGTTTACACATTGATAAACCTCGTCAAGGTTCTGGAAATGGTCGCGGGACTTATCTCATTACCGTGACCCCGGAACATAAAGGGCTATTGAAGGACACCGTGGATTTTAGTCAGTACGTGTCTGACGGTAGGGGTGGGAGGACTTATTTGATGATTTTACCACGCTTTTTAGGTTTTGGAAATAGCAATGACGGAAATACAGCAAGGAGATTTTTCCAAAACTATCAATGTTCTGCAGAAATTACAGGTATCGGCGATGAAGAGTTGATCAAGAGATTATATATCATTCTTCAAACCATGTTATCGGAATTTTCTGTAAACGCAGTCAAGTTTGGTGACTATGTGCTGGGGACTGCCCAGTTATACGTGAGTAAATATAACTGGTACTATATGCCATCTTCAGTCCACAAAATTCTTATACATTGGTGCCAAAATAATAAAACCTTTTGCAGTTTTACCAATAGACCAATCATCGGAAGATGCTCAAGAAGCTCGTTAAAAGACTATAAGAATTATCGGTTAAATCATGATAGAAAGTGTTCCAGGTCAGCCACAATGGAAGACGTTCTGCACATACTGTTTTATACTTCTGATCCCTATATGTCTAGCTTAAATAAAACCAGTACTATGATATCAAAAGAACTACTTGACGAAGCTAAAGACCTTTTAATATTAACTGGTGATGAGTAGATTATTGTTTTTTTTTTAGTTTAAAATTATCTTATAATCTTTTAATTAACTTCTTAATAATTTTATTTTAATGTAACATAAGCAAATAATTCATTATAAGAATTTAATTTAATTTTTGTACGAAAAATTTCAAAATTTTGTTTTTGTTGTTTTTTTCCTAAGTAAATATATTTTTTAAAGTAGCAGTGTTTTATTTATCCAATAGAATAACTATTCAGGCATACGTACACAAAATTTTAATGCGAAATATCAACAAACTAAAAAGTTACAGATTTTTGAGATGAAACGCACAGGTTCGTCCCATAGTGGCGTCGACCCGAATATCGGAAAACATAGCAAAAGGTTCCGTAGTTTTTCATGAACTCAACCAACGGCATATTCAGACCGGTTTTCAGCTTTTTTTATAGAATTTGTACAAAATTTGGTCTTGCTACTGCAATTCTATTGACTTACGTCGTCGTTGCGAGAGTGTCGTGGTAAAGATAATTTTCACTTGTAGTTGAAACCGTCGCATCGCGCCAACAGCTCTGAACAAAAAAAGAATCACGCAAATCGTACCAGAAACCTCGTAGTACTCGGTATTTGTAATAATACCGACTGAACTGCGGTCCTCCATTTTGAAGTCGGTTAAAAAAAGACAATCACGACAGTGACTCCATTAACCCATAGACACATTGTCCCTCGCATAAAGCTCAACCCTCAAATGCGTATCGATTGTAAATTTTGTCAATGGCCCACTGTGGCCGCCCTTGGCCCACTGGCCGAGTGCCACGGTATTGAAAAGTTTGCATTAAAGTAATGGAATGTTGGCTGTAAATGCAATGCTATTACTTACTTACCTTCTTCATAGCTTTTTTACCCTCATTTATGGGTTTGTGGTTGAAAATAATTAACACGTAAACAGCTTACGTGTTAATTATTTTCAACCACAAAAACCTTTAAACAGTACACGGCACGTGGGTTGAACACTTTCGTGTACTGTAAACAGTACACTCGTCGGTTAACAAGTTAAATCAATAAACCAATACCAATAAATTAAAAAAATATTATTATAAATTAAGTTAAATTAATGCGATTGGCAGTGTAATAGATCAAATAATTTGTATCTACCCAAAATTTTGTCTTGATTTGTGCCAGGATATTACAATAGTCCAGGCCGCAGAAGGAATTTCGTTTGCAAAATATGAGGACCGCAATCTGTTTTATGAAGTATGCAAATGGGTTCTTGGACTATTTAAAAATGCATGTTGCCAGTGTCTGGAGTGGTCCAGAAATTTGTAAAATACTACCGCAATACACGTAGTAAAATCCTTCCCTTAAAACTTAATCACCCCTTTTCACCAATTTAGGGGGCGATTTTTGAAAAACCCAAAAACACGTGTTTGATTATTTTTGATCTAGTTTCCATATACCGGGTTTCAAATTCATCGGTTCGCAAGTTATGATTTTCCCATACAAACTTTAACATCGTCTAGAGTATCATTGGAGGGTACTTTTAAAAAACTAATAATGCCCATTGTCACCCCCTTAAAGCTGAAATCCTTTCTTGGTGCTCACCTACATGATAAATTGCAACTACCATCCAAAATTCAGGTTATACGTTATGCGCTTTAAAATCTTTCCCTTTAAACTTGAATACCCCTTTTCACTAACTTTGGGGGTGTTTTCGAAAAATCCAAAAACACGTGTTTGATAATTTTTGTTTTCGTCTATAAATACTGATTTTCAACGTAATCGGATCACGCGTTATGATTTTTCCATACAAACTTTAACATCGACTAGATCACTAATGGAGGGTAGTTTTAAAAAGCTAATAGTGCTAATCTTTTTTATTTACTTGTGTTCTTATTCATGATTAGTTTCAAATGTATAAACACAAGGAATAGGATTTTTCAAACAGTAGTTTTCACCCCTTTTCACCCCTTTAGAGGACGATTTTCACAAAATCCCGTCTTTTAGCCCCCTTAAATGGTAGACTGCAACTATAGTCCAAAATCCAAGTTTCTACGTTTAGCGATTTCGGCTGTAGGCGTGTCTCACGACCATACCCTGTTCTTTTAAATATATAGATAATTATGTATTCATATGTTTTTCTACTATATTTTCCAATCATTTTATCAAGGTCTCGTCATAATAAAGTATAATCAGTATGTAATGCCATATCATATGAAATTTATTTAGATCAAAACCCACAAATATCAACGTTTTATTGATCTGAGACAACAGCGCGGATTTTTTTTTTTGGACCACGATAATTGCTGGCAACATCAAAAATATATATCTTGACAATCCTAAATAGTAGTTTATGTAACTGGTACATAATGAGGGGTATTATACACGAGTGTGAGTTTATAAAACGAGCGAAGCGAGTTTTATAATAGTATCACACGAGTGGTATAATACCTAGTTATGTACAGTTTCATACACTACTTTATCTACTCTCATTGAACACGAACTTAACAAATAAAAGATAAAAATAAATAAACACTAATAATCATCCACCATGTCATCCACCGAAACACAAACGTCAAAATCCCAACATTCCCTTAGAAAGCGCGCGCAGCCACAGATAAAAAAGTAAAAAAATGTATCTATGATCAGTAATCTGTATCATAATGAAAAAAAATTAAATTATAACATTGTTTTGTTAGACAAACAGTGTTATAATTTAATTTTTTAATTTCATTACGATACTCTATGGTATAAAGTATGTCATTATAAACTCGTTTTGAGTTTTGTATTTCGAAGTTTACGATATGAGAGTAGATAAAATATATTACAAAACTCAAAACTCGGTCCTCATATTTTGCATACGGATGTCTTCTTGCGGCCTGGTCTACAAAAAAAAAAACATATTTTGACATCTGGTTTTATCGAAAAATTACTTATGGAGCAAAAAAAAAAAGATTCCGACGAATTGAGAACCTCCTCCTTTTTTTGAAGTCGGTTAAAAATGTAAAACTATTGATTTATGATTTTTAGGATATAGTATGAAATGGTAGTAGTTCATAATTAAAAATTGTTTTTGTGATAGTTTTTAATGTTATCTCAAGCAAGTGTTTATACATATAATTTGTAATATATATAATTATAATATGATTTGTAATTTGTCTTTAGTTTATGAAATGCAACTAACATTAAGGATTTATCACACGTTCTAAAGTATTTGTACCTTTATTTTAAGGGGTACTGTGGTTTTTCACTGACACCCTGTAAAATTCAAGAAAACTCAGTCTGGATATTTTTTTTTTCCTTTTGCATACCAATAACTGTTCGTCTATATTTCCGTGGGAATAATTTATAACCTCCACGTCAGCAAGTAGTAGACAGTAATGCTGTTATTGTGGTGGTATAAGACCAAGTTTGACTTGAGTGCATTTCCATATTAACACATGAATGGTCTGCCCTCTTAACTTCATCGTGAATAGAATAATGTTCAAGGTGGATAGTCAAAGCAATCTGAGATAGTCTAGCCTCACCAGTTTATGAAACCTCTGTAGAAGGAAATTAGTCATTACTTGAATAGCTAGTCGGCAGTGTATGAATGGGGTCTTCTTCATCAGGCTAAAATTTTCTTTGGGACACAGAGGCCTTACCACGAGCTCTTAACGCGATCCAGTTTAGGCTGTGGGAAAGAGACAGAGCTATACAAGTCGTGTAGCGCCATCTCTTTCCCACAGCCTAAAGTGGATCGCGTTAAGAGTTCATGGTAAGCCACCAGGCCTCCTCTATGTGAGAGGGAGTGGGCCATAATCCCTCTTCTTATCGTGCCTACGATGTTCTCTCTTACCTATGTATACCAAACTGTAACAACAACATTGTAAAAGCAAATATTTTAAAAGAGTAACCATGGAGTTTCTTGCCGGTTCTTCTCCATGGAAACGACTACCAATTTTTTTTTCTCTTCCCGACTTTTCATAAGTGCCCACTGAGGCCTATGTAAAATAAAAATATTTTGATTTTGATCTTGAATCCACCACGCGGGCCCAGTGCGGAGTGATGGATGACACATGTCTTCCAATTGGTTCTAGGGCATGCCGGTTTCCTCACGATGTTTTCCTTCGCCATTTTGAGGGCAGTGGTGATGAAATAAATTACACAAAGTAATGCGGGGTTCGAACCCACGACCTAAAATTCGTAAGTCGGGACATCAGTTGGATTAGTTCATCATCTGCCTGCCTTTTCTCAACTATATTGGGATCGGCTTCCAGTCGAACCAGATTCAGTTGGATATCAGTATTGTACATGGAGCGACTGCCTGAAGGACCTCTACAACCCAGTAACTGGGTAATACGATACCCCATGGTAAGACTGGTTGAGGGATTCTCGATGAGAAGATATCACGTAGCTTTTCAAACGTTAATGTTATGTAAGTTACTAAATAAGATTCTCAATTTTCAAGAAAGAAAAAACTTATATTATGATCGTTATAATAAACCTAAAGAACACAGCTATATTGTTGTACCAAGAAATATTTATATTCATAACTTCACAAACTTACAAAAGTGTTACAAACTTAAACAATAAAGAAACCGATAAAAGTTAAATCGTAAAAGGCAGGTATTTTGAACGAAGCTCTTTTCATAGCTCTTAAGATATGAATTCCGCAAGGAAAGCCCTTGTTGGTTGTCACGACATTAATACGTACGGTTATTATTAACCAACTTCCACAATGGGAAGAGGTTCTTAATTCTTTTTGTTAATGTCTTCTTCTTTATCGTTGCACTCTTGGCAGTGTGATCGTGGTCGTCATTTCAGCTGTTAGTGGCTCACCTAACAATACGCCGCCATTCCTATCTGATGGGCGCCTTTCTGGTGCAGACGTGCAGGGACTTGTCCACAGCTGCTTTTATCTGATTCGTCCATCTCATAGGCGATCTACCTCGTGCTTGGGTGCCTTCGACTTTTCCCTGCACCACTAGGCGCTCGATGGACTCGTCGGTACGCCGGGATACGTGTCCAAAGAATGTCAGGATTCGAGCTTGCACAATGGAAGACAGACGCTGCGTGATGTCAAGTTCTATAGTTGTTAATGTATGTTTGGTCCCGCTAAAAAAGTAAAATAAAAAACAAAAAAGAGTGTAGGTAAAATAATTTTGGAATGATATTATTGGAAGTCGGTGACAAAAAACCTAAGGAAATGAGAAAACTCGCTCAGCCGCTTTATTCAAGAACACACTGTAAATGGGTAGTTCTTCAGAGACAAAATTTTCGATGTCTGTGGGTATATTTCTGTAACCAACTAATAAAACGGCATGTAATATTTTTTTCTGTACAGTTTAGCTTTAACTCTACCTGGGACAAATTATATTTTTTTAATACTAGCTATCTAGATACAAAATAAAAAATTTTGAAGTCTGTTCTCCTGATTCATATAGGGCGTCCGTTTCCCATTTTCCGGAACAAAATGGTCGATGTCGCATTTTCCTTTTGATTTATCAATATAAATTATAGTTATATCGAAAGGTAATTAATTGACCTCTTACAAAAAATATATATATTAGATATAACTACGTTAGTGTATTTTTAATTAAGTAAATAAGAAGTGTCCGGCGTATAATACTGATTCATGTGGAGTAAGCTTTGCTTGACTGTACTTGGTCGAGGAATGATGATGAGAGTCTGGGATCCCACGTGGGGGGAAACCTGTCGTACAACGGACGTGCTAGAAGGCGGACATGAGGCTGGTTGGCTTAGAACCTGGTGAAACACAGGTAAATGTCTGATTCATCTGTGCTTGGTTTAGGTACGTTGCTGATTACAATCCCTAATTTATTAATTTTATTTTGCTGTTTTAAGACTTTAATCTGAGTTTCGTGTGATACTTTTGGGTTACAGATTCGTGTAGAAAAATGATAATACTGAAGTCTGTATGAATGATGAGTTAAGCATGATTTTAGGCAAAATCATGATTCATCTGTGCCTGATTCATATGTTCAAAAACCCATATGAATCTGAAAATAATTTAGTTTTCCTCTTTTCCAGTCAGAAAGGAGCACTTTTGTTACGTTATTTTACTTTTTCATGTCAGTAGAGTGTGTGTGACATAATTTTGACATTATTCTTCGGTTTTTATTCATATATAAGTCCAACTTTATCTATTTTATTTTATATTGCTGTTTACAACAATGCCACTATCAATAGTAGAAAAGATGGAAAAAAATATGTCTATGGGAAAAAGAGACTCACAGAACGTACGAATTTTTCATCCTTCTAAGATGGAAAATAAGAAAAGTTCCAGGCATGTATGCTGCGTGGAAATTAGAAATGAAAGAATTATATTTGAAAAAATAGAGAGAAAAAACAAAAGTAAACAGAGAGAATATTATAACGTATCATTAAAATAACTATCTAGTACCTATTTATAACAAAATTCTCGCTTTTCTGTAAGTATTTATTTCTGTAATTGTTAGTTTAAAAACAAGATTTTTATTGTTGAATTGACCAGATTTTTTCCTTGATAATATGATCACTGTTAATAAATTAATTGTTTTGTAAAAAAATAATATTGTTGTTATAATATTATGATTATTTTCTTATTACAAAGCCCATTTTTATTTACATCTGTAAAAAAATCTGATTCATCTGGGCACAAAATTTTTAAACGTCGATATCTTAAAAACTACTTTGTAAAAAGAAGTCCCTCAAACAAATAAATGTTATTTGGAATATCTATTTTCATATGAACATGTGTTACTGAGCTGAAAGTGAAATTAAAATTTGACCATATGAATCAGTCAAAGAATCAAATTCCGAAGAACTACCCAAATAATGAAAAATGCGTTAAAGAAAATCTGAAAAGAAGAACCCATATTGTGAGAAAACCTTAGCAGCACGCGTAGCATGGCGCCGTAGAAACTGATTGTCAGAGAAAAAAAAAGACAAAATTACAGAACGTAGAAAGATTTTTGTATAAAATATAAAAAAAAGAAATGTCACTATTATTCTTCAATGTAAAAATCGTGTAATACTTGTGCAAAAGAACAATCGATTTGTATATTAATAACGATAAAATAACTTTGTCTACTCTTGGTAGAATAGAGATAGAATTGGTAATGTTTCGGGTACTGCATTCATTTGGACATTCCCTCAGATTGTACGCAATTATTACAAAAATAAGACCTACCACTGAAGTGCCTACCTTCGTCAGAATACTTGCCAGGGATGGCATTCATCTTGCAAGAACGAAATGATTCAATTTATATTCTGAATCGATTCAACCGACCAAAAGACCTATTACTGAACCTATATTTTTCTTAGCTGGCTTTTTTATGTTGAGTACTTTTAAAATAGCGTAGAAGCAATTTGCCTGCGCAAATAGGGGCTAGGAATTCTAGCACAGGTGTCGTAACTTAGTTTTTTCAGCAACTATAATAATGTTGATACTCGTATTATTATTATTGTTGCGCAAATGTTTGTATTATCTACAAATAGTTGTTCCAGGTAAGCATATTAGTCTATAATAAGATTGAATAGGTTACGAGTAGGCAAGCGTACTTCACCATTGACCACATTACCACCAGCACGCGTAGCATGGCGATTCTATCTCTATTCTACCACGAAAACACAAAGTTTCATCGTTATTTCTATACAAATCGACTGTTTTTGAAGTGAAAACTTCTTTAGCGGCGTTGTACACTTTTTCTGTAATGGGTAAAAAATTTAAAACTCGCGTCAGGGTCACGTGACCAAAACTCGCGTCAGGGTCACGTGACCCTGATCGAAAATGAGTAAGACGTCATTCAAATTAAAAATAAAACATAGTAACAAAAAAGTTTTCACTTCTACCGGCACTCCTGGAGTGCAACCTTTTTTTTTTTTGCACAAATATGACACCATTCTTACACTATTGAATAAAAGAACGTTTATTTTAGATGTTTTTTTTACATTGCAATGCTTAAAACAATAAAAGATTTCTATGTTCTGTCATTTTGTCTATTCTTCCGTCGACAAAACTCCTTGCTACGGCTTCATGCTACGCCTGCAGGAGAGATATGAGTAGTGGTCAAACGAGAACCTATTATTTAATAAAAAAAATAAATATAATATACACGAGAAAACTTAGAGGGGGCAACGTTTTAAAAAGAAAGAAACACGGTAAACTACATACTAAAGACCTTAGGCCTGCCTTAGGCCTTATCACAATATTTCTGTACTTTATTTACAGCGTACTTGAAGTATTTACTGCATTTATTATATGAAAAATGAAAAAGTGCCTCTAGTGCGTACACACGAGGAACTAATTTTTTCCATGAAACTTACGTTAAAGTTTCCATTTAATTTACGTCACATAAACGTGAAAAGTTGTGCTAAAGCCTCGGGTCGAAATGACGCAAAAAATATGCCACTACGTTACTATATCCTGAAAAACGAACACTCGAAAGTAGGCGCTACCTACAATTCCATTTGCTTTGATTTACTAGCTCTTAGCTTTCTTGTTAGGGCAATACAAAAGTCCGATTAGAAATATTTACGTTCCCTGGCCACAGTTTGTAAACCAATGTGTTGTGTTATCTCGGATGGTTGCCAAATTGCAGTTGCTTTGGCCGGTTTTTAGACATACTAGATCTGGGTAAAAGCTAAGTTTTGTAGAATGAGGACAGGATTTTGAAGAATTTTGTAATTTTAGATATAAGGATAAGCTATTTTGTTTCCCGGATTTATATCTGACACTCTGGAAGAGCATTTATTTTGCCGTCTCTGCCCGTCAATGTCGCGGGTCCAGACATGCATCATTTGCCCGATCAATTCTTTTTTTACTTTACGCAATTTTTAACTAATAGTTGACCAATGACAGGTAATTTACATTACATGCACGCATTTTTCTAAAGAGTGTCTGGTCTTTTTCTACCCACATCTGCCTTGTAAATACATCACTTATCATAATTTCTTATCAACCACTACCTTATTACTTACAGAAATATATCTAACACCAGAGCTGGAAAAACCAGGCTTAATGTTTCTCTATGTACTATTTGTTTCTCCTCGTATCCCCAGGGTACGCTGCGATGTACTTTTCGTCCGTATTTTCGTCTACATTTTGGCAAGAACCTTTATGGAAAGGGACTGTGCACAAATGCGTTTTATTTTGTGTGTTTTCCCAGTGACGGTGGGTATTATAATGTTTTTTAGTTTAATGGTTATGATGATAGATAAATGTGCCCAAATGTCCTTTCTTTGGTTTTGGTCATGTGTGTGTGTTATGAGTTGAGCTACATAACTGACACATGCTTGCACTGACTGGACAGGTCCACTCAAATCTGTGTGGTTCTTTCTTCAAAAGACCACCTCAGACACCTGCATGGTTCTCATATAAGTTGATCAATACAAAATTGTCTGGACTTTTAAAGAGACTTTGACCTCTGAGTTTGTTTCGGATGTTTCTTCTCAGAGCAGTCAGGTACGAAACACCGGCTTCATTTATCGTAAAAATAGTGTCTTTTTGTCGTGTAAAGGAGTTTGCTAAAACCAATTTGCTGAATAAATATCACTTATCATTTACGACGATTTTTGATTGACGATTTTCCAAAAAATATAAAAATAAAACAAAAAAATATTTATTGTCAGCGGCGCGTACGTACCTACATACCTGATATCAGCGTAAGAAAAACCTCCCTTTAATCATTCCTGCAAAGCTATTTCAAGTAATCAGAAATGTTAGACTTCCCTCCGATTGAATTAATTACAAAGCTGATCAGTATTCATTAGCTAGGCAACGTGACAGACATACCCATCAACCTCTTTATTAGAAGTTAGGAAAGGTCTAGAAGGAATTAGAGGATTTATCTATTGTAATTAGTTTTTGTTTCTGTAGGTGATTTTGTCCAAGTAAATGCTCATTAGGGATGTATTCGTTTTATTTATGCGTGATCGATAACGAAATAAGGTAGAAGTTATTTGTCTGTTGTTACTAACAGTGGATGATATTTAATATTATTTGGTTGGCTTTTAAAATGTGCCCTGTACGGTGCAACCGCACAATTCTGCACATCAGCAGTTTACGCCACGTACATTAAGGGCCATTTAGACGGGGAGAGTTTCACGACTCGAACATACGATAATCGAAGGAATATTAAATATTGTCTTCGTCTAAACATCGCCCGTTGACTTGGGCGATAATCGCCTCGAATAGGAAGATTTCTCGTGTCCATCTAAACAGAACGTCAAAGCAATAATCGCATTTCGAGTTTTTATGACAGACTGTCAATGACAGTTGCTAACATGAGTGACATAACAAAACAAAACGGTTCAAACTGATTTGTACGATAATCGTATGAACGAGAAGAAATGTCATACGAGAATGTGTTTAGACGAGTCGAGTTTCTCGTATGCGAGAATCTTCCTTCAATAATTTTGACGTGTAAACAAACAAAGACATTATCGCCTACGATAATGTCATATGCGAATCTCGTATGATATAATCGTATACGAGATTTTAGTTCTTGCCTGTGTGTAAACAGTTTGATACGATTATGTTATGGCGATTATTGCTTGTGATTATTGCTTAGACATTATCGAACCGAAACGTTCGAGAAACTCTTCCCGTCTAAATGGCGCTTTAGACTCATTATAATAAGTTCAGTTCGCGTTGAGCGATCAAGTCAGCCAGGCGTTCTCGTTACAGCCAAAAAGGGCCGCGTCACTCACATCATTTCCGCACCATCCCTACCTTATGTATCTTTCGGACAATACAATAGTGATCAATACTTAAATTCTTTTATTCATTTCCAACATCATCTAATATAATGTACGGTCCAGCAATGGATCATACAAACCCTCTGCCCTGGATGGAACTGTCGGAATTGACTGACTATAAAACAAACTGTCCCTATACAGTTTTTCTTTGCGTTCCTTCATTTTAATACATTCTCGCGACCGACTTAACCCTATCGGGACCCAATGCCGTGTTCCGCGGCAGCGGGTGCGTGCGGAGGAGGATCACCTCTTCCTAACGCGTTCCGATTCCTCCTTCGCTAGCATTACCGCTTGTCAGAAGGAGGTGATTGCTTGTGAGCCGCATCAGGGTAAAACACGAGAAGTAGGAACTAACTTACATTAGCTGCTACATTTTTTTAACGTGGTTTTATCATCAAATGAGTTCTCCCACTCCGGGCAGGGCAGGAGACTTATACTGACTAAAATCCACGGTATCCTTCAATAGCTCTTTATGTTCCAGGGTCACGGTGATGAGATAAGTCCCGCGACTCCGGCAGGCTTTGGCCCTCTAAAGGGGGGCCCCGTCATCATGCTGACGCTCTTTGAGGCGCGCGTGGAACACAACGCGCCGTCGACCCACATTAGCTACTACATAACAATATTTTGACTGTGACGCGGATATATAGCCACACATTTTCCCACGTTTTTATATTTGGTCTGGCTTTATACATAAAACGTATTAGTCAGCCTCGTTCAGACTTATTGCAGACACCATGCTAAATTAAAATGTTTTTGATGGCCGGAAATATTGGAAATGTTTTAAGCTGGTCAGAAATTATGTAGACTGCACATATTGCAATAATGATATTGCCCGTTAAGACGCACCGTACCCAGTACACCTTCGGCTTTGTTTGTATACATTCTTACATCCGGTATCTGTTTGAACACATATTTACACATTTTACTAAAGAATATGGCTTTACCTCAAAATACGAGTAAAAGCCACAAACTATCTTCCAAAGTATTCTTCATTTCACGTCACAACAACTCTACAATAATAAAAAAAGATTCTCACTGAACAATCTCACAAACATTTCTCATATGAAAATCCGCTGTCGTCAGCACCTTATCTGCTTACCCCCTTCACCATTGTGTCACAAAACATCTCGTATGTCTACAGTCAATTTAATGTAAACAATCCCCTTTTCACTGGATGTATAAATCCCCCCTGCAAGGGATGTATTTTTTATTGTTTTCTGCAGATAGAACGGAGAGATTGCGGTGTTTTTGTATTTTATAAGTTTTGTTTTAAGTAGAGTGGATGAAAATGATGATGGTAAAATTTATTTCATCATCATTATCATCATGTCAGCAGTAAAGCCGCATTTACATTACGAATGTAGTGTCATGCATGATAAAACTAGTTTCGTGACACTAGTTTCAGCACATGTCAAAGTACTCGTTTAAATTTAAGGGCGCTATGACATACTGAAAGAACACAATTCCTGTCAATTTGACATCGTGATGCCCCCCGCATAAAAACAAAACACTAACGAAACAGCTATGCCTCGTATACCAGAAAGCAAACAACGTGAGCTTTTGCAACTTTTGTTTCGAATAAACAAAGTAAGATCTCGGTCTTCTAGACACTACTTATTTTCATAAACGAATGGATAATATGATAAATATATACCTATCAAAATAAAATAAGGGCCACTCAATAAATTACACTAATTTAAACCGTACATTGTGTCACACTGCGAATTGGATATGTTTGTAATTTACAAAGTGTGCATTATAGAGATTATTCAATTTCATTCTTAACAAGATAATATTTACTCGTATTATACGAGTAAATTATCTTGTTATGACATCTTTCAGGTGTTGATTTTGTTTCTAGTGACTAATTGGAATTCATAACTTTTTAATTAGATTTTTGTAATTATTTAGAATTTACGATTTGGTGTTTAAAATTTTTCAAACCTTTTCTTTGACTTTTACATCAAACAGTCATTTATGCCATCTATTCAGAGACATAATTATGGACGCAAAACCAGCCACTTGGGGTGATTAAGGTGACATAGACCCCAAGTGGATGGTTTTTATCTCCTTAGATATAACCAGAAATGGTCGGTTTAATGCTCGAATATTTCCAACCAGTGGTTCAAAATATTTGAAACTAGTGTCAATTAAGAGAGGGGTAATATCACCAAACGCCGTGATCCAAGAAGAAAGTGAGCAAGGCCCAAGAAGACGTTAAACCGCGCAAAGAGAGCGATAATCTGCTACGCAGATCATACAAAGTCCATTGCGACCAGCCACAAGACAATTTCGAATCGACACCATGAAGATTAAAAATATTCGAGAAGATTCTTGGTTCCCCTGCAGTTAACTGTGAGCGGATGGTGCAACTCGTTAAACATTTGCAAAGGAGAATATTTATTGAACTGTTTTGACTGGGCTTCAGTGCTTCTTATACTGGGTTACAGCTGGGTTATTTTTTTAATAAAGACAGATCTATCAGAGTGTAGAGAAGATCTAAACAACAGGGTTTCAGATCATTTAACTCTTGAAACAGAATGTTTCGGTGAGCTCTAAATTATAATCTCTATCTCGCAAAACTGAGCTTTCACTTCCTAACGAAGTTACGTAACTGCTCAAAATTGCGTAAAAAATGTGGTTCAACTCCACATTATTCCATTCGCACAGCAAGTAGTACCTGAGTTCATCTTCGATCAATCGCGACTACCAGTGCATAGATTCGTTTATGCTCGAATTACGATGCTACAATTGGTTACTCAGGCTTTTTACCTAATTTCTATTGAAACGGTATAGAAAATGTTCGTTATTTAATAGATAACATTTCACCTTTAGTAAAATAACACAGGGTTTATTAGAAAAAAAACATTATTTTTTCGATTTCATTATTTTATATGAAACTTGACACATTCCTGTAATTTCTCACTTTTCATTCAATTTCGCTTATTTTTACGATTTATTGGAATGCTAACTTATTTTTGTATGTTTTATTCTGAGTAGTATCTCATCATCATCAACATCATCATTAGCCGGAGGACATCCACTGCTGAACATAGGCCTCCCCCTTAGACCGCCACGCCGAACGGCAATTCGCCACTTGCATCCATCGGCTGCCCTCGACCCTCAATATGTCGTCGGTTCACCTGGTGGGAGGCCTACCTACGCTGCGTTTTCCGGTCCGTGGTCGCCACTCGAGAACTTTTCTTCCCCATCGGTTGTCAGTTCTACGAGCGCTGTGGCCTGCCCATTACCACTTCAACTTGCAAATTTTATGAGCTATGTCGGTGACTCTGGTTCTTCGCTGAATATCCATGTTCCGGATTTTATCCCACAAAGAAACTACGAGCATAGCTCTTTCCATTGCTCGTTGAGTGACTCTTAGTCTCTCTAAGAGGCCAGCAGTCAAGGACCACGTTTCGGAGCCATATATCATCACTGGCAACACACACTGGTCAAACACCCTTGTCTTGAGACACTGTGGGATTCTCGATGAGAAGATATCACGTAGCTTCCCAAACGCTGCCCATCCGAGTTGGATTCTTCGGGCGACCTCTTTCTCGAAGTTGGACCTACCTAACTGAACAATCTGTCCAAGGTAAGTATAATGGTCTACAACTTCGAGAGTATCGCTCCCAACAACAACCGGTAAGGGTGCCACATGGACATTCGACATGACTTTCGTCTTGTCCATGTTCATTTTAAGGTCGACCCGTTGGAAAACGATACTGAGGTCGCTGAGCATAGCATTGAGGGGCTCCAACGATTCTGCCATGATGACTATATCATCGGCAAAATGAAGGTGAGTGATGTATTCGCCATTGATGTAGATGCCGAATCCGTTCCATTAGGAGAGCTTGAAAACGTCCTCCAACGCGTTCGTGAACAGTTTCGGAGAAATAACGTCTCCCTGTCTCACGCCTTTTATTGGATTGGTTTCGTGCTCTCTTCCTGCACGTGTAGCATGGCAAGTCTATCTCTATTCTACAAAGAAAAGACAAAGTTATTTCATCGTTATTTCTACACAAATCGACTGTTTTTTTGCACAACACCATTTGAAAACTATTGAAGAAAAAGGACGTTTATTTTCTATATTTTTACGGAGTTCAAAAAAAAGGAGGTTATCATTTCGACCCGTATGTATGTAATATTATCAGAACTGCCCAGTTTTCGTATATGTTAGTCTATATCAGCGTCTGAACAAAACCAAATTTCATAAGTGTATGTATGTATGTTTTTATGTTTGTGCACGCATATCTCCGGAACTACAAGTCCGATTTAAGTAATTCTTTTTTTGTTGCACTAGGTATTGTTTAACTTAGGGTACATTGCAAGTTTCATCTAAATCGGTTCAGTAGTTTTAGAGATATGGATTTTTTGGTTGCGACGGATTACAAGATTAGTGCACATCATGTAAGAAAACTTTGTATTTTACAAGAATTTGGGTTGAATATTTAATAAATAAATAAACTAAAAAGGGAAAAATAACAACTTTTTTAAAAAAAGTACCGACTTCAAAAACAAATACAAAAAAGTTTAAAATAACCTTTCTTTCGGAAGTCGGTGGCAATAGTCAATGAAATAATAAATAAAAATCAAAGCCACCGACTCCCGAAAGAAAGGTTATTTTAAACTTTTTTGTATTTGTTTTTGAAGTCGGTACTTTTTCACATTACCATGCTCAAACCGATAAAAATATTTCTACGTTCTGTTATTTTGTCTATTCTTACGTCGACAAAACCCCTTTCTACGGCGCCATGCTACGCCTGCTGAAATCGGATGGACATGGTGGCGTTTCTATACAAACACTTAAACACTTCGATATACCTATAGTCGTGACATCGTTGGAGGGACTGCAATACTGCCCAGGTTTCGATTGAATCGAAGGCTTTTTCATAGTCCACAAACGCTAAACACAATGGTCTATTATAGTCCTCTGTCTTCTGTATAATCTGGCAGAGCGTGTGTATGTGGTTTATAGTACTAAAACCTTTTCGGAAACCGGCTTGTTCGGGAGGCTGGAAGTCATCAAACCTGCGTTCGAGACGGTTCGTAATGACTCTTGAGAACAGCTTGTATATACATGGCTCAGAAGTGAGATTGGCCTGTAGTTCTTCAATAAGGTGTTGTCACCTTTTTTGAAGAAAAGAACAACCACACTCCTGTGCCATGCTTCTGGCGTAAAATCTTTGAGTATGACGGAATTAAATAACTTCTGGAGGACTAGAGTAGTACCGGTTTTCCACCCGCTCTCAGAAGTTCTGTTGAGATTCCGTCCTCACCCGGCGCCTTGTTATTCTTGAGCTGTTTAAGAGCCATTCTAATCTCGTACAGGCTGGTGTCTGGGATATCCTCAGTGTAGTGTCACGTCAGTTTAGCTCTTGCGTCTCAAGATGTACCGACACTGGGTTGTCGTATTGATGTATATAACTGTCCGTAAAACCTCTCAAGCTCCCTTAAGATCTCTGGTTTAGTCGAAATGATGCTGCCGTCGTTAATCTTCAGCTTTGTCATTTGGCTCTGCCCAATAGACGAATTCTTTTGAGCCCCGGTTCCGCTCGATTGCCTCTTTGATCCGTGCCGCACTAAAGGAGCGCAGGTCACGTTGCATTGATTTAGAGATTCGTCTATTGAGTTTGCCATATTCCGACATATCAGCTGAAGATTGCAGCCTCATCTCGGTCCGGTCCTGCAACAACCGGATTTTTCCGTTCGAGAGCTTTTGAGGTTTATTGCGGCGCGGGGTCTTAAAGAACTTGGACCCCACAGCTTGGACAGTTTCCACCAACCCATTGTTAATCTCGTCCACAGTTTCGCATTCGGTTAGGCACTGGAAGCGATTGTGCAGTTGAAGTCTGAAGTCTTCGGGGTTCCTGAGTAGTATCTGTTTTTTGTGAATTTTATTCATGAATTAAATTCACAAATTAATATCAGGCAAAAGAGCCATGGCCGGTTGAGTGCTTGAGCTTCAATGCTGATAAGACGTGAATTTTTCCGCAAAAAGGAGCCAATCCGACTCGGTTCTATCTTTCTGAGGTGTAACCGTAAAAATGACAGGCTATCTTGACCTTTTTGGGGTGCCGTTGACATCGACCCACAATAAAAGTCCTCTTATTGAGTTGGCTGCAAAAAAGTTAGGTACATGAAGTGGTACAGGTTTGCCAAATCCCAACTCGATGCACTTGAGTCAATTTAATAGTGCCCGGAATTGATCGAGGCCACGATCTGCGGGGCAAGACGGAATAGGAAGTAGTCACCTCGAATCCTCATGCAAAGCAGTCATGCTAGCGAAGTAGGAGGTGGAACACGTGAGCGAGAACAGCCGCGTGACCTACAACGACGAGAAGAGATTTCTATTTGAGGGTAGGAGCTTGCCTTGGTCACTGGACTGTCTTATCAGGTAACGGTGACCCTGGAACGTCAAGGGCTACTGAAGGGTCACCATGGATATTAGTCAGTACTAGAGTCTGGTAATAAATCCCGTCCCGCTCGGGAGGACACATATTTTGATGATTTTACCAAAAAAAAAAAAAAATACAATGCAGCTACCAAAACGGAATACCGCAATTGACCGGATGCCGAACCTGATACAAGACTTCAACTCTCTTCGATCAAACCTAATAAAAATACATTGATGAAAAAAAGTACCGACTTCAAAAACGAATACAAAAAGTTCAAAACAAAACTTTTCTCTGGGTTAACCGCTACCTCAAAACGATCAGATCAATTTTTCACGGATTTTCGGGGCGCACATTAGAGAGCCAAATCCTGCCGGGCGTCGCGGAATTGTCTTATCGGGTATCCATAGCCTGGGATCGCAATGGGTTATTGAAGGACACCGTAGATTTTAGTCAGTACAAGTTTGTATGTCCCTCCTGTCCTTCCCTGGGTGGAAGGGCTGATCTGATGATTTTACCACGTAATAAAAAGCCATACCATCAGGGGCATGACCGGTGGTATGGTGGGTCCCGCAGCGAGCTATATTATTTTTTTTTTTCTGAAGAGCTATAGCTATTCAGAAAAAAGCTATAAGAATTATTTAAATTGTTTTTTTTATTATTTACATTATTTTTTTATTTACAATTATATCCTCATTCGAATATAGTAGAAAAATTCAATCAAATTAATTCAAAATATTAGCTTGTATCAAGAAAGGTAGGTTATGCTGTATTCTTGGCGACTGGGAAAATTACTGGCCACCACTCATGACCTGCGGAAAATTCGAGGTACTACATTTTTCACATGGAATTTGATGTCATGACAAAGACACTGGCGCCGCGTGTAAAGGTCATGAATGGTGGCGTGTATTTTAAATTTTAATAATTACGTGACTAATGTCAAAATGGTTGCGAGCGATACGTCCTCCCGTCCTCCCTCAGAAGGCGCCCCGCGCCGTCTAAATCAAAGAACAAACCGTTCTTGGTTTTATATTGAATTTTGTCATTGCATATTATAATTGTTTAATACTATTATTTTACTTTTATATGAGCTAATTATTTTTTAAATGCAAGCTAACATAGTAACCTTAGTCATTCAATACTTTTTGATTGAATATTCAGTAAATCTTGATAGATAAAAAAATATAATTTCGGACGAAAAAATGTCAAATTCTTCCTGTTTTGAAAAATTATTTTTGGTTTATTTCTGAATGAAAAATTAAAAAGTGATTAATGCAGTCCAAATATAATCTTTCAGATTTACCATGGGCATTTTCAAATATTATTTTACTATAATACCTTCTATGTAATTCGGTACCAAAGTTTGACAAAAAGTAGAATTTTATGAAACATCTTTTGGAGAGACAAGGTTTTTACTCATGTATGTAAACAAATCTAAAAATTTGTTCAATGCACTCCACACAGAAATAATCAAACTTTCTCGAGTATATATTTTTTTCTCATTTGTGGTAATGACATACCCAGAATCAGGTTCCAAAAGTCGCACAAAAACAACGAAACGTGTGAAAGCCCTCTTAAGCCTCTGTTCAGACACGGCGGGAACCGCGCGATTCACGCGCGGGAATCGCGCGGTTATGTCTGAACGATTACTTAATAACTCATACAAATAAGACTCATGCGATTTCCATGCGATTGTGAAATCGCGCGGTTCCCGCCGTGTCTGAACAGAGGCTAAGTGTCGTGAAATTAACAGTATCGCGGAGATACTGGCCCTGTCAAGATCAAAGCTGTATCTAATATCTTTTAAACGAGCAATTCTTGTATATTTATATATAATCAGGATCTCGGAAACGGCTCCAAGGATTTTCATGAAAGTTACAGATTAGGGGTTTTTCGGCTCAAGGAATCGATTTATCAAAGTTCGAAAAAAGCTCGGTTCCCAAGATATAGACATTTTAAAAACCGAGCGAAGCTCGGTCCACCAGATATTTTCATTTATGATGCAAAACGTCGTTGTGGAAATGATAAAATATAAAATAAATATAAAATTTATCTCGGAAAAAATGTATTGTCCCATTATGGAACTACTCGAGGACAAAACTTGGAAAAAAAACATCTGGGTGCAACACAGTTAATCTCTGAATCAGCAGATGATCCTAAAAGCTATGCAAATTACTTTCGTATGGGTAAATATCATTTTAATTTCAAATACCACACGTCCACTCAACGCAGGTGCTGTCGCGACACTAGTGTCGTGTCGTATTTACATGATGAAAGTAGTTGCATGAAATTACTTTCACAACAAATATGCGCATAGTACGAAACTAATTCAGTGTCACGAAAGTAATGCATGCATTGTAAAACTTTACACGTGAAATTACTGGTGAAATTAGTGCCATGAAAGTACTTTCATGCAACTAGTTTCGTAATGTAAAATTACGAAAGTGGTAAAATCATCAAATGAGTCCTACCACCCCGGGCAGGGCGGGAGGGACTGTCAGACTTCTACTGACTAAACTCCACGGTGTCCTTCAATAGCCCTTTCTGTTCCGGGGTCACGGTAAGGAAATAATCCCGAGAATTTAAAAATAAATCAATTCGGATCGTACATGATGTGGCCATCTCTTATCATTTGAACTTATTTGTGTTTTTTTTGGAAACACTTCTTGTTTGGGATGAAAGAAACGTGGTCATACCCTATCATAAAATGAAGGCTAGTGCTTCTACAGTCAAACCTAAAAACCTACGTCTTTATCACCAAAAAAAAAAAAATTAAAACATCCATTTTTAATCAAGAAATTTTCCCATTCGTGCCTCGAATAATTTCAAGGAAGTTAAAATCACTTTTGTGTAGGAAATTGAACGAGAAAATGGCAACACATTGTGACACAAAAAAGAAGCAACCGTATTGCCTTCATTTTATGACCCATTCGGGTCTTACATACCCCGTAGGTCCCTTAAAGGGTATGTAATACCCTAATGGGGAATTTCGCTATTGTGTTCACGAAACAGTATTGAATGAAAATGTTTTTCTGTACCACGAGGAGAGAAGGGAACTGTGGCCCAAAGTTCACATTAAAATGCATATTCCATGGGGTCCTTTGTTTAAGAAAAGATATTTTGAACTTTGGTGAAAATTTAATGAGGTTCAGGATTTTCCACTCTTGTTTTGTTTAAGTAAACATTTTTTTGTTATTTATTTTTCTTTTAGAACAGCATGTTTATTAAAATTCTTGACCAAAAAGACCTTCTGTTTAACCAACCACAAAGGTTGTTTACACATTGTTAAAGTTCCATTTTTTATCTGTTTTTTCTTGTACTATTTGGAGTGTGTTTGTGGCGTGTGCCAAGAAAAAATATTTTTTATCTCCATCAAAGCAATTTTTCCGTTGTTCACCATAGAAAAACTTAAGACTACATCGTATATCACAACAGTCGAATGTCAAGTACTTTGTTATCAAATGTTTTGTTCGGTCGAACATGAGATAGTCATGTTCGTAAGTTCATATGCCACTCATTTGTTCAGAAAACTGGAAAGTGTCCTCTGTCAAACATAAGTATTTTCCTTTGTTTTTGTTGTCTGTCCGCACGAGAATGGCCTCAGGTAGAAGGAATTATGTTGGTTCAAACCCACCCCGAAATCTCTCTATTGGGAAATCGTATTACCAGAAACAGATTTCAATCATTTTAACACTTGTTACTACTCGTACATCCTATAGATAGGTACAAACAAAGTGAAGTTTATGAATTTGTTTGTTGGAAGTAATCTATGAAACTGCTGAACCAATTTTGAAAATTCTTTCACCACTAGAAATCTACATTATTTTTGAGTTATATGGGCTAAATTTTGTTTTAGAATTATTGTACCTATGCGATGCCAAGGCGGGTCGCTAGACTCGCTAGTTATGTATAATTTAAGACTGCGCTACAAGCGAAATCTTCAATTTTGGATTGGATTTTTAGAGTACTAAATCGTATTTAATTCGGAACAAAAGTATATGTTGGGAAACTTCATTATATTTGCGAGGGCAGAGTCAAACAGAAAACATAAAAAGAAAATTTTTTCTCGATAGAAAATGATCACAAAGTTGCCTCTGATTTTCACGTTTTTTTGATTTCATTCTATTTTGGTTCGTCCTACAGAAATATAAATTAGATCAATATGGACACAATTACGTAGCCGAGGGCAGTGTCTGGCACTTTTTCGAAATATTGTTTATAATAAAAGTTATCATTGTTCTTAGCATTCGGCGCTTACGACGTTTTTAAACCATGTAGAATGCTATTTTCCATTTCGCGGCACATTAGAATCTGCGTCACGAGTGAAGGTCTGCGGAAAATTCGTGGTACTACATTTTTTTAATACAATTTGATGTAATGACATAGACACTAGCGCCGAGTCAAAACGACTTTTGTCGCGGCGCGGGTTCTAGCTTCAGGCATCATTTTGTTTCACCTGCCAGTCGGCGCCGCTCTATTGAGACGGGAGGACTATGACAGTTTGCACCGCGCCCGGCGGCTATCAAAATAATAATATTTTTGTTGATATAATCAGAGAAACAACACATAATACAACAAAAATACGAAAGCTAAAATATTTTAAGACTGAAATAATTTCAAATAGCCGAAGACCATTTTTTTAAATTTCTTTTGCCACATGCGCGCTAAATAAGCAGTATGTCAATTGTTCTGCTGGTCGAGTATTTTTTATTACTGTATAATGAGGTCGGCTTAAAATAAATGATGATTTGTTTTTGCATAGATTTATTCATGTTACATACTTATAAATACAAACACATTTATTTCAAACATCGCCATGCTAAGTCTAGTACGATACAAATATTTTAACGTTATAATATTTTTTTTTTAGGCTGGCCACACTGGTGGCTGGTTGTAACTAGTTTCGTAATGTAAATCAGGCTTTAGTCTCTCTTAAAGGCCAGCAGTCAAAGACCAGAATGCTCAATTCCCATAAAATGACAACAAGGCCGCGCAAATATAGTGGCAAGGTGGCAAGTTCTTATGTTGGTAGATTCTCGTATAAGCCTAATTCTCAAAATAGCAAATTCTCTCAAAATAGCGATACAACTAAAAGCGGGGTTTCCATTAGGTTGCCCGACAACATCGTGAGAGTCGCGGGCAACAAATGCATCCAAGTGGCGGTTGTCTTTCAGCGTCGCGGTATAGTGGGGAGGCTTTTGTTCAGCTATGTATACGTCTTTCTGATGTAATTCTAAACGATCATAAACAATCTAAGTCCAATGTTCCATGAACGTGATACATTGAATGGAATGTTTATTATACATATTTATTGAACACTTCTACACCATTCGCAACTTGAAATTGAAAATAATGTAATACATATTTACAATACAAAAACAACCACAAAAAATGGTAAAATAACCTACAAAACTCTTCTTTCGGAAGTCGGTGACTTTTTTTAATAATTTCATAGTCTTTTTTGCCACCGACTTCCGAAAGAAAAGTTTTGTAGGATATTTTACCCTTTTTTGTGATTGTTTTTGAAGACGGTTACATTTTTTTTGACAATTTTTTTATTTTTTTAGTTTAAATATTCAGCTACAATTCTTGTAAAATATGTATATCATTTTTGTGCACTAGAATTTTGTAATCCGTAACACCGGTAATAACATCGTTAACATCCCTTTCATTCATTCCCTATCTCGAAAACTACTGAACCGATTTTCTTGAAACTTGGAGTATTCCCTAAGTTGAACGATACCAAGTAAAACTAAAAAAGGATTACTTAAATCGGACTTGTAGTTCCGGAGATATGCGAACACAAACATAATTTACTAAATCAGTCGATGCCAAGTCCTTACTAGAGGAGTTGTACCTTCCATCATCAGCTCAGCTACATGAGATGATGATCACCATACGCAAATACCTAAATTACTTCATAAAATTTGCGGAAAACAATGTGTAGGCCTACAAAATTTGAGGGTTGCCCTCGATTTCTCCAGTATCCAATCATCATATCCTGACATGGTGACAATGGGACCACTTCAGAAGTATCTCCTTTCGAACAAAAAAAGAATTTTGAAAATCGGTCCACAATATTGACGGAGTAATCGCGTAACAAACACACAAAAAATAAACATACCGTCAAATTGATAACCTACTTCTTTTTGAAGTCAGTTAAATTAACTAGAAATAATTTCCACTAAATTAAAATACTGTAAGCAGGCAGCCCTACCGCGTCCGTGTGTACCCCGCCTGTGAAGCCGAGTCGTACCTACTGTCATAATGTTAGACTGTGGCACAGTAGTTGTTTTGTTTTTTCAAAGAAGTTTTGCAGAGCGCGTCGTCACAGCGCCCGTGGTTGTTATTGGTACTAGAGCAGAGGCATGTGAGACGCGAGGGTGAAATCTGATTTTTTCCTGGCATAATACCCACTCTTAACAAAGTTGCTCATATTATAATATTTTTCTGTTCGATTGTAATCTCAAAATGTGATCCATGTCATCATCATCACCAGCTTACAATGTTCCCACTGCTGGGACACAAGCATCCTCTTCGTGAGGGGGAGACGGTCCATGTAAATTACCTATTATTTATTTTCAACATAAAATATTCAGCCGCCAACATAATATTACGTCTATAAAACGTGTGAAACAACCCTTATTCTGATATAAGTTTTTCCAACTCATCGGCCCATTCTTAATCTCATCACATTTCAATTTGCCACGCTAAACTAAGCCGTAATACCTCCCAGACAGACACACTAACTTATGTATACATACAATATTAGTGTGAATTCAGTCTAAACGCACGACGCATTTAATCCAACACGAGTTAAAGCGCTTTACAGCGGGTTTTCTATGAATATTTTACTTGCCGAGTCAAAAGGTACACATGATTACACTGAAGGTTAACTTAGCAACGTGTGGGCTTTGTTCAGTGGCCTGAAAAGCGGTTTTGAAAAAAGCAGTCGATGTTTTTAAATATGTAACTTATTTAGGAGCAATGTTGGCCCAGTTGTATCGGACCCGACTTACGGGTTCTAACCTAGCTAGGCACATTACTTTTTGTAATTTATTTTATCGCGGTCTAAAAATGGTGATGGAATACATGTTGTAGAACGAAAAATTCGGAAACATGTGACTTCTACCAATGCACACTGGGCCCGCGTGATGGATTATGGCCCACTCTCTCTAACAAAGAGGAGGTCTGAGTCCAAACAGTGGAAACACTAAAGTTTGATGATGATTATTATAAAAGAGAGGTCATGTATGTAAAGTTATTTGCCATTTACGAAATTCTCTTCTTTTTCTTTTGTAGCCCACGCTGTCCCACTGCTGGGCAAAGGCTTTCTGCCTAATTTTTCCAAGAGTTCTTGTCCTACGCTACTTCGTACCGTGGGTGCGTTTACAACCATATAAACTCACATACACAAACACCCAAACCCGGACTAACTACATTCAGATCCTACAAATATTAATTGTTCCGTGCGTAGTACGAACCCGCGACATGCTGTGCAGCATTGTATCGCCCAGCCACTACGTCAACCGTGCCGTCTGTAGTGTTTCAGGGTTTAAGAGGAAACAGCAAGGGCTGGAGAATTGAAAAATAGGTATTTGTAAAATCTATTGCTGTCGCACAGTGCCCACAACAGAGTTACAGAGCGCGAAGGAGACAACTGCAGCTTGGACCGAAAATACCTTAAAAATGGCACAAAGTCAACGATTCGTAGTCCCCTGATTACTCCTCCAAAACTTAACCGATTTCACTACTTTTTCCTTTAAAAAATAAAGAAAGGCATTGGCCGTGTTCCTATGTTTTCCTTTTTTTATATAATCTCGTCAAATTTGTTTACTGATTATTTGAACACAGCGGAAAATCTGGCCATTTTTTTAGGATTTTGAATGTTCATATCTCTTTTCATTATTAATTTATGGGAAAAAGGAAAACATAGAGACATGCCAATAGTGATCATAGACTTTTTGTAAAAAAACTATTGCTCTACTGGCATTATCCAGGGAGAAAACAGGGGACTACGTTTGTGTGGAAAAACGGCCGTGCTGTTTCCTCTTAATAGACTGCGGTGACCGCTTTCCATCAGGCGGGTCGTATGCCTGATTATAAAACCTCTTCTACACGATCAGACTCGACCGCCGACAGAGGTGACCTTAGTCGCGTCAACAGTACCCAACCGTCTGGAACGCTGTCGGCTGACTCCGCCCATATTTGGTCTCCCCACCAACGTCTACACGGTAGATTTTCACACCCACCGGATCAAGGTCACCTCTGTCGGCGGTCGGGTCTGATCGTGTAGAAGGGGTTTAATACACATAGAATAGATAAATACACACTCAGTAAGACGTGAATAAGTCGTAGTGTTGGCAAAGCGTGTGTGATACATCTGGGTGTCGAGTCTGCTAATTATTAGTCAGAATGGCGCCACAATGGCATTTCAATTTTCGAACCATTTTTTACTCAGCAGTAAAAAATGGTTCGAATAAGCACTACAATTGAAACGCCATTGTGGCGCCATTCTGACTAATAATTAGCAGACTCGACACCCTGGTGTTACAAGACTGCTTTCCATCAGGTAAGATTCACACCAACCGGCCGGACTCAGCGGCATTTTACAATGCGGTAAAGAACATTGAAATCTATTAACAGTAAATACAGTTCATATTAGCATGCAACTTACGGGACACGTCGCTACGTGTCGCGGAATGTCGACGGAGATAACTTTGCAAGCAAATATGAACTGTATTTGCTGTTGATAGATTTCAATGTTTTTTACCGCATTGTAAAATGCCGCTGGATCCGGCCGGTTGGTGTGAATCTTACCTCAGTTGAGGCTTGTCACTGACCCTGCAGCTTTTTGATGCCCTTTCTGAGCATCGAAAAGCTGCTAGGTCGGGAATGCGGTACCTCTAGTTTCGTAGGCTTTCATTGGCGTCTTTTTAGGGTAAATTCACAAAGACAAGACGCTGCGCGCACATTTTAATAGAGTTATTCAAAATCTAACCTTGTATCCTCACGTGGTTTGTGTGAACTAACCTTTTTTCAGCAGTAAATGGTTTAAAAATCTACCTTTCTGGTATAAAAAAAAATACAAGCTTTACAACAATTGTCTATCAGTATTCAAGAAAAACGTCTACGTAGAATTGAAGTCCGTAATGGGTTTGGACCTAAACCAACCCAAACGTATGCAGATTCCTTACCTAAGCTTGCTAGACCCCTTTTAAAGTATTCCTCAAAACGTACAGAATACAAATCGAACCTTCGTCTAGCTTTTGTTTCTTGAATTTGTATTCAGTGGTTGAAAATATGTAAATATGTTCCATAAACTATTTGCTATTAGGACTTTCAAGGTAGGTTTTACATTTCACTATACCTGGATAATCAATACTGTTTGAGCTTAAAAAGCTCCTAAATATATGTACATATTCATCCTCTCCATCTTAGAAAAGTTTTCTTTTTCCACAGATTCAAAACGCCACAATTTAGACAACTTAGAACAGTAAATAAAACAACTCAGTCACGAGTGGTTTAAATCAAGTAGTTACTAAGTTTTAACTTTAATATAAAAGTGTTTTTTTGCTCTTACATACTCTATTTTAAGAAGAGGTCGGTGATTGCTGAACCCAGTTACTGAGTCACACAAAAATCGTTTTTTTTTTATTGGGACAAACCCACCACGCTATTCCCAAACCACTGCAACTCCTGAATGCCAGAATCAACAGTGGCAAACACCAGAAAAGCGCCGAGGCAATGAAGCTCGACGTGTCCCGGAGAATGAATTTACCTGTCTTGGATCCTGCACGAAATTAATCAGAAAAGAAAAGTGGAGGAGTAGAAAAATATGTTTCCACTTCCCTCCATGCAAGCAGGAGACAGACAGAACAAGGCCAATAGGCACAAAGGGACATTACAACTGGGAGAAGCCCAGTTGCCTAGCACAATAATCGGTTGTTAAGACTGGTTGTCAGACTTTCGGGCTTTTAACTAACACTTAAATACTGTCAAAGCTCAACAAATTACAGACGGGACAAGATTTCCGAAGCACGTAATCAAATTGTGGTCTTCTTAAAGACTGTAGATTTTCCAATCTTTGTGAAAACATTTCTGCTAACATTTTCAACCCTGCCCCCCTAGACAAGTCGCATCGCAATCTATTGAAGATTTTATGGCGTTGTCGTTCGTTCCAGTCGCTAACGCTTAGAATCCTAAATAGATTTTCAACTAAAGACTTGAAGGAATAAGGTTGAAAATCTATTGGGGAGAACCGAGCGTTAACGATTATCGTTTGCGACTTGTCTAGGGGGGCTGATGTAGGTAACTAGTATTCTGCCAGCGCCTCGCAGTCTCCACTTCCGATTGGTTCGTTAGAACATGTCCGGTCCGATCGGCTTTGATCGCTCACCGGAAACCCGTGTACCACGACAATAATAACCCAATCAGCTTGTACGGTTGGCAGAACCTCTTTTGTGTTGTTCGTTAAATTATATTGTAGTGATTTTGAAGGATTAAGGAGCGTGAGGGTTAAAGTCTTAATAGGTATGTAAAGATTGGGGTTTTTCTTTGTTGTTTTATAAGGAAAGAAAGAATGTAGTTTTTTTTTTAGTTTTGGTCAAAGGCCACTCTTAACTTGGACTTCAAAAACTTAGTTTGCTATAGTAATTTTTCGCAATAAAAATACTGATAGCGCTTTCTGTCCTAGATTATGTCGTGATTTCTGTATTTGCCAAAACGGGACTACTACTTCAGAATATTACCTACTAATGCCTTTATACGACCACGGTGCTTTAATTCGGATTTTCTAATAAGTCTTGCACACTCCATTCACAAAAAGTTACTCAAAACAAAACACAGAGCTGAAATATGTCAGTTCAACAATACATCCAATTCCGTCGACCATCGGACTACGGAACCACAGATAGACAAAAAGTAAAATACAGTATTACTATTTCGACCACGACGGAGCGCAACTTCGAACTAAAAGTGGCACAAATGTTATTCTTGGTAGGGACACTGAATTTCTGAGAACTTTTGATTTTATTATTGTGTTGATAGTGCAGCGGTGGCCCAGTGGTATCGGTCCCGACTTACGAGTTGCAGGTCGTGGGTTCGAACCCCGCCATGCGCATTACTTTGTGTAATTTATTTCATCACCACTGCTCTCAAACGGTGAAGGAAAACATCGTGAGGAAACCGGCATGTCCTAGAACCAAAAATTCGAAGACATGTGACATCTGCCAACCCGCACTGGGCCCGCGTGGTGGATTATGGCTCACTCCCTCTCACAAGAGAGGAGGCCTGTGTCCCAGCAGTGGGAACGTTATAGGTTGATGATGATTGATGGTGTACAGCTTTTGCTCGGTAAGTACGCCAAGCATACGTCACACTGTTTGGCAAAGCTAAATAAATTAAAAGGCATTTATACTGTTTAAATATTGTAGGCTAGTCTGAGATGGTCTTTTGAAGAAAGAACCACACAGATTTAAGTGGACCTGTCCAGTCATTGCAAGCATTTGTCAGTTTCGTGTAGAGTTTGTATTCCAAAGAAAGGACTTTTGGGTCTCATCAAACAATACATATTACTCAAACTCTCAGACAATCAATAGTATAATTTCTAAAAAAAAAATACTTTTTAACGCAGATCAAAGAAATAGGCAGATAGAGCGCTCAGAACACGCGAGTGGGTCCACCAAAGTTAATACAAAATCAAAATCGAATACAAAGTCGCGACAGTACCAAGCTACGCGTCGTACCAAGCTGCGCGTCGTTGTTGTTTTTTGCCAAAATATGCCGTCTCGTGTCTTTAACCATCGTAAAAGTTGTTCTCAAAAACAAAGAAAACATTATGGAATGTAATTCAATTTGATTTTGTATTAACTTTGGTGGAGACGCTCGCGTGTTCTGAGCGTTCTATCTGCCTATTTCTTTGATCCGAGCTTTTTAAAAATACTACAACTCTCTATTGCTAATTGAACATAAAATATTGTATGTATGCCTTCAATAATCTATGTTCAATTATTATTATAGCTAGCATAGCTTTTCAAATACTACATCACTTCACTTCAAAAATATGTATTTCAATTTTAAAACAATACTTTAATTCTGATTCAGTATGAAAAAGTTTTATCAAAGCATTTTACAGACAAAAGGAAAAATAAATAGGTTCATGTAGGACTATTATGTTTATTAATGTACATTGTACATTTTACGAATAATTTAAATACAAAAGAGATTGGAATCTATGAACGGTACTTAATATAAACGAGATTTAACAAAATAAAATGTTTGCCAAATAAAGTAAAAAGGTTTAAAGTTTTTTGAATGCATAAACTATAAAGTATTCGAATTTCTGGAGCAGTGGTGGCCCAGTTGTATCGGTCCCGACTTACGAGTTGTAGGTCGTGGGTTCGAACCCCGCCGAACGCATTACTTTCTACAGAAATAAATTACGATTTATTTCATCACCACTGCTTTCAAAACGGTGAAGGAAAACATCGTGAGTAAACCGGCATGTCCTAAAAATTCTATTGCAGCAACAGAATTTAAACCTGTGACCTTCCAATTTCAACATAATCTTGCCAACTCAGCCATCGCAGTCATTCTCAGCAAGTTCGTATGTTCTTAACGTCTTATGGCGAGTCTTCATCATTCACCGTTTGAGAGTGGTGATGAAATAAATGACACAAAGTAATGCGCCTGGCGGGTCACCACTGTCCATGCACTGGTGAGTCCTACTCGCAATATTTTTTTTCTTTCTACAAAAGTGCTTCAAGATTCGCGACACAGGCGTTTATGCGTATTCATCATCTTCCTGCCCTTATCCCATTCTACTTGGGGTCGGCGCAACACGTTTTTTTCTTCCATTCTCCCCTATCACTCGTCATAATATCATCTACTCCTTTTTAGGGTTCCGTAGTCAACAAGGAACCCTTATAGTTTCGCCATGTCCGTCCGTCCGTCCGTCCGTCCGTCCGTCCGTCTGTCCGCAGTTTAGCTCAGAGACGCACAGTACTAGAGAGCTGTAATTTGGTGTAAATATATGGATTTGTTGTGCCAAAAAAGTGGTAAAATAAAATCTCGTAAAATATTTTTTTTTGGGTACCTCCAGTACTTACACGTAAAGTGAGGATTTTTTTTTTCTCGCATAACCCTTAGTGTGGGGTATCATTAAATAGATCTTTAAAAAATAAGGTGAGTTTCCATTAACAATTATTTGATAAAAAAAATTATTTGTGAAATATTAAGCTTTAAAGTGCTAAATTTTGCTCGACTCGAGTGTCCCCCCCCTCTATCAGCTAAACGGTTATGTTTGGGGGTGTGAAAAAATTCACAGTACTAGTATATACACGAAGTTTAAAAGAAAATTATCATGACTAAGTAGGCTTTACAACTTTTCGAGTAATAGTCGACCAACTTATAAAATGTACTTGAGTAACATATTTTCTTAAACAAAATGTATCGGAGAACATCCTCTTCAACTGCAAATGTAAGTTTGTCAACTTTATTTTTACAGCTTTAATACGTATGTTTTTACGGTATGTTTTTTGGGGATAGGTAGGTTTTTATCGTCAACTATTTTTAACTAACTTCAAAAAAAGGAGGAGGTTCTAAATTCGTCGTAATCTTTTTTTTTAATGTATTTTCCCCGATTTCTCAAAGTCTCCTGGACCGATTTTGAAAATTCTTCTTTTTAAAATTAAATTCAGCGAATCAGTTTAGTTAGTTCGCATAAGTATTTTGATGGGCAACTACGGAACCCTACACTGTGCGTGTTCTTTCATGTCATTCCTTAGACAATCCATCCATCTCTTCTTTAGCCTTCCTCTTCCTCTCCATCCATCAACATTCATACTCATCACTCTTTCAATACTCAATACTCAATACTCAATTCTTTATTGCATTCCATATGTTACATAATTAGATGGTAAAAAATAAAAATGGTACAAGATCAAATATGGACCCTGTCGGGCACGCAAAAATTGGGAGAGAGGAAGAGGGCTGAGTTACAAACTTAATTATTAAATCAATATTCTCATGAAATGTCTTTCGTTTGGTAATAATTTTAATGAATACATATTATTATGTTTGTGTAGATAGGTATAGCATATCAGTTGTTATTATTTATATTTGCACGAGATTGCATTATTAATATTAAATTCTTAGAGCTTTCGCTATTATTATTATTAATTATTATAAGTATACCATATAACATATTTATTTTAATAAATTATGAAAATTGTTTATTATTAAAATATATACATATATTTTTTATTTAATTATTCATATTTTATATTTTTGCTTAAATATCTGTATTCAATTTAATATTTTATTTATACATAATTATATGTTTTATTAATATTTATTTTATTTTATAATGTTTTGTATCAGAATATAATTATTATTATATATATTACTATTATTTATCAATAGATTTATCATCTAGAAACTCCTTTACGGTGTAGTATGCCTTGGACTCAAGGAATCTTTTTAATTTACTTATAAATATATTTGTTTTGTTTTCTTCTCTAATATTATTTGGTAATTTATTGTAAATTTTAATGGACATAATTAAAGGGCTGGTTGAGTGCATTTTGATTCGGGATTGAGGTTTGTTTATTTTATTTTTGTTGTGTCTAAAGGTGTATCTTTTTTGTGTCTCTTCGCAAGTAGTGTAGAAATCTGGATATTTTTTGACAAATTTACATAGTTCTAAAATATCTATAATAATCGGCCATAATCTCTCTTAGTCACACGATTGCGTTTATGCGTATTAATAACCACATTTTAAAAAAAGGCACTCTCCGGTCTTTTTAACACCTCGGAAAATCTTTTGACAGTTTTTATTCCAATAATACCTAGGCCATCGTAGAATCAGACTTTCATAACTAAAGCCTCCTCTTCACAATCGGCCATGATGGCCGTGTTTGCCGAACAGAAGGAGACGGCGCTATACCAGAAAGCCAGATGCAAATAATTCTATCTCGATTCTTAGTATAGCGCCGTCTCCTTCTGTTCGGCAAACACGGCCATTATGGACGATTGTGAAGAGGAGGCTTTAGAACTTATGCTCCAATTCATAAAACTGTCCAGCTGCGCTCTTTAAATAAAAAATCACTGTAATAAATGATAACGACGACATACACAAATACAAACTTTTCTTCACAAAAGATAAACTTCTTACAACTACCGCGAAGTTGCCAGGATTCCTTATCATAAACTTTGACATAACAAGCAGTGTTGCCATAATTTGTGTTTAACTTACGACTTTGTAGGTCGTGCTTTTCTTGAAATTTGACGGAACAACTTTGAAAGATTCTCTTTTAATAAAACTTTAACAGAAAAGAAGAAAATAATCATTTGATTGAATTTATTTTAATTGCCTACTTTCCTTATTTGAAGATGGCTGTTTGTTATACAGTTTATGTGTATAGTATATCCATGCATGTGACTAAGAGACCAATGAATATGAATGTTGATGGATGGAGAGGAATCGGAAGGCCAAAGAAAATATGGTTAGATTGTCTAAGGAATGATATGAAAGAAAAAGGAGTAAATGATACTGTGACATCTGATATAGAGAATGGAAGAATGAAACGTTTTGCGACTCCAAGTAAAATGCGATAAGGCAGTAAGATGATGATGTACTGTATATCCACACTATAGACCGAGGAAACTGTCTAGGTCTGCCGATAACTATAAAGGTGCCGGCCGGTTCGCGCGCGAGACCGCAACAAGGAGACCGCGACACTTGTCATTGCCTGATATTAAGGTGAAACAAGTCAACATTTTTTCCATAGAAACTTCGTTGGGGTTTTACTCCACTATTTGACAAGGTACATCCAAAGTTAAGCATGGTATCGTTTTGTCTCATTATTAATTTTGTCTGTTCGGAAGCAGAATTTTGAATTATCAAGCCATTAAAAAGTTACGAGCTTCCAAAGATTCGTTTTTATTGCTAATTTTATCACAACTTTGGGCGTAAATTAGAAATTAAAGACACATCAAATTTCCAAAACAAAGTCCGTACCGACACAGCACATTTATCGAAGAATTCCATAAACTTTATTTAAAATTGATTGATGCAGCGGTTTTTTCATAAAACCCCTTCTTCCAAAGGCCGTTTCGTATTTTTTTACGCACGCCTTTTACTCTGAATGATCGTGCATCTCACTGAATAATGTTTTCCCCTGTTTTCTCCACGGGGGGATGACGCTCGAGGACACATGAACAATATGGCTCGATTTCAGGTGAAATATCATGGTTTTTGACCATGCCTGCCAGTGAGTTCGATCTCGCGAGTATCGCCGCCTTAAGTACTGTCGCAGTCTCCTGTCGCGGTCTCGCGCGCGTAGCGGCACCTTAAAAGAGAGATTTGGTAGTAGAACATGGAGATTTAGTTTCTTTTTGTGAGTGGCACCTCTCAGTCCAACTTAGAAGAGGTTGTGTGCTGTGTCACTGAACACGTGGTGCTTTGAAAGTTAGCCATCCAGTCAAGGTCTTAAAAACTAAGCGACCACTCGCGGCCCTGGGGGTGGACATTTAAAAACAGATTGGATAAGCGCCCCTATATTTATAGACTATTGCAGTAAACCTGTCTTTGAAGGGTCCGTGCCATTTTTACGTGCCGTATTTACTTATTAAACATAAGTGATGAATGACAACAAAACTTGCTGAGCTAAGTGACTACGAAACCCTAATCCTACGAGTGCGTACAGCGTAAAATTTGATAAATTAGGGTCTAAAACAACGTAATACATTCCTTTGGCTGTCCGATTTAGTTGTGCATGAGGAATTAAGTAACTTATGAAGATTTATTAATGTTTTAGTGAAGATTTGTTGCTCCCCTTCCTTTCAAAGTACTGACATGTTCCAGCTAGCTAATAATATGAAGTAAGCATAGGGGTCATTCATGTATTTCTATAGGTAGGTACTTCTTTTTTTTTTAAAAAAAAAAAAAACGTTGCCGCATACTAGGATTTTCTCCTGTGTCGTGAGTGCGTTTATAAAGATACTAGCTGTTGCCAGCGGCTTCACCCGCTACAACTCGAAAATTATCCCACGGGAACATAAAATGGGGATAAAAACTATCCTATGTGTTAATTCAGGTTATAAACTATCTGTGTACCAAATTTTAGCCAAATCCGTTCAGTGGTTTTTACGTGAAAGAGTAACAAACATCCATACATCCATACTTACAAATTTTCGCCTTTTTATTAGTAGTAGGATATGAACTCGCATACACAAAAGTAAATATTTGCTCCGAGCGAGAATCGAACCCGCGACACGCAGCGCAGCAGTCCAATCGCTCAGCCACTGCGCCAACAGTGTCGTCAAATATTATATTTAATTTTCTCGAAAACTATTAAAAACAAAAATTAAACAAACCTTAAATATTTTTTTTTGTATTTATAGTAAACAAAAGGGTGAACTGAATCGCCAGTTATTTACATAAACAATAAGAATTTGAGTAATAATTATTATAAATAATATTTTTTTTAAGTAATAGCTGTGCCACACTAACGTCATTTCCCCTTGATTTTCGCCATAACAGTCTTTAAATCCTACTAATATTATAAATGCGAAAGTTTGTGAGGATGTATGTATCTGCATGTGTATACATAGGCATGTTTGTTACATTTCACGCAAAAACCACTGAACGGATTTGGCTAAATTAAGGTACACAGATAGTTTATAATCTGGATTAACACATAGGATAGTTTTTATCCCGATTTTATGTTCCCATGGGTTAATTTTCGAGTTGCACCGGGTGAAGCCGTTGGCAACGGCTAGTGTTCGTATAAACGTCAATAAACGAGACAACTTTATTTATTATGTTGTAGGTATATTTAATTTAATCTATTTTCACAATATTTTGTAAGTGTATTAATATTAATCTATACTAATACTAATATTATAAAGAGGTAACATTTGTTTGTAAGTTTGTAAGTTTGTAAGTTTGTAAGTTTGTATGTAGGGGGTAATCTCCGGAAATAATGAACCGATTTTAAAAATTGTTTCATTGGTAGAAAGCTACATTATCCGTGAGTGCTATAGGCTATAAACTATAAAGATATCATGCATATTAGCCGAAATATCTCAATTTTTATCAAGCCGGGCGGAAAAAAATTGCTCTTCCAACACAGTTATTAGCGTGCGCTGCCTTAACAGTTGTATATAATTGAAAACAATGTATGGCAAAAATGTCCGCTTTTAATAGTTCTACAATAAAGTCCGCGACACCATATTTTTATCTTTTATATTTAAGCAGATATAGCAGCTTTTATAAGTTAAAAAAAGATTTTTTCGAAGTACTTGCCTTTGGACGATTTTTTACACAATAAAACACTAAACCTTATCGAAAAAAATATTATTATGATCACAATAACATCATAGAGATATGATTTTCACAAAAAAGTATGTCAATTGGTTAAATAGTTTTGAAGATAACATAAAATTACTAAATCGCAAAATGCCGCCGTCCATTCACGAACCGCGTTAGAACACGCTTTGTACGCACGTTTTATCTATTTACCTACAGATGGCATTGTGCAATTACGTATGAACAAAACCCTCCTTTTGGCAGACAGGAAAAAAAATCATAGCACTAAGTACTGGGGTGCTATGTCAGGAAACCTCCGCGTGCGCCCGTGGGCTGGAGTTCCCTCTCGGATACGTCCGGGGAGAAGACCAGTTTTTCGGGCCGGTGCACCCTGGGATGCGGGCAAAAACTCTTCCTTAGGCACTGTGTGCCTAAGGGGTCTCTTTGCCCGTATGCAAATAGCCTGTCGTGTGGACGCTCCAACGCGTGTCCCTCTGATTAGCAGAGGGCACAGCGGCGGAGCGGGCTTGCGGAAGGTGAGTAATGGGTAGCTCGCCGTCCGACCAAGGACCAAGCCCGGGTCGGTGGCGCGTCGTGTTTCGCGCCAAATGCCTGCTGGGGTCGCGGGTTTTTTCTTAACCCAGGATACCGTGGCCCCGGAACGTAATAGGGCATAGGAAGGAACACGGGTGGATTTAAGTCAGTAAGAGTCTGACAGTCCCTTCTGCCCCACCCAGGGCGGGAGGACTCATTTGATGAATTTACCACATAAAAAAAAGCACTAAGTATTAACCGAACCACACTCATAATTTCATCACAAGTTAAAATATTAATGCCCAACGAAGTGGGCACGGGTCAGCTAGTGTTACATAAGTTAATACAAGTATTTATATATTTTATAAACACACACAAATCACGTTTGGATGTTCTAAGACTGCTTTGCGTCCGTCACGTCATTGTCCAGGTCCAGTTGAAAACCAGCGTCGAGTACTAGCTACTCGACATTTCGCTGAACTGGACCCATTTGACGTAGCCGTGGGACACACAATGTTATAATTTTATGTAGGTATATTTTGTTGTATGCGTAATGTTTTACACTTTTGTTTTTTTTTTCTTCTCTCTCTGTTCATTTATTTGTTTATATTGTGTGTACCACCGCGGTTACCCAAATAAACGTTTTTTCTTTCTTTCTTTCTTTCTTTCATTTCCCGTCAGTGTGACCCTAGCGTTACACGGTGTCCCTGCATTATTGACCAACTCATTACAATAATGTAATAAACACGTAAACATTGACTCAAACAAAATGTAAACGAATTTACTGATTACTGAGCGAGAGCAATCAGCAAGTTACAGCTTTTGTTTGTCATTCAGATTATGTTTTGGGTTGTGTTTTACACATGTAGAGACTTGTACGAGTTGTAGGTCGTGGATTCGAGAACCCCGGATAGGCGCATTACTTTGTGTAATTTATTTCATCACCACTGCTCTCAAAACGGTGAAGTAAAACATCGTCAGGAAACCGGCATGTCATAGAACCATAAGATTCGAAGATATGTGACATCTACCTATCCGCACTGGGCCAGCGTGGTGGATTATGGCCCAGTCCCTCTCACAGAGAGGAGGCCTGTGTCCCAGGAGTGGGAACATTTTAGGCTGATGATGATGATGATGATTTCTTTCTGATTCTCCTAAAAATTCCAAAAATACTCCATTCTTATTTTACCTCATACCTTCCGCCATAAATCAGACGCTTCATAGACGTAAACGCCATGTTTTCAGGGTCGCACAGTGCCCCACGTCCGCCCATTCGTCCGACTGTACCGCTCGTAAATCAAACGCGTCGATTACTTGGAATTTATGACAGTTCCGTTGTACTGACAGTTTTGATTGAGCATTGTACGCAATAGATTATTTATATGTATTGATATGGCCTTTTACCTAGCTGTTGCCAGCCTGTTTTTTATCAGTTACATTTTGATAGATAGATTGATAAAACATTTATTTAGTAAAACTCAATACATGTGTATAATTATCATATCATCATCATCATCGCCGTAAGACGTCCACTGCTGAACATAGGCCTCCCCTTTAGACTTCCGGTAGGACCGCTTGTAAGCGGCCTGCATCCAGCATGATCCTGTGGCTTTCATAAGATCGTCTGCCCACCTAGTTGGTGGACGTCCTACGCTGCGCTTGCCGGTGAGTGGTCTCCATTCGAGAACCTTACGGCCCCATCGGCCATCAAACAATATTTAAAAACACAACATTAATTGACACAACAAAAAGAAGGAAAAACAATAAAAAAGAGTACAGACGCCAGCCAAGAAGCTGCCTCAACCTGACAGATTTTATTGATATCTTTTCAACTTTATCACAATAGTGGAAGGTTAATATTCGATTGGTAAAATTTGGCAGATTCGGGTAGGTTCACCTGCTGGAGTCCGTACAAAAAAACAACAACAAAAAAGGACAAATTAAAAACAACAAAAAAATTGGAAATGAAACTCACATTAATATTTTAAACATGAATTCGAGTGCGTTGTGTCTCAGGCAGGCATTGCACCGAATGTATCCAGATCATGTCGATTTCATTAACATCGATAAAACAAGGTATACTATTAGTCAGAAAGAGTAAGAGTCTAACACTCCCTCTCGCTCCACCCAGGGCGAAAGAACGACTTTACCATAAAATAAAAGGTTCTGCTAGTTCTAAAAAAAGATACCTATTTAAATATAGATACGACATTAGCCAAAATAAAACACAACCATCAAAATATGACATGTATAAGTTGGACGACACAAAATAAATTAGATTATGAACCACTCAACTAATGGTGGATACATTTTTCATTAAACGGAGTGTTTCATTGAGTTAGGGGTAGGTCCCACTGCGCGCTTAGCGATCAGAGATAAGGCGTCGTCACAGAGCCTGTTTCGCTAATTTATTGACCTGTTTTTTGAGTATGACGTGGGTTTGGCGATATTTTTCATTGTTCTTTGTAAGTCTATTTTTCAGTAATTGTTTGCAAGATATGTAGCCTATAAAATGTATCGTATATGAATTTGTGAACTAAAATCTATATATATAAAAGAACAGGGGTTTTTCTTTTGACTCGACTACAGCCGAAACCGCTAAACGCAGAAACTTGAATTTTGGACAGCATTTGCAGTCTACTATGTAGAGTGGCAATAAGACGGGATTTTGGGAAAATCCTTCTCTAAGGGGGTGAAAAGGAGTGAAAACTTGGTACGAATATGAGTATAAGTTAATAAAAAAGATGGACATTATTCTTTTTTCAAAACTACCCTCAATTTTTGGGTTTTTCTAAAATCACCCCCTAAATTGATGAAAAGAGTAAGTTTTAAAAAGGGAAGGATTTTACAGCTTGCTTCGATGAACTCAAAACTGAGCATAAAGTATCTCTCAATCGAATAAAAGCTGCGTAATAACCCCTAGCGGGGTGGAAATCGAAAAATCAGTTGTCTTCTACGATTGATCGTTTGTATTGTATTGAATATAGGCTCCAAAACTACTAGAGCATTTTTAGATTTTCCAAAAGTATTCTATAAGTAGGGTGAGCGGGAATTAAATTCACTGAGTTCGAAGTTAAAAACACGCGCACACGAAGTCGCGAGCAAAGTGCTAGTATCAAATAAACCATTTCTTTACATTTGTAAAAAAAATACTTAGTATTTTATGTACGCGCACGGTATAACTTCAATGAATTATATGTTTCTTTTTTGTTGTTTGTTACCGTCAGTGCAAGGGTTCATTCACCACCAAGGTTAGAACACCAAACTTTGGTGTCCTCAATTCGTCTCGGAAAAATATCACCTGGGTGAACAAAAGCGATTTTTCTTATACGATCTTGTGGAATTTTATCCTACCATACTGTCAGATTTGTACTGACTAAAATCCACAGTGATCCTTCAATAGCCCTTTACGTTCCAGGGTACGGTTACTATATTAAACCAGACCACAATCCCGCGACCATGGTTTATAAGCTGGATCTATAGAATTACGAAACTCCACGACCTCCAAACTGATACACAGTAATTCTGTTTGTTGTTTGCCTAACAAGCAAAACTTGCCCTCAAAATATCGCAAACAACAGGGAAAACACAGCTCAAAAACTCAGTATTAACCTCCTGACATTTCAATTAAAACCATGCATAACGAGAAAAAGGATTTTTACACTTTGCCAATTATTTTTGCCAATTAAACTGAAATCTCGCTGTCAATTTAAGCGTGAGTTTTGGTAGGTTTTGCCATTTTAGGGTACCGTATGCAAAGAGAGCCAGTGTGAACCTATTATTTATTAAAGCTTTATTGTCTGTATATATATATTTTTTCTGACTGTTATCTATACCTGAAATTCCGAAAACAAAATGATTATTGGTATGGTACCCGAAAGAAAAACGGGGTGAATAAAAATGACGGTGTAAATCAAGGTAATACTATGAAAGAGATTTAAAGGGATTAATCTTAAAAAAAGTTATTTTTTAAGATTAATCCCTTTAAATCTATATACTCGTACCTCACAATTTAGAGATGCTATTGGCAACACATTATTACAAATCAAGGATAAAAATCCTTTCAAAGAACTCGAATCAAAATGGCGAAAAAACCATACCGCGAGCTTGATGCAGGGCTCGCGGTATGGTTTTGGTACACGCTCCTTGGTATGTTTTATTGCCATTTTTTCATACTGAACCCTTCCTGTCCATCTCAGCTTGGCCGGTTTTTATTTAATTTTCGTTGCAAACAGCGTGTTCTCTGTCATCGCTGAAACGAAAAACTTTTTTCGTAGGTACGAAGGAAAATTGGCGTTTTCCGACGATGCGTAGTACGCAGTACGTAACTTCGGTAGAGAACAGTTTTTTTAATAAATACCAGGAGAGATTTCCCTTGAGATTTTCAACTTGTCGTTTTGTAGCGACGAAAATGTTTTTGCGTCTGTTATTTGTTTTGAAAAGGTATTTAGTTTGTCATGAATATATTTTACTTTTACTGGGTTGTGGAGGTCCGATAAGCAGTCGCTCTTTGTAAAATACTGATATTCAGCTGCTTCTGGTTCGACTGGAAGCCAACCCCAATATAATTGGGAAAAGGCTAGCCAGATGATGATATAAGAACGAATAAAAAAATCAAAAGGGAAAGCGTGATTTGAACTCCTACTTCAAATCTTGACGTCCAAATGTCATGGTTAGGTTTCACGTTGAATACTAAATAATTCTAGACCTATTACGGATACATAGCGACCTATTATACAACAAGACCTTGACATTAACTACCATTTGTCAAATAATACTGAAACTGTAAAGGGCAAAGCTATTATCGATATTGCTCTGTTATACGTGCTTTAACTATGTCAATTTTTTGATGACTGTGACGATAGCCGTCAAATATGATTACTAATGGTGTATTGACGGGAAATTGATGCCTACATAACTACCTACTGATATTATACGTGTACCTATAGTGTTATCACTTTATAATGATTGGGGTCTAATGACATCACTGGTTGCCAAGTGGTGACGCATTGAATTACGAGCTGTAGTCGTGGGTATGAACCGATTTGGGTATATTTTTCTGTGTGCAATTTTTCATTGATTTCATCACCATATTTGATATTGTAATGTGCCCACTGCTGGGACACAGGCCTCCTCTGTGTTGGGAGTGGGCCGACGCGGGCCTATTGCGGGTTGGTGGATATCACAGTCATGTCATTAAAGTTTTGGTTCTAGGACATGCCGGTTACTCCCAACGTTTTCCCTTGCCGTTTTGAGCAACCTGTTCTGGTGGTCTGTGTTTGAACCACGACTTACAACACGTATGTATGTCTGGGCCAATACCACTGCGTACACCACCGGTCAGTGGAGTTATAATTTTTCCTATTATTATAGCTGCGACAATTGAGATGATGGTGTACATTCTGAAAATTAAACGGATTTGTAAAACTGTAACTTAGTGATGATTCTTTTCAATTTTATTCAATCCAATTGAAAATATATCATGGCTACAACTTTGCCTCTATTAAATGTACAGTTATTGTTATCAAAAGTACTGTCGCCAAACCAAACGGCGTAACATTTAAAAGTATGAAATCAACATAAACCAAAAAAATACACACTTCAATAAAAAAGCGATTTAAATTTCAAATCTAAACGGTCGGTGAATATTTTAAAATAATTGCGCGGTGACAATGTTACGATAACAACCGGGATTAACGTTTGTTTGAAACGTATAAAATCAAAGCTCTATTATTTTATTGTTTAAAACATTGATACGGGATTTGTTTTTTGTATATTTAAATGTTTCTCGTCTTTGTTTTTGTAATCTATAATATTCATGAATATTATAAAACTGAAGAGTTTGTATGGTTAACTAATTTCTAGAACTACACCAGCGAGAAAAAGTGTGGAATCAGTTACTTGTAATTGATCCGGGATAACTCTTTAATTAAATAATGGCGTGATTTGAATGAATTTGGTATCACCACGCCTGGCGCACTCCGCGGTGTAACCACGTCAACGGGCCCCCGCGTGTGATTGTAGTATGAAACTGCATAACACACGGGTGAACCGTGGACATTTTTCACAGTCGGGTGCCGCCCGCCGCCCGTTTCTCACGCTTTCCGTACATATTTCTACTTTATTCTCACGAGCAAAGATTTTACATTTGCTTGTTTTTGGGCGTAGTACTTTTAAGTATTCTGTGGCATCACTTTAATTTTAACAGTTTATCCTTTGAAATGGTACCATTTTTACTGTCGACTGTCCATAAGATTGTAGTTTCAAAAATAAAAATAAAAATAAAAAACCGGCCAAGTGCGTGTCGGGCCACGCACAGTGTAGGGTTCCGTAGTTGCCCATCAAAATACTTATGCGAACTAACTAAACTGATTCGCTGAATTTAATTTTTAAAAGAAGAATTTTCAAAATCGGTCCAGGAGTCTGAGAAATCGGGGATAATACATAAAAAAAAGATTACGACGAATTTAGAAACTCCTCCTTTTTTTTGAAGTTAGTTAAAAATAGTTGACGATTAAAACCTACCTATCCCCAAAAAACATACTTAGAAAAGCTGTAAAAATAAAGTTGACAAACTTACATTTGCAGTTGTCTCCGATACATTTTGTTTAAGAAAATATGATATCAAGTACATTTTATAAGTTGGTCGACTATTACTCGTAAAGTTATAAGTCTACTTAGTCATGATAATTTTCTTTTAAATTTCGTTATTTAAACCACTATTGTGAATTTTTTCACACCCCCAAACATAACCGTTTAGCTGGCAGAGGGGGGGGACACTCGAGTCGAGCAAAATTTGGCACTTTAAAGCTTAATATTTCACAAACGAATTTTTTTATCAAAAAATTGTTAATGGTAACTCACATTACTTTTTAAAGACCTATTTAATGATACCCCACACTAAGGGGTGCGCGAGAAACAAAAAAAAAACATTCCCACTTTACGTGTACAGGAGGTACCCTAAAAAAAAATATTTTTCGAGATTTTATTTTACCACTTTTTCGGCACAACAAATCCGTATATTTACACCAAATTACAGCTCTCTAGTACTGTGCGTCTCTGAGCTAAACTGCGGACAGACGGACGGACGGACGGACGGACGGACGGACGGACATAGCGAAACTATAAGGGTTCCTTGTTGACTACGGAACCCTAAAAATTGTTGAAAATCTTTTAGTTACAAATCCTTTTGTAAAACTCTCTTAAAATCATTCCCTCACAATTTCCATTTAATATAATGAAAGCAGGTATTTAAACTTAAGACAAATATTCTACAATTCCTTCAAAGAAATTGTAGAAAAACAAAAGCTATCGTTAAAACGTAAAACTACGAAGTTTACATAATTGATCCCAAGTCATTCCCCACCGTGTAATTCTACGGAATACTTAAATACGAGGCCTTTGTTTCCAGCTCTAAGAAAAAGGTCACCTCGAAACAAAGAACTCAAATGACACATTAGAATACAAAATTAGATTGTTAAAATTGTATTATTCGTATTTTTATACGTATGTAATCAGTTACATACGTATAAAAATGGTGTTTCTGTGCACCCTTTTAAGAAAAAAAAGGCTCAGGCCTTTTTTTTTTCTTAAAAGGGTGCACAGAAACACCAATCAAACCTGCTATGACCGCAGCTTGGAGCAGAAGGTACTGTCAGGGTCACGGTTATCTTAGATACGGTCAAGCAACAGCGATAAATATTAACCAAGGGAAGAGAAGCAATCCTATTGGTAACTTTGACTCTGTTTATCCGCCCCGCAGCCTCGCTACACTCCTATAGGCTAACCCTGATTTTTGAGCCACAGAGGAAACCCAGTAATCAATAAATGGTCACCCATCCACGAAGCACAGCTTTTCTTAAACTCCTCTAAATATAACAATATCTACTTCAAATAAAAAATATTTAAAAACGTTATAAAACGCAGTATGCTACGAACTATCGTAGCAGTGCTACGAGAAGCCTACGTGCTACGCCGTAGCTGTCGTAACTATACATCTACACACTCTACGTTCGGGAGTTTTCGTCGTACCAGATGTGTCCCAATAGACATGTTTTGGCCGACATTTGCGACACGTGTAAATTCTTTTTTTACTCTTCGTCTAGCTAGCTAGATAGTGATGTTGCAACACGGTTGTGACGGACTGTGTGTCTCTATTTATTCAATTCAACCACAAGTCAGGCACATTCAGGATTTGGTTGGTTTGATTTTTGGTTTATCAAAGATTTACTAGTGATAGCCAGGAAACCAGTTTTACGTGCTTTAGTGTGAATGCTCGCTATTTTAGGTTACCCATACACGGATCAACTTCATCAAGCGCGAGATTAATTCAATTATCATTCCTAGATATTATCAGATACCCGGTACCGGTGGGCCACTATCATTTATATTCTTAACGTATTTTTTTTTGTTTTGTTTTTTTTTAAATATTAAGAATTTGAATAAAGGAAATAAAATATTATAAAAAATAATTTGCTGAAGTTTTTTGCTCAAATCATTTCTGGATAAACCTGCAAATTGAGTCAATATTTTTTTAAATTAAAACTATAAGGCGTTTTTTTTATTTGCTTCTGTAATATTCACAAAAATATCTACGAGTATATTTCTTGTGTGGACTGAGCAACCGCAGTAAGTCGTTATTACATGAATGAAACTCCGAACGCAATTAAAACAATTCGCACGCACATAGAGAAGCATTCGATAATGATTACATACATATTAATGAGCCATATGTTATTGTTCAGTCGACGAGCGAACCATGCTTCTGTTCGATGAATTATTAATTACTAGCTGTTGCCAGCGGCTTCACCCGCTACTACTCGAAAGTTATCCCACGGGAACATAAAATCGGGATAAAAACTATCCTATGTGTTAATCCAGATTATAAACTATGTGTGTACCAAATTTTAGCCAAATCCGTTCAGTGGTTTTTGCGTGAAAGAGTAACAAACATCCATACATCCATACTTACAAACTTTCGCCTTTATAATAGTACTAGCTGTTACCCGCGGCTTCACCCGCTACAACTTGAAAATTATCCCACGGGAACATAAAATCGGGATAAAAACTATCCTATGTGTTAATCTAGGTTATAAACTATCTGTATACCAAATTTTAGCCAAATCCGTTAAGTGGTTTTTGCGTGAAAGAGTAACAAACATCCATACATCCATACTTACAAACTTTCGCCTTTATAATAGTAGTAGGATTAATGTTCGATAATTACTATGATTTATAGCGTGGGAGACAGCAGTGGTAGCCCAGTGGTGTAGGTCATAGGATCGAACCCAGCCAGACGTATTATTTTTGTTAATATAATTAACACCTGCCTAAATTATTCCAACTATATTGGGTCGACTTCCAGTCGAACCAGATGCAGCTGAAATATCATTATTTTACATGGAGCAACAGCTTATCGGACCTCCATAACCCAGTGACTGGGTATTAAGATATATGGTAAGACTGGTTGTCAGAATTATAAGCTTCTGACTAACAGTAACGACTGGCAAAGATCTACAAATGACAGCCGAGACCAACGACACAGTACGTACTACTTTGATAAAAATAATTCTTAGAAATTACATTCCAGTTTACTTTTAGAGGTCAAAGAAATGTACAAACAATAAAATATTTCAGCACACATCAAAACTTTAGATTTGTGGATCAAAAGTTTTATTATCAAGAAACACAAACATACTCAAATTCAATAGAAACTTGTTTTTGTTCGAAACAAATGAAAATCAAATAAGTTCAGCAAATTGTTTGAATTTAATTTATTATTCTTGTGTATCTTAATAATAATTTCTGAAAAGTTATGAAGAGCAGTGGTGGCCCAGTGTTATCGGCCCCGACTTAAGAGTTGTAGGTCGTGGTTTCGAATCCAGGCAGGCGCATTACTTTGTGTAATTTATTTCATCACCACTGCTCTCAAAACGGTGAAGGAAAACATCGTGAGGAAACCGGCATGTTCTAGAACCAAAAATTTGAAGACATGTGACATCCACCAATCCGCACTGCGCCCGCGTGGTGGATTTATGGCCCACTCCCTCTCACAGAGAGGAGGCCTTGTCCCAGCAGTGGGAACATTAATAGGCTGATGATGATGTCAATAATAATTTCTGAAAAGTTATGAAAGTTAAATTTGTTGAAAAGGAAAAGATAGAACAGTGATAAAGTCCCAGACTTACAGTTATGGGTAAACACATCCAATGAGTCCTTCCACACTGGATGGGACTGTCAGACTAAGTACTGATAAATATCCACGGTATTACTTCAATAGGCCTCCTTATATAGCTCTTCGGTAGCCCTTTACGTTCCAGGGTCACGGTAACCAGGTAAAATAGTCCTTTGACCCATAAAACAGTCCCGCGAATCACGCAACCACAATTCTTTGTGCAATTTATTTCATCACCACTGCTCTTAAACAGTGAAGGAATAAACATATTACATTTGGGGTCAAATATTCAACTGATTCAAATCGAATGCTTTCATTCAATGTGACTTTTTATTTACATTTCAATTCATATTATTATTGTAGTCACCGAATTGTTCTCGCAACTTTTAATGTAAAAATATTATTTCATGAATTTATTCAGGACCCTGAATCTAGTGAGCCATCGGTAAAATAAACTGACAGTTTCAGGCCTTTTAAGGCCCTTACTACACTAGGCGACGCAAGTCTCTGATACCTAACAACTTTGATATCCAATGACTCGTGTACGAACCTCTATGGATTTGTATTGCGGTAGTCACCAGGATACCAAAGTCGTAAGGTATCAGAAACTTGAGGCGCCTAGTGTATGAAGGGGCTAAGTAAAAGTTTGGAGAGCTGGCTTCTGATAAGGGTAAAGGGATTGTCTTTTAAAAATGAGTATATTGTGAAATTGAGATTGTTTTAAAAGTCATCTAAAAGTTGAAGAAGCCGATGGAAGTTTTTTTTTTAAACATCGCGCCGAAGCTCTTGGCAACGAAGATTGGCCCGGTGTTGCACTACCACGCGCCACTCATAGACGTGCTGGAAGGCTTTTGCCTCCAGACAAGGTGGATGGGTGATTTTTTCCCATTGTTCGATGTTTTATTTAATCCTCTCAAATATTAATGTTTTGCTTTCAACTTACTGGGATCTCAAGCTAATAGACTATCGATGATAACGACATCGGTGCAATGGCTTTTCGGTGAAATGGACGCTCGGTCTAATGACTATTCGAAATGGTTGTACATCAATGTTATAGAATTTCAGCGAAACTAACATTCGGTCTGATGACTTTGGTGAAATGGCTATAAACCAAATAACATTTAATCAAAAGCAGTAAAAAGCAAAAGCCCTAATCCGGCAAGGAGGTTCACGGCTTTACCGGAGATCTTGCGGTATACCCGGATGTCACTACCGAATTTAAGGCAGGCAACGCCAGGGTCATGAACTAGTTCTTTAATATAAGTAATTAAACCCCAAATCCAATAACCACAACATAGTGTAAACAATAAACGTTAAAATTAAGCTCTAAAACCGTTGTAAAGCGAATATTAAACTTTAACAAGTGATAAAGTTTACGGCGGCCATTACAGATTTGTTGGCTCTTGTAAACTCGGCTTTATTGAGTGTTAGGTATCTACGAGTAATATCTATAGCCTAAAGGACTAGTTTTAGAGCCTAGTTTGTAACATTTATCGAACATAATGTACGGATTATGTGGTATAGACCATTATTAGACCTTTAAACGTTTATGGGCTATACTACATAGACCATTAAACTGATAACAATCTTACGGACTGATATTTATGCCCGAAGCAGAATAATCCAGGGTTCAAAACTATATAACTAAGTACTGAATCTAGCGATTCTCGACCACCGTAGTGGCTTGTGGGCGGCGAGTAATAGGTAACTCGCTATCTGATCAAGAACTAGGCTGGGGATAGTGCTGAATGCCTGCGATACAGTCCTAATAAGCGAGGACTTATATAAATAAAGAATAATTAAGCTCACTCCTTTTTTTAACTTGGTAAAATCATCAAATAAGTCCTCCCAACCCGACTGTCAGACTCGTACTGACTAAAATCCACGGTGTCCTTCAATAGCCCTTTATGTTCCGGGGTCACGGTGATGGAATATGTCCCGCGGCCCAAGCTCACTCCTACGTAGTCTTTGTTTCCGTCGCCTATGACCTCTATTAGATTTAAGTTCAAAACCATCTCAAACAAAAATTTTCATGACTTGTTTTAGTAGCTCCCTTCTATAAATCGATGCTTCCAAGCAATAACCCGGCAATCGAAAAATCAAAATTTTACAGAAGAAAAGATTTACTGATTCTGTCAAATATCTTTTCAACAAGTGGAACTATTGAAGTCATTGATGTACTAAATGAAAGCTAATTTTTTGCGAAGTCTATCTGTGCTATTATTATGAAAATCCTTTTATTCAAAACCTAGTAATTTATAAAAATAAATAATACCTAAAATCGTATGCATAAAATATTACAGTAATACTACTTACGGGGTTATTGCAGTAAATTTATCAAATAAAATATTTTATAACATTGCATTATGGGCTGCATTACCGGAGGTAATGTGGTAATGTCAAATTTTTTTAAAAAAAGGTATTAATATTTTTTTTTTTTTTTTTTTTTTTAATTAATGATAGGTTCGCGTTTGACCTCTATCTCGCCTGATGGTAAGCGAAGATGTGGTCGACGGTGAAGCACGCTTGCCTAGAAGTAACCTGTTCACTCTTGACTTGAAGACCCCAAGGTTATAGCAGTCGGGAAATACATACGGCGGCAGGGAATTCCACTCCTTAGCTGTGCGAACAATAAAGGTATTGGCAAAACGCTTTGTACGCACCGGAGGGATGTCCACCATATATCGATGGCGCATTGCCGTACGTCTTGTAGTCCGATGATGGAAAGGGCTAGGCGGAATCAGGTTGTGCAGTTCCATCGCACACTCTCCGAAATGCAACCGATAAAAAACCGACAGGCTGGCCACACGGCGACGATGTTCAAGGCTCTGGAGCTTTGAATCGACCAGAGCATCGTTACCAATTAGCCTCTTGGCCCTTTTATCAATAGACTCAAGTGCGTCTAGTTGGTATTTGGCGGATCCATCCCAAAGATGAGAGCAGTACTCCATGCATGACCGAACTTGTGCTTTATATAAGTTAAGCAGCTGTTCAGGCGTGAAGTACCTTCTCACCTTTGAGAGGATCCCCAACTTTTTCGCGGCCAACTGAGCCTTTGCCTCAATGAATGGACCGAAATTGAGGGTAGATGTTAAAGTAACCCCAAGAATGTCAAGATGGTCCGTTATCGGTATGGTCACACCTCGGAAAGATGGAGCCGGGTGGAATTGGCTCTTTTTTGCGGAAAAAAGACACGCCTGAGTCTTAGAAGCATTGAACCTGACCAAATTGGATTCACCCCATTCAGAGACAGCCTCCAAAGACAGGTTCAAGCGCTTAACCATGGCCTCTCGGAGAGACCGGATCTGAGGTCCAGTAGCCCGTGCATCGGACACGTATCTCTCAGCAACCGTGCTGTCATCTGCGTACCCAAAGGTTCCGGTTTTTAGCAGGTCATTTATATGAAGCAAAAACAACGTTGCTGAGAGCACGGACCCCTGAGGTACTCCGGCGTTAATTTCTAACAAACCGGACGAGCAGCCATCAATAACCACTCGGATGGAACGATCCCTCAGGAAGTCTGCAATCCAATCACACAGACCACTGGGCAAACCAAAGGAAGGAAGCTTAGCAATTAGGCCCTCGTGCCAGACCCTGTCGAAAGCCTTCGAGATGTCAAGGGAAACAGCGAGTGCTTCCCCGTGTTTCTCGATGGCCTCACTCCAGATGTGTATGGCATACGCTAGAAGATCCCCTGTAGACCGGTTTCGGCGGAAGCCGTATTGGTGGTCACTAAGGATATCGTTGTCTTCTAGGTATGCCAGGAGCTTATTGTTCAGCACACGTTCCATACTCTTACAGAGGATGGACGTGACCGAGATGGGTCTGTAGTTGCTGGGATCAGCACGACTACCCTTAATAACATTGTTAGTGCACATTACGGAACACGTACTGAAAACTTAATGAAAATGATATTTATGCCAATACCCCGGTAATCGTAGCTTACAAAAATAAAAAGATATTCACACCAATAACCCGGTAATCGCAACTTACCAAAATAAAAAACAAATAGTTTTTTCGTATAGACCTATAACAGGTTTTTTGCCGAAATATTATTTTGTCTAAACTCCCAACAATAAACACGTTTGTCATGATTTCTTTGCAAATATCATAAGGAAAAATCTGGAAAAAAATGCATAGGTGTATTTCAGTATATAGATGCCGAATTTCACATAACAGCATAAAGCCCATAATAGTACATTACCGAGTTCTTGGTTGGGGGCATCGAAATAGTTTTGAGCCCTTATATAGTATATATACTTGAGCCACAAGTATCAGTCGCTCAAGATTCCCATCATGTTGTCACTTGTAAACCTGAGTTTTATTGAGTACTAGGTACTTAAAATCTACAATTACAAAGACAGTGTTAGTGCTAGAACTAAGTTGTTAGATAATTTTGAGGTTTTAAATAGTTTTGGTAATGTACAAGTATTTGAGACCCCAATATTAGTCTCTTGAGAAGGTTACCACTTCGGCACGTGTCTGTATTAATAACTAAGAAATAAGATAAGTTTTTGATGTAAAACTAGTTGTAGAGGTTATCCACGTTCAAACTGTTAACATTAATATTCAGCAGATAATTATAATAAAGACTTTTTTTCTGTTCCATTAAAATACTAAAACAGAGTTAATAAAGTGATTAATTTAAATATTTATGTTAAACATTAAAAATAAGTACTGTGGTTTAAAAAATGTCTAAAGCATCGCTGCCTACGGGAAAAGGTTTTTTGTCTTTTTTATGTGTATTTCTGATCCTATTTACCGTACAAGCCGATCTTCTGGGATAAGCCGCGCTTGCCGAAGTTGGTTTGTTAATGGATGACCATCTGTCATAGCGTGAGTTTTCTCCGTGTCTCGGAAAGGACGTAAAGCCAGTGGTCCCGGCTGTATCGATATCCATCGGGTCTCGTAGCGTCGCGTCGCGTATAAGTGTATAGTGGATTAAGTCCTCAAGAATTCTATTAATACTCATATAGGGTGACTGGTAATTAGTGTACGATACTTAAACACGTGATTGTGCTCATAATAACCAACAACTTTTACTATGGGAAGAAACCGGAAAAATCAAAAAAAAAATCAGCTGTTCAGTACATTTATGTTTGCTTAATGTACTGAACAGCTGATATTTTTTTACGATTTCGGCTTTGCTCCCATAATAAAAATTGTTTGTTATCATGAGCACAATCACGTGAGTATCGTACACTAATTACCAGTCACCCCATATATTTGAGGCATCGTGTGTTCTTACTCGTGGCATTTGAGAATAAATGTATTTTCTTTCTTTGTTTATAGAGCAAAATTAAAGATTCCAATTATTCCAACACGTGTCGAACAATCAAGTGCCAATTTATTTAATTAAACAACTATATTTAATAACTCCAGTCGGAATATTAATTGAATTTATTAACTTGTGAAATGGTAGGGTGAATTTCAACAAGAGATTTTTATGTATCATTTCGGTGGGATTTTTTTATTTCAATGCAATCTATATATTTTTAGTGACAAATAATACTTTAGTCTATTTTATAACATTGTGCGTGAGTGGACATCAAATATTATCAAAACTTACATAAATATTTAAGGATAAAGTTTTAAGAGTCCACTGAAATTAAAAGTGTCCACCGAAATGATAAAAATTACCACCGAAATGATAAATCCACCGAAATGATACAGCTAAGAACAACCGTGCCCCCAGCCAGGGTTCCGTACTTTGTTAGGTTTGATTTCCACAAATTTTAGATAAACACTGAGACAGGACAGTACACAGTTTTTTAAATATCATCATTAATATACAGATATTACAGTTAGTATTATTACATATATCATTCTTTGAGGTTACAATAACCTCAAAGAATGATATTAATGTAATGTAATGTTTATTATGATATGAATGAATAGTTTCTTTACTTTTATAACCTTTGGTAATTTTTGTGGTTGTTGTTGTGTGAAAATGTTGGAAAACTTTATCGTAAATGCTGGTAACCTTAAATAAATATTTTTGCTTGTTTATGTACTAATACTAATTTACTTGATATATTTTCAAAAGAATCAACGTATCGCGATTAGAAAGCTTAAAGTTTCTGATTAATATGATGGTTGCATTTGTAAGTTATGCCATTAATAGTAATACCTAATGTCTACCTATTGCACTAAGAGAAAAATGCTAGGTATAATTTAGTTAATGACGGGGCCCCCCTCTCAGAGGGCCAAAGCCTGCCGGGGTCGCGGGATTATTCCCTAACCGTAACCCCGGAACGTAACAGGCTATGAAGGACACCGTGGATTTTAGTCAGTAGAAGTCTGACAGTCCCTCCCGCCCTGCCCGGGGTTGGAGGACTCATTTGATGATTTTACCTCGCTAAAAAAAAAAAAAGGTTGCACTCCAGGAGTGCCGGTAGAAGTGAAAACTTTTTTGTTACTATGTTTTATTTTTAATTTGAATGACGTCTTACTCATTTTCGATCAGGGTCACGTGACCCTGACGCGAGTTTTGGTCACGTGACCCTGACGCGAGTTTTAAATTTTTTACCCATTACAGAAAAAGTGTACAACGCCGCTAAAGAAGTTTTCACTTCAAAAAAAAAGGTATAATTTAGTTAAATTGGTAACGAGAGGAGAATAGTGTTTCTACAGGTATATCAGTAAAACTTCTAAAATTAAATCAACTCTTATATTTTTAAAATACAATAAATGAATAAGAAACATTATAACACACTCGACACTCTAGGTAAAAGTAGGTACATTACAAAACTATGACTTTGTATTTGACACCAGGATCTCTAAAACTTTATGTTTTTATCATTTCGGAGATACTTTTAATTCCGGTGGACTGTAATTGGTATAACAGTCCACCGAATCCACTGAAATGATAACACTGAGATGATAAAATAGAGGTTAGTTCTACATTTAACTCCGAAAAAAAAATATTTAAAAAATATGAACACTACTCAAACAAAACAGTACTTACTGCGAATTTAATACACAATTTTGAAACAAATTAATTAAATCTAGCACGAGTTATAACAGCCACCGAAATGAAACTATTTTTGTCCCCATATTACTGAAATGATAAACTTACTTTTTTGGCGGGAAACCGCAAGACGTTGGGACCGGTGCGTTCGCGCCGAGAGCTTAAGCCGGACTGATCCGGAGTGAGAAAAGGTGAAAGGGGCGTAACAACGCAATGTTGATGTGGCTATTCTACTAAAACTTACTGTCCTCTGAAATGATAACTTTTTTCCAGACAAAAGTTGACTGCCTGTCAAATCCATGAGAAAGAAGATAAACAAACAAAAATTGTTTTATTTGATCGAATATATTATAATTTAATGATAACAAAATCAATTTAAATCCATATTACGAATGTATTTGCAGGAGAAGGTATGTTATGAGCGGAATTGGGTTCAGGACAGGTCACCGTGATGATAAAATAACACTTTGTAATTTTTTTTTTGGGTATATTAGAGGGTAGATACCAATGATTTTTTTTGCCAAGGTAGAGAAATACTTACGTTGTTGAGAAAAAATATATAAAATCAATAATCAGCACATTGCACTACCGTTCTCAGGTTTGCCGTGTATTTTTTTGCTTGGGCAATTCACCCGGTAATGGTTTAGGAAGATAGATAAAAATATAGATAGAAAGAAAAAGTGTACTACGGTAGTTCGACAAATTGGTGTGCGATTCACGCTTGTGTGACAAAAGTGCACTGCGAATGTATAGTTCGAATGTACGCTTATGCGACACTCTGTGAAGTTCGACATCACTCTAGTGCGATATGAAGAATGTTGTTTTATTGCGAATAGTAAAATTACGTTACATTGACCGTCTACTTCAGGATGGTTTAAAAGAAATAACCACCAAGGGGATAGCGGGGTCTCGGCATGAATCACACATCCTTTTGTCGAACTACCATTGCACATCCTCCTTTAAGACCTACATGTTATATATATGTGTGAAGTTTAATCAGAATTGGTACAGTCATTTCGGAAAAAAAAAAGACTAGAACTTTGTACTTTAAGAGGGTTTAGGCCGTACAAATCGGCCAACCATGAAGTATTGAACCGTAAGTAATTTTAGTGTGGAAACGAGGTGGGGCTACACGACTTGTATAGCTGTGTCTCTTTCCCACACTGGAACTTCTCTCGCTATAAGACCGTAGGTAGGCTTGCAGTAAAGATTCAATTTAAATAAATTACTTGAGATAGAAGGCTTTCGATTTAACGACAATTTACGGGCAAAGGTTACTGACCTAATCACAGCTCGGGACAATGGGGCAAAATTGCCCATAAATCCCGTCAACATTAATTAAACTCACACTGTAACAAGGAGTAGTCGTTTCAGCACGCGTAGCATGGCGATTCTATCTCTATTCTACCAAGCAAAGACAAAGTTATTTAATCGTTATTCCTATACAAATCGACTGTTTTTTTGCACAAGTATGACACGATCCGTACAACATTACAGAATAGAAACATATCTCTTCTATATTTTAATCATTGCGATGCTTAAATCCATAAAAATCTTTTACGTTCTGTCATTTTGTCTATTCTCGCGTCTACAAAACCCGTTTCTACGGCGTCATGCTACGCGTGCTGGTATTCAAAAGTCTGAAAGTTTATCCAGTCTTAGCAAAGGCTATTGCATTGGTAACGGTGGCTCAAAGAGCAAAAAACCTTATAGTAGGCATACACCATCCTGCCTATCGATACGATAGATTTGACGCTTGCAATTGTTTCAAATCGGCAGTTCGTCCATATACACCATACACCATCCTGCCTATCGATACGATAGATTTGTCACAACTTCAAATCTGCACCAGTGATGCCAACTCAGCAACTAGATCTGGCTATTATTCGGTGACGACAGCTACAATTTCTAGGAATTATGGTAACATTCGTTCAAGTGTTAAATTGTCCACATGTCATTATGTAAAAAAGTCAAAAGTTTTGTTATAAAGATCAAGTGACAAAATGTCCATACGACAAAAATTGAAAATGATTTTATGTCTACAAATTAAATTTATTAACGACATTGCAACAGAAAGGGCTTTTGAAATAAAAAATAATGAAATTTGATCTATCACCTATCTAAAAAATAAATCCAGGCGCCGTTTTATCAATAAATCTAGGATTTTGAGCCATGAACAATAAGACTTTTAGACATTATAACACTCGTTGATGTTTGTAAAACTTCATTCTAACCAAATAGAAATATGACATAAGGTTATTCTGACATGTGGACATTTTAACACTTGGACGAATATTACCATAAACCATTTCTAGCACCTTTTCATTTCATCATGAGACTATCGAATTAGATTAAAAAAGTGGTGCAAGCGATTTTCGACCTTATCGACATTAAAAATTTTGTTTGTTTTTCTCACATTCTTATTCGTTAACATTGCTCCTTCATTAAAATCCGGTGTTTGCATCATTGTCAATAAGGTCGAAAATCGCTTGAAGGTCGGAAAATACTTGCTTAAGGATAGCAAGTTAAAAAAAGTGGTGCAAGCGATTTTCGACCTTATCGACATTTAAAATTTAGTTTGTTTTTCTCACATTCTCATTCGTTAACATTGCTTCTTCATTAAAATCCGGTGTTTGCATCGTTGTCAATAAGGTCGAAAATCGCTTGAAGGTCGGAAAACATTTGGTTAAGGATTGCAAGTTAAAAAAAGTGGTGCAAGCGATTTTCGACCTTATTGACATTTAAAATTTAGTTTGTTTTTCTCACATTCTCATTCGTTAACATTGCTTCTTCATTAAAATCCGGTGTTTGCATCGTTGTCAATAAGGTCGAAAATCGCTTGAAGGTCGGAAAACATTTGCTTAAGGATTGCAAGTTAAAAAAAGTGGTGCAAGCGATTTTCGACCTTATCGACATTTAAAATTTAGTTTGTTTTTCTCACATTCTCATTCGTTAACATTGCTCCTTCATTAAAATCAGGTGTTTGCATAAATGTCAATAAGGTCGAAAATAGCATGAACCTTTTTTTAACTTGCTTTCGTGGTCCCTTGACACCTCTCAAGTTTTCAATCGTATTTTGGTTTAAAATAAAATGAATAACTCTTTTTTTTACGAGTGTACATGCGATCCATGTGCGAAAAGCCTCAGTTTTCCTGGTAAGGCCACGTTCACATGGCGATTATTTTCCCGTATACTGTATACAAGATTTTATCGAATAGAGCAGTAATAACAGTTCACAAATGAAAACTTAAAAATAGTTTAAACGGCGTTCATACGGGAAAATCCCGTGTTTGAGAAATATAATATTTTACCGTGTACCGTGCAAAGTTGTCCTAAAACTGGTCAACTCTATTCGATAAAATCTCGTGTACGGTATACGGGAAAATAATCGCCGTGTGAACGTGGCCTAACCGTCCCTGTAGAAAAGTAGCTAAAAAGTTTAGCCACAAGTTACACTTTTTAGCTTTTTTAGGGTTCCGTAGTCAACAAGGAACCCTTATAGTTTCGCCATGTCCGTCCGTCCGTCCGTCCGTCCGTCCGTCCGTCCGTCCGTCCGTCCGTCCGTCTGTCCGCAGTTTAGCTCAGAGACGCACAGTACTAGAGAGCTGTAATTTGGTGTAAATATACGGATTTGTTGTGCCGAAAAAGTGGTAAAATAAAATCTCGTAAAATATTTTTTTTTAGGGTACCTCCAGTACTTACACGTAAAGTGAAGATTTTTTTTTTCTCGCGTACCCCTTAGTGTGGGGTATCATTAAATAGGTCTTTAAAAAATATTGATAGTTTTCATTAACAGTTTTTTGATAAAAAAATTCGTTTGTGAAATATTAAGCTTTAAAGTGCTAAATTTTGCTCGACTCGAGTGTCCCCCCCCTCTACCAGCTAAACGGTTATGTTTAGGGGTGTGAAAAAATTCACAATTATAGTATATATAACGAAGTTTAAAGGAAAATTATCATGACTAAGTAGGCTTTACAACTTTACGAGTAATAGTCGACCAACTTATAAATTGTACTTGATTAAATTTTTTCTTAAACAAAATGTATCGGGGAACATGTTGTTCAACTGCAAATGTAAGTTTGTCAACTTTATTTTTACAGCTTTAATAGGTATGTTTTTTGGGGATAGGTAGGATTTTATCGTCAACTATTTTTAACTAACTTCAAAAAAAGGAGGAGGTTCTAAATTCGTCGTAATTTTTTTTTTAATGTATTTTCCCCGATTTCTCAAAGACTCCTGGACCGATTTTGAAAATTCTTCTTTTTAAAATTAAATTCAGCGAATCAGTTTAGTTAGTTTTCATAAGTATTTTGATGGGTAACTACGGAACCCTACATTGTGCGTGGCCCGACACGCACTTGGCCGGTTTTTTTCTAGCACCTTTATAAAATTAGCTAACTATCTATGAAGTTGCTAAGATGGCATCACTGCTGCCGATTTGACGTTGTGTCAAAAACGATTTGATGACCTATCAAAATTGGCATGTCATGCCATCAAATTGGCATTCCACCCCCATACACGTTCAATTCTATTTGAGCAAATTGGCAGTTTTATGCCGAATTGACAAATAGGCAGTATGGTGTATGGCTACCATTAGACCTTTTACACCATTTTTTTGCGGCAAAAAATGGTGTAAAAGGTCTAATGGTAGCCAAATAAAATCACACAGTAAAACATAATTTCATGTATATTACATGTTTTTACGGTCTTTCAGCAATGTTCACACGTTTTCAGGAAAGTGTTGATATTTGGAATATTTTTACAACTTAATAGCCGAAAGGGTGTTAATTTTCATGATATTTGAGTACCTACTGGTGGAATGGTCGCTGATCATGGAGTCCTGTGGTATTTCTAGGTCGTGCTGTGTCATTGGTTGGGCTTTTGAAGGTTTTAAAATTAGCTAATAAGTCCCTCACCCTGGGTGAAGCGAAAAGGACTATCAGACTGGCTGACTAAAATCCACTATCATATTATTATGTTCCCACCACATATTTATCTCACAGTTTCACTATAACCTGCATAAACATGTACTAATAAGTTTGACAGCAAAATCTTCAGAAAAAAAATCGGGTATTTGAAAAAAGCTATGAAATCTTTATCTTTATCTTTATCTTTATCTTTTCTTTATCTTTACATATAATAAAATCGTAGAGCTGTCATTCCTGTACATTGAATATTTTTTTCTTTTTGTATTTTTTTCGAGATAAGGGATTGATTCTGATGGCAAATCAACTTTTTCTTTTTTTCGAAATTTTTCATGTTTTTTTTATTTGATCTATTTCTTAAACTACTGTAAAGTTGCCGATCAAATTTTCCTCAAATAATCCTAATAATATGCTTCTGTTAATAGGCTATGTATTATTACGCTATTTTTCCTGGGAGATAAGCAATTTTAAATTTTGTTGTTTTTATCTGTTTGTTGATAGTTGGAAGCTAAACCACTGGATATTATTTAGTCAATTTTTCCCCAAATATTCCTTAAACTGCTCTTCTATTAATAGGATATGTATAATTACGCTATTCCCTTTGGGGGATTAGCAATTTTATAATATGTTGATTTTCAGTCATTGTTGACATTTGTATAAGAACCGCTATTTGAAAGTCACTGTCAGCGTACTAGCCAGTCTGGTTGGTATCCTGCTTGACTTTCGTGCAAGGGGTCTCTGGATCAAATCTCGCAGTTTCTTTTTTTTCACTTTTTGAGTTTTCTTATATTTGTCCTGAGAGTTTCAAATAATTTAAAAAAATGTGCATACTTTTATTTCAATATTATTCGCGATTTTAAATTATTACTATTTTTTTCAATAGTTCTCTAGGATATCTACACTGATTTAAATTGTAGGTAGTAAGTTGGGTATTTTTTTAAATTGTAATTGTTTCGAGGTGTGGAATTTTAAAGATTAGAAAAAATTGTGTTTATTTATGTTTTGAATTGGTGTTCAAACCAGTGCATAGATTCTGTTTTAAACAACGACAAGTTGTACTCATCAAGTAGATAATTGGTTATTTTTTAGGTATCACGCGGAATGCTAAAGGGAGAAGAGCAATGCTATTGTACGTTCAATTTGCAGCGATACTGTAAATCAACCCAAAAATGATAGTCTAATGTTTAAAATAAACACGGATCTTTGAAATTAATGTCGCTCAAATAAGGACGTTTCCTGTGCAAAGTATGTACCTAGATATAACATTATTGGTCTAAACTATTAATAAAAATGCAAGTATGTTTGTTTTTTACCTTTTCACGCATTACTACCTACTGAATCGATCGTCCCAAAATTTAGCATATACTTTGTCAGGAGTATAGACACGGATATAAGGTATCTTACATCCCGAATAACAGAAGAGAGCTGTTGCCGAGAAAACAATTACGTTCATATTCCAGATGGCGCCACACGATCCGTATTGTTTCTCAAATTCTAAAATAACGCAAGCGAAGCCGCGGGCAAACACTAGTTATTTAAATAAAGGTGAGTTAAAACTGATAGAGATTGATCTAATTTCCGTTGTAATTAACTGTTTAACCCGAAATATTTTTACACTGTCTGATTTCAATTCTAAGCGTTAATATTTTATTTAGATTTCGCCGGGTGCTAGTGTAATCGCAGCAAAAGTTGGCATCGTAAAAAGAACATAAAACGTAAGTTTTTAATTAAAAACCTTAAAAGAACTCAATAGCACCAACTGAACCAAAAAATTTTTGCGTTATATTTTTCTTAAAACCTTTTTCTACTGAAAAAAAAAGGTTTCGTTAAATATTCAAAGTTGATCAAGCCTCTTCGATTACGGTCCTTCGATACAATATAAGCACCCTCGTGGGACTTTGAAAGTAATAACATCCAATTTAAATATTCAGTTAGTTTTTTTTTAATCTAGCAACTTTGTGTAAAGCCATGCTGTTTCGCTGGGGTACAGTTTTTGTTATGCAGTATTATTCTCACTTCGACTCAATCTCACAGAGAGACCTCCCAAGAGTGGGAAAATATATAGGGTGACTGGTAATTAGTGTACGATACTTAAACACGTGATTGTGCTCATGATAACAAGTAATTTTTACTATGGGAGCAAAGCCGAAATCGTGAAAAAAATATCAGCTGTTCAGTACATTGAGCAAACATGTACTGAAGAGCTAATTTTTTTTCGAGTGTTCAGGTTTGTTCCCATAGTAAAAGTTGTTTGTTATCATGAGCACAATCACGTGTTTAAGTATCGTACCAGTCACCCCATATTATAAGCTGATGATGAAATAAAATTATAATCTGATACTTTGGACCTAATGTCTACCTTGGTGTCTTATAAAAGACTCAAAGATGTGTTTGACATTCATGAAAAAGTATGAGGTGGGGATTAGAATCCGCAATACTTACAGTCCGGTGTAAAATTGAAATCGCTGACACTATATTGTACCAGTTAACAAACTTTACTAGCTGTCACAAAAACTATTTAACTTTAAAAGAATATATTACCAGAAATAAAAAGGTTGTTCTATTAGCTATAATTTTTTATTAAAAGAAAATGTGGAATTTCATAAATTAATATGAAAATTAAAGTTTTATTTAAATGTCTGAAAAAGTACAATTTAGGAAACCGGTTTCCTTAATTGTACCACAAGCATCCTAAATTGTACTTCATATTCTAAATGAGATTCAAGTGCTTCTTATGAACTTCTTCTCTTCTTTCTTTTCTTCTAAAGTACATTGTACAAACATGTTTATGAAAAAATATTATTTATATAGTTATGAATATTACTTATGTACTTAATATACTCATAATTAAGCCAGTTTTCTTACATCTTTAATTGTAAGCCCAAATATTATACTTTTCCCTGTTCAACACATGCCAAACAAGCTCTTGTTCAACATCATAGTGCAAAACAGTGGGCCTGCATTGGAAATGGTATTTTCTTTCGCTTATTTGTTCGAACTTGATATGTAAATGTCTACTTAAAGTGGGCTTAGATACGTTGAACGTGCATGAACACTCGTTAATTCCAATAGATTTATTTTTAAAAAATTCGAAGACCTTTTCCAAGCCATCTTGTGTCCATTTGTACTTAATACTTTTTATCTTCTCAGACATCTAAAAATATTTCAATCTAGTTGAAAAACTACCATTCACCTAAATTGTACCGGTACATTTTAGGGGTACCACACTTGGTACAAATTAGGCAACACTAAGTTTTATTTTTATGTGAGCCGGCATTATAACCTCGAAATGCTAAACACAAAACTATAGTCTCAAAAAAGGTCACTAATATGCCTACTTTCCAAAAACATATATGATAGTTGCAGTGTCCTTACCGTTGGCACAAGAAATTCTTAGGTAAACACCCATAAAATAATACTAGAACGCCGCAAAAAATATTTTTGTTTATTGGAATTTACTCTGTTGTGATAACAAGTCCAAAATGGCAGCGGTGGCGTCATGTTGGTAGTACTGCTTTTTAGTACTGCCAATTTAAAACTAAACATTACAGTTTGGTAGATTTTGAGGTGGTACAAATTACGAGCCGGTCCAATTTATGCAACTCGACCCTAACTGCTGGGTTGGGATGATGTGATGAGGAGATGGTCTTTAGAAAACATCGGGAAAAGATCCCATCAAAAGTATCTCTGATTACTTATCCATTACCTTTTCAAACCTTCTTCGATTTCGTGGAAGTCTCACATACAGGTGAACTATGATCTTGATAAAGACACTTTTTTGGGTCGTTAAAATCATCAAATATTTGTCCATCCCTGAGTGTAGCGGGCATGCGGGCAGCGAGTAAAGGGCAACTCGCTGCCCGACCATGGACTATGCCCGGGTCGACGGCGCGTTGTGTCCCACGCGCTCCTCAAAGAGCGTCAGCATTCTGACGGGGCCCCCTCTCAGAGGGCCAGAGCCTGCCGGGGTCGCGGGATTATTTCCTTACCGTGACCCCGGAACATAACAGGCTGGTGAAGGACACCGTGGATTTTAGTCAGTACAAGTCTGACAGTCCCTCCCGCCCTGCCCGGGGTGGGAGGACTCATTTGATGATTTCACCACGCAAAAAAAAAAAAACCGTGACCCGTGGCTATTGAAGGACACCATGGATTTTAATCAGATAGAAGTCTGTCAGTCCCTCCCGCTCTGCCTGGGGTGGGAGGACTCATTTGATGATTTTACCACGCTAAAAAAAAACCCTGAGTATAGCGAGAAAATCTGTCAGAATCTTACTGCCTAAAAGTCTAGACTGTTCTTTTGGATGCCTTTTGCATTCCAGGGCCACGGTATCTTCCTTACAAAGTCCCGCGTGGCGTAAAATAAAATACTTGTTATCAAAATACTCGTGCGTTCCCTTGATAGTTTCATCATCAATTTGAGCAAAACTTTGCCAAAACAAAAGCAAAACTAGACCATGTCAGCTATAAAATTGACTGGCAGACCAGAGGAATTCGCACCGCTTCTCAGTTCCCTGACTGTATGCAAGTGATTGACCATAACGGTCGACTGACCTGTGCTAACAAGGTGGCACTAGTGACTGGAATATCGAATCGAAAGTATCGATAGTAAAATGAAGTTATACACAGTACAAGAAACTTCAGCAACTAAAACCAGCAGGCGTAGCATGGCGGCGTAGAAAGGGGTTTTGTCGACGCAAGAGTAGACAAAATGACAGAACGAAATAATTTAACGTTTTAAGTATGTTTTTGTATAAAATATGGAAAATAAACGTTATTTTCTTCAATAGTGTAAGAATGGTGTCATATTTGTGCAAAAACTGTCGATTTGTGTAGAAATAACGATGAAATAACTTTGTCTTTTCTTGGTAGAATAGAGATAGAATCGCCATGCTACGCGTGCAGGGCCGGAGGGAAGCCTCAATTGATACCACTTAAACCTTTCATTTGCGTATTGGTTGGAACAGCAGAGTCTACGGTGAAATTATAGAGCATATTTTACGAATTAAATGAATCATTTTACAGAAAAAACATCTACTCGTAGTTCGATCCGGGGTCTTACGAATTACCGTGATCTTGGAACGTAAAGGGCTGTTGAAGGACACCGTGGATGTTAGTCAGTCAACAAGTCTGACAGTCGCTCCTGCCCTGCCCTGGGTTTTTTTTTAACTTGGTAAAATCATCAAATGAGGGACTGTCAGACTTGTACTGACAAAAATCCACGGTGTCCTTCAATAGCCCTTTATGTTCCGGGGTCACGGTGATGGAATAAGTCCCGCGACCAACCCTGCCTTGGGTAAGACTCATGTGAGGATAACCACGTAAAAAAAACTCGTAGTTCGATTATAAGAATAGAAAAGAGTTAAAACTCAAAAATATCGATACATATCAAACATCGACTCTCGCACTCAACTTTGGTGGTAATTAAACCAGTTCGCCACAGCCTGAGTTAGCCACGTGTATTGATTTTAGTTAACCGGTGAACTGACGTGGTTCGCCCCGCGGCTTTGTTTACCTACGTCACGTCCGAATAGACTCTTTAGTTAGTTGGTAGTATGGACGTACTGATTAGTTCAAGGTTGATTGGGAACTTTTGTTGATTTTGTGATAGTTTATAAACACACGTAATGAATACACCGTCTCTTCACAAAACTCCGGGGACACGGAACTCCGGGGTAGCGGAACTTCGGTGTCACGGAACTCCGGTGTAGTGAAACTCCGGGCTCGCTTAACTACTGTGTCTTTGTGGTGTTGATGCATGTGTCATGTTCGTGAACGGGCGCTGTCAGTTAAGCCTGGTCATCTCTTAGCTGCCACGGTTTATTTTAATAATTATTGATCATTTTGTTTTTTGAATTGTCTTTGTTTTAATTGTTACTATGGACACTTTTAATTTAAAACTTGCTACATCGTTCTCACAAAATGTACCACTTCAAAAATAATGATGTGACAAAGGTTCTGCAATAATTCTGGCGATCTAAAAAGAGTGTCCGTGGAGTTTCTTGCCCGTTCTTCTCCATAGAGATCTAATTCTTGGGACGGGCATCTACGGTACTTTCACAGTTTTTATGTCTTGTGACTGGAACTGTAGCACCATAACTTTTTAGTGTTTAAATTATTTTTATTTGTCTATGACAATTCAAAAGTGCCTGTAATTTTGTTGCATAACTCTGTGGTCACGGAAGTTGGGTTCGTGTAAATACGGGGTTCCGGAACTCCAATGTCGCGTAACTCGAAACTGGTAACCGTGATCCTGGATCCTGTTTCTTCTATTACCCTATAATAGAAGAAACACGGTGGACTTCATTAGTCAGTACGAATCTGATAGTTCCTCTCGCTCCACCTAAAGCGCCTCGTCCACGATAGATTAAAATAACGTAGAGCGAGTCTCATCGGGCAATCTACGACTTGTACACATTAGCGAGACTACCCTAGCTAGAGTATCACTACAGTCTACGTAGACACCATAGAGCAAAAAATGCAAGAGGGTGCTCTAATGATCTATACGTGTACGTAGAAATGAGAGTATAGATTAGATTAGTCTCCAAGCTGTCTAGCTCTATTCTCTCTCCGTGGGCGAGGCGCTTTAGACGGAGGACTCATTTGATAATTTTTCAACCCAAAAAATGGGTAGATAAAGACACAATTTTGCACACACAATTTTCATTCTATACGACTGTCTCTGTTTTGTAATGATGGGACAATAAACTAGCCTATTATTGACATCATCTCATACAGAACCAAGACAGTAAAAGACATTTTCTTAACTGTTAAATTGAAATTTAACCCTTACAGTATGAGAGAGCATTGACCTCCAGGCCATCGCAAGACTTTTTACATGAGATAAGAAAAAAATATTTTCTTTTTTTTTATTTCATTATTAAGCAAAGTTGTATGAAGTAAGACAAGCCTTCTTTTTTCAAGTTATGAATAGGCTTTGAAGTTTAACTAAAAATAAAATATATTGTAATTCACAGACTAAAACATTTTAACGAAACCTCAAAGAACTTTATCTGCCAACTGTCACTGTCAAATTACAGTAAAAAAAAAAAAAAAAAATCATTTTTTTTTTGTAATAACGTTGCCTGACACTTGGAATTCCTCCTGTATCGTGGGTGCGTTTACAAACATAGAATCTCACATAAACGAACACCCCGACCCGAAACAAATACTTCCAGATCGTACAAAAATATTTGTTTCATGCGGGGATCGAGCCCGCGACACGTTGCACAGCAGTCGTTCGCACAGCAACTGCGCCAACCGTGCCGTTGTAGTTTATCTTAAAATGTTACTAACATACGATTATTGTTTGTTTAAGAGCTTGCAAGTATTAGAAAAGTGTCCATAACATCACAAAAAGGCCCCTGCGTAGGTGTATTCATACTTTAGAAGCTCAGATCAAAGAAATAGGCAGATAGAGCGCTCAGAATACGCGAGTGGTTCCACCAAAGTTAATACAAAATTAAAATCGAATACAAAGTCGCGACAGTACCAAGCTACGCGTCGTACCAAAGTGCGCATCGTTGTTGTTTTTTGCCAAAATATACTGTCTCATGTCTTTAACCATCGTAAAAGTTGTTCTCAAAAACAAAGAAAATATTATGGAATGTAATTCAATTTGATTTTGTATTAACTTTGGTGGAGACACTCGCGTGTTCTGAGCGTTATATCTGCCTATTTCTTTTCTGAGTTTAGAAGCATATTATATTATTCTGATCAAACCACAATTTTAAACAAAATAAAACTTCCATTTCACTAAAACAGCCAATATAAATTCTAGAAAGTACTTACTTTTAAATTTCCTCTCCACGATGTTACTTTAAAAACTACTCAACAACTTAAACCTTTCGAGCTCGTTGTAAACTTTGATCTCGGAGTAAAAGTAACGAAATGGAATAACTTTGTAACCTGAGGCGGCCATTTTAAATAAGCGTTAGAAGATGGCTTGAATAGATAGTTGTGTTAATTCTTTTGTGTTACTACTATAAGGACTAGAATCTAGACAAGATAATTAAGTATCCCGTGTTCGTTTTACGTCACTCAGTGTTTTTCTTTTTTTTTGTGAACTTATTTACAACCAGATTTTTCACAATTCTGTCCATGAAGGAAGATACTTACAGTGTTCACCTTTAGCCTATAATGTTCCCACTGCTGGGACACAGGCCTCCTGTCTGTGAGAGGGAGTGGGCCATAATCCACCACGCGGGCCCCGTGCGAGTTGGTGGATGTCACATGCCTTCGTATTTGATGGTTCTAAGACATGCCGGATTCCTCACGATATTTTCCTTCACCGTTTTGAGAGCAGTGGTGATGAAATAAATTACACAAAGTAAAGCGCCAGCCTGGGTTCGAACCCACGACCTACAACTCCTAAGTCGGGACCGATACCACTGGGCCACCACTGCTCTCAACTCTCTCTCTGCTGCTTACAGTGTTATTTGTAAAAAAATAACAACCTCTCATGGGCTGAAAGTACTCCTGGTAACAACCACGTTTACTAAGAAAACAACCCTGAAAGATAAAAAAAAAAATCAAATGTTTCAAATGTTACAAAATGTTATATTTCCGTCCGTTGACAATGTCTGATACACCAGATTTTTTACCAGGTATCATAACCATGACAGAATTTAATTACAAATAAAGCTCTCTCCTCTCACTTCCTCAACTCACTTTGTATCTCTATCTCTATCAGTCACTTCCAAATCTCTCTATTTTTGGCGGTTTTGAATACTGTTTGAAGACTTGGTATTCTACATCTCTAAGCAGTGAGCTCCCTACACACCCTATTGTGTCTCCCAATCCGTGCACCATAATCAAATGTCAACCGTGTATTCACTGCCCATGAATCATTCATTCATCCTGAATGAAATGCCGTGTTAATTGACTGATTGTTCTCTGATTTCAATGCCTTTGAATAACCATCACAGTATTTACAAGGCAGATGTAAATAGAAACACGTGAAGGGGCGCCCTGCAAGTGTAGCATGGCCATATTCTACCTGAGTGTTGGTAGGTCTCGTGGATTACTAAAGAATAGAAACATTATTTTTCTTCATTCTTAAAAAGGCTTATATATGGACGACAGAACATGACATTCAAAAATGTTTTTGCTTGTTCTTCCAAAGACAAAACTCCTTTTCTACGGTGTCACCCTTGGCTAAGCGAGCTTGAAAAATGATATTTTTTTCAAGCTCATCATCATCATCATCATTCTATAAATGTTCCCACTGTTGGGGCACAGGCCTCCTCTCCGTGAGAGGGAGATTTCCAAGCTCGCTTATTATTAAATATTAATATTTATTCTGACGTTATTTATAAAGTTTACGTGCATAGTATTATCCACTGGTGCATCTCTCTACCTAGTTTTTTCCCAAACATATTGGGGTCGCCTTCCAATCGAACCAGATGCAGCTGGATATCAGTATTTTACATGGAGCGACTGCCGGTCGGACCTCCAAACCCCAGTAACTGGGCAATACCATACACCGTGGCAAGACTGGTTGTCAGACTTATGGGCTTCTGACTAACAGTAATGACTGTCAAAGATCTACAATTAATGACAGGACGGAACAACGGCTTTTACGTGTTTTTCAAGGCACGCCTTTTAGCCATTAGCCACTGGTGTATTTGAATGAATAAATAAATAAATTATGGTACAAATTATGACAAAAAAAAGTCTTGTACAAGGCCAAAGGAAAGAGGTATGTTTGAGCAACTATTGTCAGAGCACTTAGTTTATGTTAATAATAATAATATTCCACAACAATTAATCACACAGCACCATCTAGTCCCAAGCTAAGCAGAGCTTGTGTTATGGGTACTAGACAAACATACTTATACATTTTTAAATACATACATATTATAGATAAATTACACCCAGACACAGAACAAATAATCATGCTCATCACACAAACATTTGTCCTCGGTGGGAATCGAACCTCGTGGGTTCGATCATAGCGCGGCATAGCAGTCAGGGTCACTAACCACTAGACCGACAGGCCACTGCCACAAGACAGGCAAAATAGGCAACAAGAGCACCTATAGCAGAAATTCTCCAGTTTATAGGGGTCCTTATCCTTGTATGCTTGGAACAAAGGCATTATGTTAAAGGCATAAGTGCTAATGAGATTACGCGCCTTAAGAGGAAACAGCAAGGGCTGGAGAATTGAAAAATAGGTATTTGTAAAATCTATTGCTGTCGCGCAGTGCCCACAACAGAGTTACAGAGCGCGATAGAGACAACAGCAGCTTGGACCGAAAATACCTTATTAAATGGCACAAGATCAACGATTCGTAGTCCCCTGATTACTCCTCCAAAACTTAACCGATTTCACTACTTTTTCCTTTAAAAAATAAAGAAAGGCATTGGCCGTGTTCCTATGTTTTCCTTTTTTTATACAATCTCGTCAAATTTGTTTTCTGGATATTTGAACACAGCGGAAAATCTGACTATTTTTTTAGGATTTTGAATGTTCATATCTCTTTTGAAAATTAATTTATGGAAAAAAGGAAAACATATAGACATGCCAATAGTGGTCATAGATTTTTTGCAAAAAAATTATTGCTCTACTGGCATTATCCAGGAAGAAAACAGGGGACTACGTTTGTATGGAAAAACGACCGTGCTGTCTCCTCTTAAACGAGATAATTATATTATTTTTATAAAAACAACGACCCTTTGTAATCACGTGTTCGGATTTAGGTTATGATAATAATATGTTAATTCTCAGAAGTCAGTGATTTTTCATACGTTTACGCCTTTATGTCAATTTATTACCGACTTAAGCATGTTTAACCTACCTACATAATTAAATACATGCCTCACATAAAGGTGCAGATAGACTTGACTTAACAAACAAACGAGCAATCGCCGGTTTTTAGGGTTCCGTAGTCAACAAGGAACCCTTATAGTTTCGCTATGTCCGTCCGTCCGTCCGTCCGTCCGTCCGTCCGTCCGTCCGTCCGTCCGTCCGTCCGTCCGTCCGTCTGTCCGCAGTTTAGCTCAGAGACGCACAGTACTAGAGAGCTGTAATTTGGTGTAAATATACGGATTTGTTGTGCCGAAAAAGTGGTAAAATAAAATCTCGAAAAATATTTTTTTTTAGGGTACCTCCTGTACACGTAAAGTGGGAATGTTTTTTTTTGTTTCTTGCGTACCCCTTAGTGTGGGGTATCATTAAATAGGTCTTTAAAAAATAATGTGAGTTTCCATTAACAATTTTTTGATAAAAAAATTCGTTTGTGAAATATTAAGCTTTAAAGTGCTAAATTTTGCTCGACTCGAGTGTCCCCCCCCTCTACCAGCTAAACGGTTATGTTTGGGGGTGTGAAAAAATTCACAATAGTGGTATATATAACGAAATTTAAAAGAAAATTATCATGACTAGGTAGGCTTTAGAACTTTACGAGTAATAGTCAACCAACTTATAAAATGTACTTGATATCATATTTTCTTAAACAAAATGTATCGGAGACAACTGCAAATGTAAGTTTGTCAACTTTATTTTTACAGCTTTTATGGGTATGTTTTTTGGGGATAGGTAGGTTTTAATCGTCAGCTATTTTTAACTAACTTCAAAAAAAGGAGGAGTTTCTAAATTCGTCATAATCTTTTTTTTTATGTATTATCCCCGATTTCTCAGACTCCTGGACCGATTTTGAAAATTCTTCTTTTTAAAATTAAATTCAGCGAATCAGTTTAGTTAGTTCGCATAAGTATTTTAATGGGCAACTACGGAACCCTACACTGTGCGTGGCCCGACACGCACTTGGCCGGTTTTTTTAAATATATTTCTAACGTAGTTTCTTCCTATGTGTCTCATTAGTAAACTTGAGATAGCCCAACCAGCTATGGAGAGGGATATTCTCGGAGTCTCCCTGCATGATCGACTCAGAAATGAGGAGATTCGTAGACGAACCACAGTTCGACATAGCCCAGCGAATTAGCAAGTTGAAGTGGCAGCGGGCAGGCCATAACACGCAGAACTTATGGGGCTGTAAGGTTCTCGAATGCAAGCCACTTCCAACCGGTTGGAAATTAAAGGAGAGGCCTATGATCAATAGTGGACGTCCTACGGTTGATATAATGATAATGATGATGATGATATTCGCAAAAATGCTCATTACAAGTGAATGCTCAAGTTTATCAGCACTATGAAATACATTTCTTACCTAAACGACTCACATTTATATACATTTCAGCTCACACAAAAGACGATGTATGATATCTTGGTGTAATCCTAGGTCTATTGTAGTTGGTATATTGTGTAAATGGTATATGTTATAACATTGTTAAGTAAGGTCGTCGGTAAAGGGTAACGTTTAGACGTTAGTATATCTTTTGTGGTGGGAATTTGAAAGGGGTAATTTGCATGTTTTTGATCGAAATTGTGTATTCTGTTTAATGGGAGTAGGACTTTGTTACATACATATAGATATTACAAAATGGGACGGAGTTTTTATACCTCTATCGACGTAATAGTAATATTATTTACTACAACTCGAAAATTGTCACACAAGAACATAAAATCGGTATAAAAATTATACCATGTGTTAATCCAATTTATAAACTATCTGTGTACCAAATTTGATCCAAATCAGTTCGGCAGTTTTTGCGTGAAAGAGAAACAAACATCCATTCATTCAAACAAACCTTCACGTTTATAACATTAGAAGGATGTACTTCTTCAGCACGGCTAGCATGGCTAGCTGTTCTACCAAGGCAGCCAAAGGCAGGCCAGACACCCTGCCGGGGTCCCGGAACGTAAAGAGCTATTGAAAGACACCGCGGATTTACCGTAAAAAAAACCATAGTTAATTCTATACAAATTGACATCTCTTATTACGAGGATAGACGGGTTTGTCTCCACGGATCCCGGTATCAGATTGAAGTCGCCACGGATCACGGCGAGTTGTTTCCACCGATACCGTGATCCGTTTCCAACACAAAAAATAAAAAAAAATGTAGCCACCGATCACGGTATCCGTGGCTACAAGATATAAATTAGGGTTTGTCTCCACGGATCCCGGTATCAGATTGAAGTCTCCACGGATCACGGCGAGTTGTTTCCACCGATACCGTGATCCGTTTCCAACACAAAAAATAAAAAAAAATGTAGCCACCGATCACGGTATCCGTGGCTACAAGATATAAATTATATTATTTTTGGAAACTGATCTCGGTGTGCAGATACAAGAAATAGAATTCAATATTTTTCCAATTCGATTTTATTTTTACTAATTTAATTTCCCAAATCAATTGTATTTTTTAAGTCTTATATTGATCAAGAAATAAACTTAATTGGTGTCTGTGGAAGAGTTCTCACCAATGTTTAATTGTAGTATTAAAATTATTAACACGTTTTATATCATCACAGAAAACATATCACAAATATTATTATACACTAGCAGTGCTCGCGACTTCGTTGGCGTGGATGTCGGAACTCAACGATGTATTTTTCATTAAAATAAAGGAATTTTTCTAAAATAAAAGTTACATGAGTTTAACTCCGACTATCGCCTAGTGCTCATGCAGTTAATGCCTCGCTCGGGTCCCTCTGACCCCAGCCAGCTGACCCCGAGCAAAGCGGGAGCCTCGGGGGGGCCGCCCAAAGTGATAACTGACTGGAAGAAAGCGAAAGAAGAGAGCGATTTTTAGTTGTAAGTCCCTGCCTGGAGGCTGGTAAAATCATCAAATGAGTCCGTCCACCTAGGGCAGAGCGGGGGACTGTCAGACTCGTATTGACTAAAATCCATAGTGAACTTTCCCAATAGCCCTTTACGTTCCAGGGTCACGGTAATTCGTGAGTTCCGCGACCCCGGCAGGCTTTGTCGCTCTGATACCCCGTCATAATGATGACACTCATTGAGGCGCGCGTGTGCCTAGAGATCCACGGAAAAGTCTGGTTAAGCGACCCCATCATTGAGAACTTGAGAAACATGTAGAAAAGCATTTTATATGTCTTGAATATCGAAAATAATACCAAACTCTAAGGAATCTATCGAGTAAAACTGAAATAAAATGACATAAACAACCCTCAACTACCGATAGATTTGATTAAGATTTTCCGCGGAATAATGACCCTCTCCAGTTATTATTTAACTTATTATGTCGTTAGGTAGGTGAGTTGTACGCTGTTGGTTGGATGTTGTTGGTATTTAAAATCGTTTGGTTGCTCGATTTCTTAAAACACAAATAGGTAATACTTCGTTCTCATTCTTCGAGTTCGAAGCTGTGGTATTTCTGTTTTTCGGATATCGGACAGTTTCAGCGATTGTTTATCATGCCTAAAAGGAAATCACAACTTTTCCGTCAGATATTCCAGACAAGAGCAGCTCGAGTACGACGTACGGAAGAGCCTGCTCTTTGAAAATCATCAGCGGCTCTCGAGTTCTCGAGGAATAGAGAAAATATTTCACAAGCACGCGCTGGGGAATCTAGCTCCGAGCGCTCGCAGCGGCTTGCCAACCAAAGAGCGAGAACATCGTAGGCCCGTGCTCGGGAATCTAGCACTGAACGTGCACAGCGCCTAGCAACAGAAAGACAGCGGGCAGTTACAGTCAGAGCACGTAATCGGAATATCAATAAAAACAAAACCCTCCTTTTAGCATTCAGGAAATAAATTATAGCACTCAGTACTAACCGAACGACACTCATATTTTCATCACAAGTTAAAATGTTTACCGCACAACGAAGTGGGCACGGGTCAGCTAGTGTGCTATGACCCAATAACTGAATGGATACTGTGATCAAATACATAAAATATTTAACTCTATTTCTTGTATCTGCACACCGAGATCAGTTTCCAAAAATAATATAATTTATATCTTGTAGCCACGGATACCGTGATCGGTGGCTACATTTTTTTTTATTTTTTGTGTTGGAAACGGATCACGGTATCGGTGGAAACAACTCGCCGTGATCCGTGGAGACTTCAATCTGATACCGGGATCCGTGGAGACAAATCCTAATTTATATCTTGTAGCCACGGATACCGTGATCGGTGGCTACATTTTTTTTTATTTTTTGTGTTGGAAACGGATCACGGTATCGGTGGAAACAACTCGCCGTGATCCGTGGCGACTTCAATCTGATACCGGGATCCGTGGAGACAAACCCTTATGCAGAAAAGTAAAGCATGCGAATTTCCATTTTCATTTCAGAAAATTGAAAATTTTACACGAGCAGCATGACACGAGCACTGCCAGGTTGAAATATGTACGAAATATGGAGGGAAAATATGTTTCTAAAAATCCATCGGGATGAATTTATTTGATGACCTGTACCCTTAGCACGAATTATAAAGTAAACTGGAACTTTGACAATTTTAAATTAACAATTTTCAAGGAAAAAATTAGTTCCTTCTTCGCAAACCAGAGGCGCTGTTCCATTTTTTCATACAAGAAACGCTGTAAATACTATAAAGTAAAAGAGTAAAAAATTCGTGCTTCTTAGCACTGCTCTGCTAGATGCCTACTGTACCCTTGTACAGTAGTCGTCTAGCAGAGCAGTGGTGGCCCAGTGGTTACGGCTTCGACTTATATGAGTGGTCATGGTTTCGAAATCCAGCCAGGCACATTACTTTTTGTAATTTATTTCATCACCAAAGCTCTCAAAACGGTAAAGGAAAACATTATGAGGATTCTATAAAGTGTTTTCTAAGTAGATTTGTTCAGCAATTTTCTTTTGATCAGGATAAAAAGCACCACTTTCCTACTTCTTATCACAACACATTAAAGCAATTTAGAATTCCGTGCGCCTCGTAACAAAACGAAAGAAAACATTAAGAGTCTTTAACATAAACAGTTTAAGAAACTCTCCGAGATATTTGTAAAATAAAAGTGGGACAAACTTCTTAAGATATACTGAAGTTATAGAACTTTTACAATGTAGTTTGTAGAGTTGAGCCGATCGCGATGTCCGACTGGCGGACAAGTCGGCTGGCTAATCGGTCATACGTTATTGTTGGTTGTATCGGATACAGTATTTCTTTCGGGTTGAAAAGTACCCTATAATGTCCGTTTAGTTAACCCCTCCCTGATAACATACACTCATCAAAAAAGTTTGTGATTTTGGAAGTCTGTGAAAAGTTTGTTTTCTTTATTAATTTTGGAAAAAAAAATACAATTGAACTGTTTTATTTCCCGCGGTTTTACCTCGCTCCTGTTGGTTCAAAAATCATTAAAATAAACAAGATTTACAAAGGCTTTAATTTTACATCAATCACCCCTGTCGAATTGGCCGACTGCTAGCCGACTGCCAAAACCCAACTAGAAAGCACATCCATAGATAGTTTTCGAAAGTCTCATATTGGTACGTTTGGTACAGTCACGAGCAATATTAACTAAAAGTAGTATTCGAAAGCGATTTACTATTACGAAATAGGTCTTACTTCAAAGTAGAAACCAGTATTTCACGTAATTTGCGTTTGAATTTTTTTAACTGTATACATGTTATTGCTCGTGACTGTACCTATCTAAAGTCGATTTGTCTAAGTACCTATTGTACGAAGTTCTTTTTATGTTAGTATCGTTTTCGAATATCCTACCTAGCCTTTAGTTTTTATGTATAAGTGAAAACATCCTACTACATACTTACACGAAGTTTCATTTCCTAAATGGGACGTCTTAGAAAGGACATTTATATTTATTTAAATGGAAGTCTAGGAAAGGACCGAGCATTTTATTTAATGTATTTCATATTTAATGAAATTGAAACCAATATCTACAAAGGGGATTTTAACCTGGAACCTCGAAAACTTGTGTAAGGTCGAGTTTAACAAAGAGAAATTGAATTTGCTTACCGAGACCAACTGTGTAGCACTTCATACAAGCTTGAAGTCCTTATTTCTTTGAAATAGCTGAACCGATTTTAATGAAATTTCATACGCATAAGCAAGAAACATAGGTCTAAAATAAATGTCAGAGAAGATAAATGTCAGAGAAGACAGTTTTTGAGAAAGCTTAGATAATAAAATGTCCATATTTGCAGAGAGCAGTGGTGGCCCAATGGTATCGGTCGCGACTTACGAGGTTGTGGGTTCGAACCCGCCAGGCACATTACTTTCTGTAATTTATTTCTTCACCACTGCTCTCAAAACGGTGAAGGAAAACATCGTGAGGAAACCGGCATGTCCTAGAACAAAAATTCGGAGACATGTGACATCTACCAACCCACACTAGGCCCGCGTGGTGAATTATGGGCCCATTCCCTCCCTCTCACAGAGAGGAGGCCTGTGTCCCAGCAGTGGGAACATTATAGGCTGATGATGATGAACCAAACGTAACGTTTTTAGTGAAACCACTTTTTTATAAATTGTGAGTTAGCGCCACGCGCACATTTAAATGATTTTTTGAAGATGTTCACTTGTTTTACGTGGAAATTGATAAACGGGGGTATTTTTTCTATTTTTTTTTATTTGTTACTTCAGTTTTCAGTGGCTTAATAAGAATTTGGACAAGGGAGAAAGATATACTTAACAAAAAAAGTATTAGCCGAATTTCGTTTTCAAGTTTTGCGCTTACCTAACACATTGAGGCCTGTTGTACACGTCACGGTTTTCGGCCGTGAAAATGTACGGTTAATTCGCCGTGTGTAGGCACGCTCATCAGTGTTGTATGGAACACAATGGGAGCTTGTAGACGCGACGGTGGCCATACACGGCGTATTAACCGCAGATTTTCACGGCCGAAAAAACATACTGTGTACAAGCTCCCATTGTGTTCCATACAACACTGACGACCGTGCCTACACACAGCGAATTAACCGAAAATTTTCACGGCCGAAAACCGTGACGTGTACAAGAGGCCAGCATCATTTCTTTCTATTATATAAAGAAGATTTCTAAATAAATAAGCAGGTACTGAATAAAATGCCTAATGACAATTTACTGAACTCATAAAACTTCGCAATTGTCTTGCGTTCGCACGTAGCCCCAACAGCTAGATTCCAACTCAAAAACTTTACTTATAAACTTTACTCTTTCTAGTATTCCGCAATGCGGCTAGACTAGTTCTAAAACTCGGCACTAAGACAACAGTTTAGGCAACAACGTTTCTGGGAAATAAAAGATAACTTCTACTAACACTAATTTTAATAAAGATTTGCACAAAACTGAGTCACTTTATTTTACTTTACAGGTGTTTTTTATCGTGGCAAAGTCATTAAATGAGTCCTCCCACCCCGGGCAGGGCGGGAGGGACTGTCAGACTTCTACTGACTAAAATCTACGGTGTCCTTCAATAGCCCTTTATGTTCCGGGGTCACGGTAAGGAAATAATCCCGCGACTCCGGCAGGCTTTGGCCTTCTTTGAGGCGCTCTTTGAGGCGTGCGTGGGCCACAACGCGCCGTCGACCCGGGCATGGTCCATGGTCGGGCAGCGAGTTGCCCTTTACTCGCTGCCCGCATGCCCGCGCCTACGGTGGCCGGAGATCGTCTAGCGACGTCCGTCGCCGTGGGCGTCCACCACCGCGGGTGGGGCGGAGGGAGGACACTGTCCTCTCTCGCACGCGGCCGTTAGTAACAGTTATAGTGCTTTAGTCAAATGCGCTAGTAACGAATTGTTGAATTTCTAAAATTAACCTAATTGTTCTAGAAAACAGTTAAAAGACGTAATATGCACTTTTGCCGTAAATGCATAGCATATTATATTCGAGCATTTTTGATAAATACGCTTTTTTACCGCTGGGTACACAGGAAAACATCTTTGAGGTGGGGGTCCTCTTATCAGGTTACCGTGACCCTGGAACGTAAAGGGCTATTGAAGAAAATCATCGATTTTAGTCCCTCCCGTCTCGCCCCGCCCTGGATGGACTCATTTGATAAATTTACCATAACAAAAATCATAACCCTCCTTTTGGCTTTGCCGTAGTCGGGTAAAAAAGGGCCAGAAGGCCATAGCTAAGTAAACAATAGTTAGCTAAATTGCTGGTCAAACTATTCGCCTTAGTCTATGTAACGTTTAGTAGTAGCTTTTGTATACTAAGTCCACAGTATACTACTCGACGATATACAGCTACTTAGCCAGAACTGATTGAAACGGAACTAATCTTTTTGCTTCTGATAACGTTCTAAAATCTTAGATTTTTTATGTAAACAAAGAACGCAGGTTTTTTAGATTTATTATTGTGCCATAAAACTAACGTAATAAGTGAAAACAAATAAAATAAAATCATTCAAAGTGTTGGTAGCGAGAGCACAGTGGCAACTTCCGATTTTCTACTGTTTTTTGCCAAGCTGTACATAAAGTTATTTCTGCCAGCAATCGCAATCGCTGAACTACTTTTCGGTCATTCCCTTTTAAACAAGAAAACAACAAAGAAAATAAAGTTCTTTGCAACCCAAGCATTATTAAGCTATTGTTACACCTTTTTCCTTTATCTATTCAAAAATTAAGACGCGAAACAATAAATTAGAAACATTAACAAAGTATTTAATATTCAAAACACAAAGGGGTTCCTAATTGATCCCCTTTGGACCTCAGAAATATAGAATTACCCAGACATTTATACAAGCTTTTGACCGGAAATATTTGACCCCTTTCCATAAATAATTCAGCTATAATAAATAAAATTAATGTGCTTTAAGAAGTTGATAACTTTTCTTTTTGGTTGTGCAAACTAAAATATTCTCAATATAAACTCTCCAGCCTCCCGTCCTGCCCTGGGTGGGGTGGACTCTTTTAATGATTTTACCAAGATAAAAAAAAATACATAAACAGATTCCATACAAGCCAATGATCCGCTTCATGTCTTCACGGACATGTAATGTCAAGTGAGAATCGCTTCTAAGATATTGATGTTTTTTTTTGCTTTATTCTAGATTTTTAGCTCCGGTTCAATCTCAGGGCAGTTTGGAGAGAACGACTGTCGCAACCGAGGTACGGGCTAGCCGCAATCGCGGCTGTAAGACCCCTCTTTGAGGAGTGGCTGGATAGGTCCCACGGGGTCCTCACCTACCGCATGACACAGGTCCTCACCGGACATGGCAAGGGCTACCGAAGGACACCGTGGATTTTAGTCTTTCAAATTCTTCTCTTTTAGACGGTTTCAAAGCTTATCTCTGGGCTCTTAAGCTCTTCTTTACCATTTAACATCAAAACGTTACACAGAGCACACATCACTTAGCCACCCACATATCCTAAAATACAGTGACTAAATATATACGTACAAGAAAACCTTGAGTCTAATCACATGATCCTCTTGATGAACCCAATGGGAGACGTCTATGGAAACATAAGGCCTGATTTAGAGTGAACGCGCAATGACTAAAGCGTTTGCAGGAGCAGTGGAGGGAGTGATATATCCATTTTTTTAGCGTAGTAAAATCACCACTCAGAGCAGAGCGGAAGGGACTGTCATACATGTACTGACTAAAATCCTTCAATAGCCAGTTATGTTCCGGGGCCCGTGACCCCGGCAAGCTATGTGCCATCTAAAGGAAGGCCCCGTCATTATGCTGACACTCCTTGAGGCGCACGTGGAACACAACGCGCCGTCGACCCGGGCATGGTCCATGGTCAGAGAGCGAGTCGCTCAATACTCGCCGCCCCCCATGCCCGCGCTTACCAGTGGTGGCCAGAGATCATGATTTACATACTTTGCTCCGGAAAAAGAAAAAAAATGTGTGGATTTTTTTCATTCCAAACAAAAATGGCATTAATTCCTGTTATCTGACTTTCCAGCAGAAACTGCTGGGCGGTGTCCCATCCTCTTTATCAATCCCTTCGCAAGTAGTCGCTTCATCCATTAGTTATTCCACGTCCTACTAAGCGTCCGCGCACGCTTCTCACTCAGGTCGTACCCTAACACAGCGACGCTAATTCCAGCTAGCATATTAATGAAGCTAGCGTATTTCAAAGGGATCGGTTTAGCCAATATAATCTGTTTTAATACAAGAGAAAACTAGAACACTGAATAATTTATAAATATGTATGTAAGAATATACAAGCTTTGGTTTTTTTAAATTTTACATACAATGAGAATGTTCACCGCATCAATTAATTGTATGTTTTATTATTCCGCCATATAAAGGGAAAAATAATGGACATATTACTATTTCTTTTGTTAAATTGAATAATGTACAATTGTACAATGAAAAGTCATCAAAATGCGAATGTGGGTACGGAACCAACGATCGAGTTCCTTAGTATATTCAGCTGATTTCAACTACATAATATACTAATTAGTTATAACATGTTTGAAAAGAACGCATAAGGAAAAATAAAAAACTTAAAAAAATAAAATTAACCGACTTCAAAAACAACCACAAAGAAGGGTAAAATAACCTACAAAATAACTTTTCTTTCGGAAGTCGGTGGCTTTATTTTTTTATTTCGTTGTCTTTTTGCCACCGACTTCCGAAAGAAAAGTTATTTTGTAGGTTACTCGTATTTTACCCTTTTTTGTGGTTGTTTTTGAAGTCGGTTATTTTTTTTTTAAGTTTTTTATTTTACTATTTTTAGTTTAAATATTCAACCCAAATTCTTGTCAAATACATAATTTCCTTACAAGTGCACTAGAATTTGTAATCCGTGGCACCGGTGTTAACATCGCTCATGTACACATATTAATAAAATTCCCTATCTCAAAAACTGCTGAACAAATTTTGATGAAACTTGCAGTATTCCATATGGTGAACGATCCCTAGGACAACAAAAAAAGAATTTTGAAAATCGGTCCACAATTGGCGGAGTAATCGAGTAACAAACACGCAAAAAGTAATGTCATCCAAGTAGCCGAAATCAATAAAAATGCTCACAAAATAAAAAGCACTGAACCAAATTGGATGAAATTTTTATGGAACCACACTACAAGTATTCTGCATTGAACAAAAGAATGACACTAATCGGACTAGAAACCTCGGAGTAATCGATGTACATACATAAAAAAAAACAAAAAAAAAAAAACATACCAACCGAATTGAGAACCTCCTCCTTTTTTTGAAGTCGGTTAAAAATATTTCGTGTGATCTCAAATAAATTGTTTATTTTTACTAACAGGACGATGATGAATCAGTGATTCAGGGTTCTTCTGTCACATTATTTCAGTCACGTCTGAGTGAAAAAGAAACGCCACTCGAATACTGCTAACGGGGTAAAGTCTATCCCCAAATAAAAAATAGAAACAGTTACCTATTATGAGTTTGACCCGTTTGTGAAAATCGTCAAATAAGTCCTCCCGACTTGGATGGAGTTCCCGTCGACCCGGGCATGATCGGACGGCGAGTCACCCGTCACTCATTGTCCGCATGCACACGCAGGCCCAGATCCTCACACGACAAATAAATAACGATGATTTATCCTACTAATATCATAAATGCGAAAGTTTGTGAGGATGTATGTGTGTACAATTGTACATACACACATACATCCTCACAAACTGTAGGTATGTTTGTTACTCTTTCACGCAAAAACCACGGAACGGATTTGGCTAAAATTTGGTACACAGATAGTTTACAACCTGGATTAACACATAGGATAGTTTTTATCCCGATTTTATGTTCTCGTGGGATAATTTTCGAGTTGTAGCGGGTGAAGCCGCTGGCAACAGCTAGTCCTTTATATAAGAAACTCAGATACACGTGGATATATGGTTTAATGTTCAAACTCAAAGTTCTACATCAACGGCTTTATTACAAAACGTGGTTTAACTTAGACCAAGCTTTAAATCAAAAATCAAATTTTGAATTTCGAACTTTATTCCAACTGCTATAAAATTCTAAAATGCACATTGACAACTTAGACCGAGATCTAAACTCGGTTTTTGTATTAATAACTTTACGACAGTAGAAATAAAGTACGAAATTCAAAAAAACATTTTTATTTAAAGCTTGGTCTAAGATATACCACGTTTTGTAATAAAGCCGAAAGTTATCACAACTGTCGTTTAACGTCTGCATGCAATTTGTTCGTGGTTATAAACATAGAACAAGTGGGTTAATAGTTAGTTGTTTGTAGTTACAAACAGTAACTTATCAAAACGTTTTGCTGTACACGAAGTATCTTACTAATATTATTAATTTGAAATTTTGTTACTATACAGGGTAGTTTGTAATTGGGGGCATTTCTTGAAATTAGTGATAATAGAGCTTATTTGAACCAATTACAACTTGGTCCTTGACTGCTGGCCTTTTAGAGAGACTAAGAGTCACTCAACGAGCAATGGAAAAAACTATGCTCGGAGTTTCTTTGCGGGATAAAATCTGGAACATGGATATTCGGCGAAAAACCAGAGTCACCGACATAGCTCATAAAATTTGCAAGTTGAAGTAGCAATGGGCAGGCCACATCGCTCGTAGAACTGACAACCGATGGGGAAGAAAAGTTCTCGAGTGGCGACCACGGACCGGAAAACGGAGCGTAGGCAGGCCTCCCACTAGGTGGACCGACGACATCGTGAGTCCTCCCTCATTTAGTAGTTATTGTTAGCAATTAACGATAGTCGCCCCTTTTGAATCTATAAAATATAAATGACTTAACCTAGTGAACACAAGTCTGTAACGAATGATATCTTGGGAAATTAAGTGTCCTAAATTTCCTGTCTTAATGTTTTCTTAAAACTGTGCGTGTCTCCAAGACATACACAAAAAAACTTTCTTATCTCATTAAATTTCTAAAATTGAGGTCTGGGTTTATGAATGAACTCACAACCTCTAGCTTGAGGCTCAAAGTTTTACCCTCTGCGCCACCATCACCTACATGACGTAAGTCGTTAAAACACAGCTTTAACAAACGGGCTCAAGCGAACATAATCTTAACAACTCCTCCAGTAATAAGTCACGCTAAGCCCTCAAAGCTTTTAGCCCTAATTAGCGAAGTTCTCTCAAACTCATACATATGAGAACACTTTACTTCTACTTCGTACGAACAGTACAGTTCGTAATTAGTGGCGGTCTTGAATACAATACAGTAATTTACTTAAAAATAACCCTTTTTAGAAACAAAGAAACTTTTCCTTTCCTCCTGCCCTGAGTGGAGCGGGAGGGACTATCAGACTCTTATTGACTAAAAGTCCACTCTATTCCTTCGGTTTCTCTTTGCGTTCCAAGACTATGGTGTCATTATAAGACGGTTTCGCGACCCCGGCAGGCTCGTGGCCTTATAATACCCGCTCAATTTGCTGACATCTCTCTGAGACGTGCGAGGTCGTTGTTCGGTCAGGGAGTTACAATATACTCGCCGCCCGCAAGCGATAAACCGTGAGACTAAATTCACCCGGGGTCGCGGGACTAACGAACTACCGTGACCCCTGAACGTTAAGAGCTATTAAAAGACACCGTGGATTTTAGTCAGTACAAGTGTGACAGTCGGGAGGGACTGTCACACTTGTACCCTGCCCTGCCCTGGGTTTGGACTCATTTGATGACTTTACCACGCTAAAAAAAAGACTAATTTCGCTCCAAATGTTTCGGCCTAGAACATGAATCCAGGACCTATTATTCAACTACAGAAGTATAACAACCCGCTGAACAGTGAGGCAATACATTAAGCTCACTAAATATTAGTTCAGTTAATGAATAAGTAATTAGAACTGTTTAGATAATTAAATGTGGTTCTGATTTCTGTTTAATTTCATAATTAATTGTGTTTTGTGATGTGTGTTTAGGATTAGTTCTGAAATAATTAATGTTGGCCTAAATATGCTGTTTAGATAATAAATTACAGTTAAATAAGTAATTAAAATGAGTTATACTGGGGTCCAACGCTTAAAGGAATTAATGGGGTCGACTAGATTACGCCATAAAAGAGAGAAAGATAAATGAGTAACAAGGATGCAAAGATGTTTTAGCAAACCTTTTTATACACTAGGAATTTCTTCAGTAGCGTGGGTGCGTTTGCAAAAACATAGACACACATACATAAAGTATAAACACCTACCTACATGCGTAAAAACTACTTGAAAATCATACAAATATTTGCTCCGTACGAGAATTGAACCCGCGACACATCAGTCCCATTGCTCAGCCACTGCGCCTGTCTTGCCGTCATATAGGCTGGATTGGTATGGATGGATGTTAGTTGCTCTGTCAAACAAACACTTCAGAACTAATTTGATTGCATATAGTTTATAAACCTAGTGTTACTCGTAAGTAACACTGTTTTTGTTATCGTGGAAATCAAATGAGTCCTCCCACCCCAGGCAGGGCCGGTGGGACTGTCAGACATGTACTGATTAAAATCCACGGTGTTCTTCAATAGGCCTTTACGTTTCGGGGTCACGGTTACCCTATAGTCCCACAACCCCGGCAGGGTTTGGCCCTCTAAAGGGGCTCCGTTATATTGCTGACAGCTCTTTGAGGTGTACAACGACCCGGGCACGGTCCATGATCGGACAGCGAGTCGCCCCATTACTTGCCGTCCGCATGCCCGCGTTCCCAAGCTGCTGTTGTTTGTTGTTCTTGAAAAAAAAAAATAGAAGAAAATTTGAATGAAAATTCCTAGAATAAACTGACAATCATTTTCCTCGAGTTTCCGCAGTAATAGTTTTATTGTCTTCGAGAAAGTTCTCAGTATGTTTACCGGGAAACTACGGGCTCACATTCCCCCGGGATTACGTGAGAATATTTTACCGGTAATTTGAATCTACTTACTTCTGAAAATAGCTTTATTTTTGCTTTGAAGATTATGTTTCACGGCGGTTTTCTTTTTTTACAATTCTTAAAAGTTATTCTGTTCAAAAAAATCTGTTAAAAACATGAAATAATTTTTATCAAAAGAAAATACTTTCAGTCTTGATTCAATGGCTCTTAATAGAAGTATTTGCAAAACAATTTTCTTAGATCTGAAGAATAAATTATTATTTAATAACTAGCGTGGGAATATTGCCACTTGAGAAATTAATTGTCTTCCATTTATAAGAAATATGATCATTTTCAAAGACTATTAATTACAACCTAAATTGTATTCTTAGAGACTGCTGTGAAAAAATCTAACTACAGTAAAATAATAATACCATTACTTAATAATAAGAGTAAACTCAGTATATTCTAGAGAAAATTGATTCTCGTAGCCTCGTAGCAGCGTAGCACTCGTAGCGCCTGCTGTTTGTATTTCTCAGCCTCGTAGCAGCGTAGCACTCGTAGCGCCTGTGTGTATATCTCTCGTAGCAAAGTGCTACGTATCTCGTAGCCGTTGTTTATTTTTATTTAGTGCTTCAGAATGGATGGGGTATCAGATTATGGATGTTTTACGGTTATGGCGATAAAGTACGATCCTTAATCGAAAAGTTATGTACTGTTTAGTTGGATTGTATTTTATGTTTTATAATTTATTTTATGTGCTATGTGAAGTGCTAAGGTCTCAGTTTAGTTATTTTGGTAACATAATTATGTAGTAGTAAGTTCCTTCTTCCTATTTTCCTGAAAAAAATTGTGGATAAATTACCTTACTTGGTCCGTAGATGGGTGATCATCCGTTGCTTACTTTTCTTTATTTTTATTTGCCTTTCCTAACTAAGTTGGGATCGGCATCCAGTCAAACCAGATGAAGCTAAATATCAATATTTTACACGGAGCAACAAAAATATTTAATGTTTTGTTTTGGAAAATAAACTACTTATTTATCCAAAATACATCACCCAATTAAGGCGGGCTTTCAGTAATTTTTAAGATTTTCAAACGTCTGAAAGTCTCATTAACAATGATATTTTTAATAAATAAAAATCATAATATTAAAGTTGAACATATCCTCGAGTGAATGGTAAAGATAGAAACACGAATTGGAATAATTGGCTCGATAGAAAAAAATCTCAAACATGACACTAAATCACAATTTTCAAACATCCACTGCTTAGAGATTTCACAATGAATTTATATGAAACTTATATAAATAAAAACAGCTCATTATTTAGAAGTGCATGGTAAAATCAGATTTTAAAATTTCGTTATAATTTTTCTCCAAGAAATAAAATACCCAAAATATTGGCATTATTTCGCTCGCCGGGCGCTCGCCAGTACCCGCCGAGGCGTGATAGAGGATGGACGTACGTCGTTGCTGCGCAAAAATTCCCCCCGCGCGGTTACGTAAGCCGGTATAGAACTGAACTACTACATGGAAACAAAGTCACACACACCAGCGATTACGTGTTAGTTGCGGGAATAGAATAAAATAGTCAAGTGATCTAATTTTGAAACGATGTAATTTTTTTTTATGGACCACTTATTTTTTAGCTAGGATGCGAACTTGATGGAGTGACCTGAAGGTCTACATCAGTCACTGCCACTGGAACTCAGCGACGGATTGAACTAGATGTGCCGAGTTTGGGCTCTTTTTGTTAGTTATGATGAGACCTTACCTCCGGACTTGATAGAGTGACCTGGAGGTCTACATCGGTGACTGCAACTGGAACTCGACGACGGATTGAACTAGATGTGCCGAGTTTGGGCTCGTTTTGATAGTTACGATGAGATCTTACCTCCGGACTTGATGGAGAGACCTGAAGGTCTACATCGGTGACTGCAACTGGAACTCGGCGACGGATTGAAATAGATGTGCCGAGTTTGGGCTCGTTTTGTTAGTTACGATGAGATCTTACCTCCGGACTTGATGGAGAGACCTGAAGGTCAACATCGGTGACTGCCACTGGAACTCGGCGACGGATCGAACTAGATGTGCCGAGTTTGGGCTCGTTTTGTTAGTTACGATGAGATCTTACCTCCAGACTTGAGGGAGTGACGTGAAGGTCTACATCGGTGACTGTCACTGGAACTCGGCGACGGATTGAAATAGATGTGCCGAGTTTGGGCTTGTTTTGTTAGTAATGATGAGATCTTGTTCGATCCGTCGCCGAGTACAATATAATAATCAACAAGTTACATAAAATTGTAAAGGCACAAGGCGAATCCACAAACCTACAATTTCTGTAAACTTGTAATTACAATATCAATAAAAAACAAGCTAAAAATAGATTTATCCTTTTATTAAATTTCTACAATCAATTTTAAAATACTTATAACAAACAAAAACATAGCATATATTTAGAAGATATTGAAAATTTTTAAAAATTAGAAACGGGTGTAACCGCCGTTGGCCTCTATAACCTCTAAAAGACGAGACCTCATTGAACCAACAAGCCGTGAGCAAATATCGGTTCCCCGCATTTCCTCCCAAATATAATTACAGTGACTAATAAGAGCTTGTTTGGTTCTTTCATTTTGATGCGACCATCGTTGGACCATAAGGCCCCAAAGATTTTCTATCGGGTTGAGGTCCGGCGATCTTGAGGGCCACTGAATTACCCTTACGTCAGTGTGTGAACGAAACCAGGCTCTTACGATCCTCGCATTATGGATTGAACAATTATCTTGAACAAAATCAAATTGTGGCACTTAGTTCTCCTGGTAAACATTACGGACTGTCAGTAGCATTGCATTCTGAAGCACGTCGATATAATTTACAGCCGTCGCTCGAGGAGGTAGAGAACACAATTCTCCTACACCATCCGCACTCATCCAGCCCCAAATATTTACGGAAATTCGACCTGATTCTCTATTTGGAATTACATGTTCATCTTTATACCGTGTTGAATTATATCGCCAAAGGTGAAGAGGTCCATGCTGACTGGATTTAAACGTTTTTTCATCACAAAACACTGTATTAGACCAATCAAACTCTAAGTGCTCTCTGGCGAAGTTCAGACGAGCAAGTCTGTGAGCATCCGTCAAATATATTTTCTTGGCGTTATGCCTGTGGTGCAACCCCATGTAATGTAGATGATTCCTTATTGTTTGGGCACTCACATCGAACATCTCCGCAAAATGTTTTGTGGGCTTAAAACCATTGATTTCATATTCCCGTCTCATGAATTCTCTATCGTTATTGGAGAGTGCAGGCCGGCGACCACTTCTTCTGTGATCCAACAAACTTCCCTCCTCTCCTTCACGACGAATCCAAAAGCGGACAGAACGCCTCGATATATTCAAATTCCGGGATATCGCACTGATACTGCTTCCCTCATTAAATTGGGCAATTATTTGTGCTCTTTCGGCAATGGTCAAGTTGGCAGGCATTGAGATGATTTTATATGCAGTTGATTGAAAAATAACACGGAAAATATATCGATTTTTTGCATATATTTGACAAAATGTCAATTGTCAGTTTTCTTTTTCAAATGGAATTCGGTTGTCTATTTAAATAGTTTTTATTACTTTTGTTTGGAAACATTTCAATTGCTTTGTAGAAACTAATGTCCTTTTCATTTATACTAAAGGTTAAAATGTCATGTACTTATATGTGACATATGACGTATGAATACTAAATACATAGGTTTACGTCATGATAATGTTGTCTCTTTCAGTAATATCTTTTTATAACGAACCTTGTTGTAATTTTCGATGACCGGGAAACTAAATCAAAACTGGTACACCACTTTCTTGGCTGACCGTACCATGGGTTTCACTTGGTTTTACGTTTACTGTCACGTAAAAACCACACTGACTACAGTAAACGCCAACTTCAGTGTAGTCAGATGAATGCAATACGACAAAATGAAAAAGGTTATTTTTCTATTGCTTAGTGCAAGAAAACACGAATTCTAAATTTGGCCGCCAAACTTTACTGCCGGACCAGGCCAGGCTCACTCCGCAGTGTAGGTATAAAACTGCAAGCATTGGCGGGGGCCACTTCGTAGTGGCCATTTAGTCGGTTGCCGCGCGCCATCCACTAAGCACGCGCTTACTTAAATAATATTTAAGTATGGTGTTAGGTTGTATTTACGCATAAGTTTAAAAATATATATATATGATGAAGAAAAAATAATACTGCTTAACGTTTGGTTGTTTAAATAATGACAGTGATAGGAGCCTCACGTTTCACACACTACCGCGTGATTTCGAAAGGTAAGGAAAAAAGTGAATATTTATCTATGTAGTAGGTACATATTTAATGATGATCAAAAAATTATCTACCTGCTTGTGGTGTGCTTATTAATGTCATTCAAGTACCGGCTAGTAATCATGATCAGATAAGCATGATTAGGTAGGTTACTGGCCTACAAGACGACCAAGATAAATAAAATAGACGAATATCAAACCTGACATCACTCTCACTCACCTAAGCTGAATTGTGTGCACCTAAGAGTAGGATGAATTATGATCGGTAGAAAGTAGGAAGATGTTTACGTTATTGTTTAGACACGTTGAAACTCAGAAAATGGCTACACTACGCATTCAAGGTCAGCGATCGTAATTCTTTTCCCGACTTTTTTACCTACTTACCTACAAAGACACGCAACACGGGGCCTGTGACAATGAAATGAATGAAATGATAAGGACTAGTTACCTATTTTGCCGTAAACGATAACAATCGATCTTTAAAGTTATGGCTACAGCTTGACCAACGGATTGAAACGGAACTACCCGTTTTGTTTCTGACAACGTTTTAAAATCTTTGATATTTGATGTAAACAAAGACCGCAGGTTTTATTTTTAAATTTTGAAATCTCTTAAATACATATTTTATATTATAAACGTGTTTTAGTCATTGGATACATGAACTGGGCTGCCGTTGTAAGGCGACTAAAAAGTCACGGTGTATATATTATTCCTCACGTAAAGTGCCGTAGGTACCTACTGTTAACATTCTGTGCTACCAATCGATATGATTATGAAGTAATCGATGACGAAATAGAAAAAGATATAGGCTGATGATAAAAACAAAATTCCTTGAGGAACATAAGGAGGTAATGAGGAGTGATATATATTTATGTTAATTAATAATGTAATTAAACAATGCATAAAATACGTATTCCTACCTAACTGTGCCCAAACTCGCGAGTCGCAACCCTATTGAGCTTGACCGACAGTAACCTTTTAATGTCGTTGGCGTCAGATAAACTAAAATGAACTCTCGCGCGTCACTATTCTGTTCATTTTTGCTTGCACACGGGAAGTTTAGGCTATTATAAAAGTAGGTAGGTGATGCGGGTGCAAGTAAAAATGGACTCTATTCTCTCGTGCATAGATTTTACATATTTTGTCTGTTTTCTTTTTGGGAGTAATGCTTCTGTACCTTTAGGTACTATAATATATTCTGTGGCCGGACAAACGTCACCGGTTGTTTGAAAAGGGAAATTGTAAATAATTTAGAATTTCTTCAATAATTACGTAAGTTGAAAAGTGACTTTTTTGTTTATGGTTATTTTTCAATTAAATTATTTAAAAGGGGTGTGTTTCATTATAAAAGTGATTGCACAAGTTGTTTCATGTAAATCGGATCAGTAGTTTTTAAGTTATTGTACTTTTTGTATAATCAAACTTTTGTTCCTGTGTAATTTTTGTAGTTTATGTTCTAGGATTTTTTGTATTTAGACATAGGTACATTTTGTTTATTTTATATACAAATAGACTTAATAAGGAATCTAGAAAGGTACAATACATAGTTTTAAGGTTTAAATTAATAAGAAAATAAAGGCTACGAAGGCCTCGGTCTTAGTAAAAATCACAAGGAAAAACGGGCTCAAAATACGTGTGTCTCTTTAAGGTAAGGACGGGCGGTATAAAAGGCGGTACGACCGCCGGCACTGCGTTCCGTCGCAGCCGAGCCACCGAAGAAGAAACATCACTAAAAGAAGACCGAAGCCTTCAAAGTGAACTCTTCAAATTGGTGTTTTTTATTATTTCCGTTGTCTGTGGTCCCCCTATTGTATTTCCGTAATTTTCCAAAAACGTACGCATTCAGGGGTGCATGGATGCATGCGTCACCAGCGAAGGCAAGGCACGTGTGCACAACAATACGTCCCTGTAGTGGACGCGCTGTCGGAATCCCGGTCCGTCCATTACAACTTGCTTTTGCATATTCGGATCGTGTCCTCTATAAAATCTGTTTTCATCTGCCGCTTGGCCTTCGGCAAACATCCTCCAAGTGAAATATTGTCGCTCAGACATTTTTAATAAACGAAAAACAATAAAAAAATACTTCTCACAATAAAAATATCGGTGAGAGAAGTAACCACAGTAGTTACAGTAATTTACTGTGACATCTATCAAATCAGTGACTCATGGTACCGATTTGTATGCAAAACGCTACGTAAACTAAACTCTCTACGGTAAACTGAAACAAATGTGGTAAAGTAAATTTTAGTTTTCAACTCATGGTACGGATTTTAGTTCCGCTACTACTCAATAGAGGCGCTGTACAGATTCTCATACAAATTGTTTTACGTTTACTGCACCGTAAACGTAAAAAAAAAACTCATGGTAGAGGTACAGTACCTCTACTCCATCAAGTCCGGAGGTAAGATGTCATCATAACAAAACGAGCCCAAACTCGGCACATATCAAATATACTGCTGCCTAAGAAAGTACTCCATTGTATGCACTTTGTAAAATCAAAACTATCTCGACTATCATTTTACGAAAATCTAATCCAGACACACTCGAACGTAATTGACTAACTGCATTACGCTACGCTGTGGCATATACACACACGGTCCCTCCCGCCCGCACCGCTGTCGACTTGCCCCGCCCCTTTGCGGGGGCTGAGGTAGTGCGCTCATAGCTGCGGACTGTACTGGAACCTGGCCTTAAGCTTATTCAATAAAGAAAATATTTTTTCGATAAACCAAAACCAATTTTCTAAAACCTATCACCAAACATTTATTTTCAATCAAACCAATTAAACAATTAACTGCAAATAATAAATAATTTCATCAGTCAATATTCAATTAGTCTTCTTCCCAACACAGAAACATGCACTATTCCAATCAATTGAAACAAATGGAATATTTACACAATAAATCGGAATACACGAATATCATACTGTATTTGTTTGGAAAACAATTTATATGCAAATGAAAACGTGGGTGTCATACAAGCTGGAATAATTGAGATCTCTGTGTGTTGTTGTGTAGTCTGTGTATTATGATGTGTGCTGTGTTGTGTACTCTGTGTATTATATCGTGTTGTACTGTATCGTACTTGTGCATTAATTGGAATACTCTCGTGGATTAGAGCAACGAGAACTGAAACTACATTTTGTGAGCAAACGAAGTACTCCACATTTTTTGCAGTTATAAGCAGTCGAAATATCCATGCTAAAATAAAATGTGCCCTACATAACCGTTGTAATGGTTTGACTGTGGGGTCGGTGAATATCTGTAAACAGTAATTATTAATTTATTATGTTTCGTACTTAAAACTAATGATTGTGTATTTTACACTTATAACCGATAAATTCCAAAACACAATTTTCTATGAATAAAACTTTATTTTAGACACGAAAACTCGATTACCTAAATTAGATTTCTAGTAGCTCTGAAATCAACTAATTCATAATATTAATATTCCACAGCTATCACACAACGCCATCTAGTCCCAAGCTAAGCAGAGCTTGTGTTATGGGTACTAGACAACTGATAAACATACTTATATATTTCTAAATACATAAATATTATAGATAAATTACACCCAGACACAGAACAAATTAATGATCATGCATATCACACAAACATTTGTCTTAGGTGGGAATCGAAGCCACGCCGGGGGTCGTGGCTTCGATTCCCACCCAAGACAAATGTTTGTCATAGCAGTTTTGTGTATAGCAGTCAGGGTCACTAACCACTAGACCAACAGGCCTGTCAATTGATAATTAAGTTATTGGGTTAACATTCAGAGCTTGAATTTTCACATTTTTGTGACTTAAAATAACGGGAACTTTGAAGTTAATTAGAAGGAAAAAATAATTACTTGTTTGTACACTAGATGCATTTTTTTCATTTTTCGATACAAATGCAGTAAATACTTAAAGTAAGTAAAATACAGAAATCTTGTGATAAGGCCTCAGTTTGGTTGACAATACCTCAGAAATATATATTTTTATTTTTTTTTATTTGAAGGGACAAAAAACAGTTATACGTTACAATATTATACGAGTAGTAAATTACAAAAAAGGGTGGTCTAGTGTGTATACAACGCAGGTTTGTTGAAAAAAGGAATATAAGTATTAACCGTACAGTATTTTACCAGTTTTTGCCATAAATAATGATTATGTTCATATACAAAGCTTGTTCAACACATCAATTCGCCTGCATAAAGTTATGGCTTAACTCTGAAATTGGCCAGTGGGTGTCGAAACCCCTGCTCAAATGAATTTGGTATACAGTGTACTGGTTGTGTAAAGCCAATGCTCCAGAGTAACCCACGGCTAAGCTATGGACATGTTTGTGTTGAACTGGGCATTTGGCGCAGGAGTTGAAACACACTATTTTCTTCATCTTCTTCATATCGCTGGTACCACGGTTTTTATAATATTTATAAACTTCTATATTTACTGTTTTTATTTTTACTGGCTTTTGCACGCAGAGCAGAAGTGTTCATTTAAAATTTTCAATCAATTCAGGTTGTACTCTACTTGTCTTATTACTGTAATTTAATCATGAACATTATTACTCTTTTCCTCAAGGACAGTACTTTTTGTATACCTTTTTTATCGTGGTAAAATCATCAAACGTGTCGTCCTCCCGCTCGGAGTGGGACAGGAAAGACTGTCAGATTCGTTCTCAATAAAATCCACGGTGCTCCTTCAATAGCCTTTTACGTTTCAGGGCCACGGTTACCTGTTAAGATAGTTCCGCGACCCCGGCAGGTCTTTTTGTATACCTGTCAATGAATATGCACAATTTTAGGATGATAGGTTCATTAGGTTCGGATGTGAAAATGTAACAACACAAACTTAACAAAACAAATGAACCGCATAGCTTACATCACGTAGGCACTATGTGGATAGTCAGCCTTAAATTTGGTATTCAACAATGTAATGTACATTGTGCTTGTGCATACGTGGGTGTGTTTGATTACTGACAATATACCATACAGCTCGCCAGCTCAGTAGCTCGGACAAAGGTCAGCTATTGTATAGTGCGGACATGAACTGGTATTTTCGGCGTTTCTTTTGTATTATGGAAAATGCTGCTGCTGTTTTTAGACTAAAATTTTCATTTCTTTTTATAGAATTAGGTGGTTTTAGGAATTAAGGTAAGCAACTATTTTATATCGACCTAAAAGACCGGCGATTTTGAAAAGTTGCTTCGATTCTTATTCTCTTCAAACAAAATCGGTATATTCACTCTATTTTTGTAGATTTTAAAACAGCTTGGAGATTTTAAAGATAAGGCATTCATTTTAAACGTCAACAACACAGAAATAGTTTGTTAATATTTTCAATTTTAGCCAGAATTCTTGTTTATATCTGTGACTTTTTATATCAATTCTGCATCGAATTCAAGTGGCCTTTAATGAAGGATTTATTTCATAAATTGTACGTACTGTAAATGGATCAGTTTATTTATTGAAACACGTTGATTGAAGACAAAAATATAATCAACGCAAGAACTTTATCTCAACTGTCTTTTATACGTATTTTTCTACTTACTCTTTTTAATTTCTATATCACCGGGGCGACTTGATTCGGCCAGTGTTTACAAAAACAGCTACCGTGGTACCACAAAAACTTTTATGGTGAACGCACACCTAGCCGCACCGCAGTCTCCGCAGTCTGTTTTCTTACCGATTCTGCGGCTACTGCGATGCGGGTAAGTGTGCGAGGTTTCATAGAACTTCATACAAAGAATTCGTAATGCGGGGACTGCGGAGACTGCGGTGCGGCTAGATGTGCGTTCACCATTAATCGTCATGTTCAACACTTGTCTGAAAAAATGTCAGATTATGACGTTGAAATAAAGTCCGTTTTGCAGTCACACTTTTTTTAGACAAGTGTTCAACCAACAGATGAGTAATAATGCTTTTGTTGACACAATAAAACCTTCACAGTACATAATACAAAAATTCAATATACAAATAACAAAAGAAATCTCAATATTTTCTCAAGCTCTAACAACGTGACGAAACAGACACAGGACCCAAGTTTTCCGAGACAAACAACGAGACACTTCCTAACGATACCACTTCAATACCGATACAAATACAAAGAAAGGAAAATATAATACAACACTAAAGTCCCACTCGTAACTCGCACAACCGTATCGCCAATTACTGTAGTGAAGCAAGCAGAAGTAATAACAACCTGGGCCCGGAACAGTTGGTACAAAACAATAGAGTACCTAGCGTTCTAGTATCGTTAACTGTTATAAGGGTTTGACATAATGATTCAAGTTGGTGGACAAAACAGAACGGATTTTTGTTTTTTCTTGAGTTTTATCTACACTTATATTATGAAGCTGATTTGTTTGTTTGGTTTAAAGTGATAATTTTAGGAATAGCGTCGAAATATCGGGAACTCATAATGAAAAACAATCACGGAAGATATCCCGTAAGTGACATTTTAAATTATGAAAATAACCGTGATAGCCTAAAACAGTGCTTTACAATAGTTGGATAAATAGAACAAAAATTCTCTTGTGGCGTCGTTGTTCTAGCCTCCCATTGGCTAGTTTTGAAGACGCGCCACAGTTATCACAGTCGCAATCGCTGACGAGTAGAACGGGCTTAAACAGTGTAGTTTTTTTTAGTAGTTTCAATCACAGTTGACAAAGATGAAACGCTTCGAAATTAGGTAGTGGGGGCTTGTGGGGTCATAACGCCTGTTAAATTATACCATCCGAGTAACGTTTTGTTATTTTTGTAAGCGTTGTGTCCGCGTCAATTTTGGTTTAAGTCACAAAGATTTAAGTAAAAAATGGGTCAAACATTTTTTGGTAATTATCCGGACTAAAAAAATTTGAGCAAAATAACTTAATATTGGTTCGAATACAAAATTATTTTTCTCTTGTACAGTCAATTTATGACTGATGATCTCCCACAAGGCTACCATGACCCTGGAACATAAAGAGAAATTAAGGAACACGGTGGATTTTAGTTTAGTATTTTATCTATCTTTGATTTCAAAGCAATCGGTTACCGATAAAAACAACCCACGTGAACCCATCTTCGACCAACAATAGTAACTCCCACCCACGTGATTTGCTTTCCAGTACCCACTAAAATTGTGTGGGTACTAGTGTCGTAACACATGTTCATGCATAATGACATCATTAGGTCACAATCAGCTCTATTATTATGTTATCTCGATTCCCAAAACGATGATTTTGTACAGTTTCTGTTGTAATTGGACAGTATTTAGAGATTAGTTTTGTTAGATAATTACTTCATACTTACTTACGTTTCATGGCCTAATTATTGTCACAAGAGCACCAACTGAGGGGTAATAAATGAGTCATACAGCGTGAAATAAAAGCAGATATATTTTTATTTATTAAAAAACAATGAAATTTTTTGTTACTTCTTCTTCTTATCGTGTCTATAACAATCTAAATTGACTCGGCCCAGAATTGAGCCACGAGTTTAGCGCTCTCCAATTGTTAATTTTGTTACTTAAAACAAAATTAACAATTTTGTTACTTAAAACAAAATTAACAATTTTGTTACTTAAAACAAAATTAACAATTGGAGTAAAAATTACTAAAATGTAATAAAACTTACAAAGCAAAAATCTTCTTTGCCTAGCCTCTGGCCAAGGTGAAAGCTAGCCCTTGGCTGACGGAAAGTATCAACCTGGTGTCCTGAAATACAGGCCTCAAGCCTAGTTTAGGCACCAGTCTCCGACAATATATTTACTGTATTGAATTTTTTCTATAAGTATTGCTGTATGTCTCTGTGTCTTATTCTATTCTATTCTTTAATGATGCTGTGAGTACTTAGACCCCAGGGCCCTAATGTTAAGAAAGAGTTTTTTAAGTAGATGTAATTAAAACTAGGGGATGATTTTTGCAAATCCATCGTCTGAAGATGTTTAAGAGGCCATCCTTAAAGTTGTAGAGTCATTTTTTAAAAATGACGTTATTTACGATGCACCCCAATTACGCCACGTTTTTAGGTAGTTAGTATAAATCCGTAGGAAAAACAACTTTTCTAAAAAAAATGTCGCAATTAACGTACTATTAAACACGATATTCGCAAAACATTATAACATCGTCTAACATAATTGTTCAAACATGTTTAATCAAAAATAATTGCGCTAAAATATTACATGAAAGCTGTATATGCTTTACCAATGCTAGACTTTACATAAGTAGAATAGACAACTGCTATTGTTATTCACTAATTGGCACGAGCCTGAATAACTCCTACAATTGTGGGAGAGATTTTTTTCTAAACAAAACATACTCGACATCATTTGTCGAGACTTGTCCTAACGGGTTGTTGTACATTTGCCATATTAATAAACTTCATACATAAATAGATAAATAAAATCAATACAAATATTATGAAGCTGAAGAGTTTGTTTGGCTGACCGCGCTAATCTCGGAAACTATTGGTTCGAATTGAAAAAATTATTTGTGTAAAATAGTCCATATATCGAAGAATGCTAAAGGCCATAAAACACCACGCTACGACTTATCGAAGCAGAGCAGCGAGGGTAAAACCACAAACCTGAAATAAAGTAAATAGTCCAAAAGTTTAACAAAAAACTAAAGAGGTGTCAAGGGACACCCGGATGGAACGAAGTTAACAAAAATAATCGTCGCAACACCACACTGTTCAATGCGAAATAGAAAGACGAAACGAAAATATCTGGCTTGCTTTCTATTAGAGAGAGAGAGAGAGAGACAGAGAAACATGTGCACGCCGCAATACGACAAGACTCACGAGGAACGGGGGTCGAGTGAGGGGTACGGGGCGCGGGCTGCAGGCGCGAGGTGCGGGGCGAGGCAAAAAAGTGTCGTGCCAACTTTTCGTAAGAATTTTTTCCGTCTATACGCGCCACAGTCGAGTTACAGCATTACGGTGGAAGGAGTTCCAAAAAAAAAGCCACCTTTAACAACGCGCGATAAGGAACTTCGTTCCAAAAATATTTGATCCGCATTTTTTCTTTCGAAGACGTTACAACGCTTCTAGAAATCACTACACGTCTCTCGGTTGGTGCAATTTTACGGCCTTATGACGTCACAAACCCCCCCTCCCAAATTCCTTAGCGTTCTATCTTTACCAATTTTCAATTTTTTAAAAAAAAACAAGAAATATGTCCGTTATTTTTCAATAGTCACCTACAATAACTGATGGACTGCGTAAACATATGTTTAACGTATTGAGGGTATAAATATCCTATTGTATTGACTTGAAATTAACCCATATTTCTGGTAATCCTTAAGCCTCATTTAGACGATGCAAGAACTCGATCGCGAGTTGCGTTACATTGCGGAATTAATAGGTAGAACAAATTCAGTTCTTGAAACAAATGCCGCAATGTAGTGAAACTCGCATACGAGTTCTTGCTCCGTCTGAATGGCGCTTTACCCACAACTCCCATCTACCTTATTATGTCGTAGGAGAATTTGATACTTCGAATCTTTGCGGAAATCCTAGGGGTTTTGCGAAAACGCGGATAATTAGACATCGCCGAAAAATTATCAAATCTTACTGGACAAAGTCAGGATTTTTGCGAAAATACTCGTTATTATAGTAAGATTTGATGTGCTCAACACTGATTGGCTACAATTTTGCTGGCTGAGTTCTAATTGGTTCCTAGTTTGCCGATGATTAACTTTAAAATTAAGGGTCAAATAAGGTACCCCGACAAGGATAGTTTAGTTTTAAGGATATTATTATGAATTTCAATGATGGGTCCTGTGGACTTTGATCCAAGAGCGAGCGAAGCGAGCTCGGGACTCGTGGGCACCCCGACACGGACAGGTTAGGTTCGAAGGGGATGGCGGGGTCTGAAAGACCCCGCCATCCCCTTCGTGTTAGGTTACTTTAAACCATGTAAGCAGAAATAGAAGCCCCGCGAAGCGGGGCTTCGTTGAATTTCCTTTTTAGGTAATCTTCACCTATACTTGTTTTAAGTATCATCAGAGCATTTTAACATGTTTTTATGCCATTGGCTTTTAATTTACATCCCTGACTGTACTTGTTCACCAAACTCGACATAAAGGTAATAGAAAGCGTAAAATATCAATACTTTGGAGAACAATAGACCAACGACGATATAATACTAGACTCGTAATAACAGGCGACCGATGTCTGCCAACACATTAGGCAAAAAAGTCTTATATTCGTCTCATTTCGACCAATCCTGTGAGCCGTAAACATACGTTGAGACAGAACAGACCTTGAGTTAGCCAATCACAACGCAGTACCCCGTCCCCCTCGCTTACGTAGTACCTCAGCGAGTTGGCAGAATATTTTTCGTTCCTTAGATCGTGCATGCGTAGTCTAGTATTATATCGTCGTTGCAATAGACTTTCAGACTCGACGTAACGGGACTCGACGTAAAGGGAATAAATCAAATTAAGACGTCAACCAATCAGAGACGATCTCTTATTGAACGCGCTGACCGACCAATCAGCGTTCTTATTTCATAACAGCCAGCGTTTCGTTTCGCAATATTGCTATAATAACGAGTATTTTCGCAAAAATCCTGACTTTGTCCAGTAAGATTTGATAATTTTTCGGCGATGTCTAATTATCCGCGTTTTCGCAAAACCCCTAGGATTTCCGCGAAGATTCGAAGTATCAAATTATCCTACGACATATACAAACATAAAAACGTAAAGACATTCTATTCACTAAATAATGAGATGTCTAGAACTATAGATAAAAAGTATCTTCGTACCTTATATCCAACGTAGTTTCCGAGAATTACTGGGTAATAGTAAACTACCTGAATGCTCAATGTCAATTAGTATCATTGAAGTCCTAGTTTCATTTACTATTCTGATGCAAATGCAGACTTGGTATTTCAATTTATGAATAGGTCCCTGTTGTGTAGATATGAGTATAAAGTGGCTCTTTGGAACTTTATGTGGTCGAGTCATTATATTTGAAGAGGTGGTTAGTGTCTCTAATTTCTACCTATCTTTCTAGTATTCGTTCTGTACGGTGTGAGTACCTAATTAAGGTGATTGCGTCGATGTAGCCCGCGAAATTAAAATATTTTTACGTTTTTTGCAATTTACAGGCCAGTGACATGTTGTAACTTTATCAAAATATGAATTGCGGTAATAACAAGTATAATCTTAAATATAAAAATTATCAAAAAAATCGCTCCATCAGCTCTCACATAGAAAAGCTGCATCATGTTAAAATCTCCGAAATCTAACTACGATGCACCTTTTCTAAGTGAGAGCTGATGGAGCGAATTTTTTGATAATTTTAATATTTAAAATTATACTTGTTATTACCGCAATTCATATTTTGATAAAGTTACAACATGTCACTGGCCTGCAAATTGCAAAAAACGTAAGAAAATTTGAATTTCGCGGGCTGGTTGGAGCATCCCCCTTAAGCTTTTTTTTAATACTTGTTTTTTACTACGGATTGACTCGGGTAATTTCAGGATTTGATAGTCAAAACGCCTTCATGTGCTACTTCTATTATTACAAGAACGCTGTTGTTGTTTTCCTGGGGAGCAGTTGTTTTTCTTCCATAAGAATATTTTCCTATGATCATTTCTATACACCCGGAACAACTATTTATAGGTCATTTATTTCCAAGTGGGAATCAAATTCGCGACACGCTGCTAGCTGTCCAGTTGCTCAGTCACAGCACTAACCGTGCTGTAAGGATGTTTAAATAATAATATAATAATAATACCTAATAATATTCCACAACTATCACACAACGCCATCTAGTCCCAAGCTAAGCAGAGCTTGTGTTATGGGTACTAGAAAACTGATAAACATACTTATATATTTCTAAATACATACATATTATAGATAAATTACACCCAGATACAGAACAAATGATCGTGCTCATCACACGAACATTTGTCCTGGGTGGGAATCGAACCCACGACCTCCGGCATAGCAGTCAGGATCACTAACCTCTAGCTAGACCAACAGGCCAGTCAAATTGAATATTGTGTAGGCAGGTCATTCGTCGTCCACTTAATTACATCAGCACAGCAATATTCAAAAAAATATATATCACCCACGAGCAACGACGATATAATACTAGACTCCGCATGCACGATCTAAAGAACACAAACGATTCTGCCAAGTTGCTGAGGTACTACGTAAGCGAGGGGGACGGGGTACAGCGTTGTGATTGGCTAACTCAAGGTCTGTGCTGTCTCAACGTATGTTTACGGCTAACAGGATTGGTCGAAATGAGACGAATATAAGACTTTTTTGCCTAATGTGTTGGCAGACATCGGTCGCCTGTTATTAGGAGTCTAGTATTATATCGTCGTTGCCCACGAGTATGACTCGCACTTCACAAAGTTACCCTTTTTACGTGTAATGATAATATCTAGCATTATAGTAGGCATACACCATCCTGCCTATCGATACGATAGATTTGCGGCTTGCAATTGTTTCAAATCGGCAGTTCGTCCATATACACCATACACCATCCTGCCTATCGATACGATAGATTTGTCACAACTTCAAATCTGCACCAGTGATGCCAACTCAGCAACTAGATCTGGCTATTATTCGGTGACGACAGCTACAATTTCTAGCACCTTTTCATTTCATCATGAGACTATCGAATTAGATTAAAAAAAGTGGTGCAAGCGATTTTCGACCTTATCGACATTAAAAATTTAGTTTGTTTTTCTCACATTCTTATTCGTTAACATTGCTCCTTCATTAAAATCCGGTGTTTGCATCATTGTCAATAAGGTCGAAAATCGCTTGAAGGTCGGAAAATACTTGCTTAAGGATAGCAAGTTAAAAAAAGTGGTGCAAGCGATTTTCGACCTTATCGACATTAAAAATTTAGTTTGTTTTTCTCACATTCTCATTCGTTAACATTGCTTCTTCATTAAAATCCGGTGTTTGCATCGTTGTCAATAAGGTCGAAAATCGCTTGAAGGTCGGAAAACATTTGCTTAAGGATTGCAAGTTAAAAAAAGTGGTGCAAGCGATTTTCGACCTTATCGACATTTAAAATTTAGTTTGTTTTTCTCACATTCTCATTCGCTAACATTGCTTCTTCATTAAAATTCGGTGTTTGCATCGTTGTCAATAAGGTCGAAAATCGCTTGAAGGTCGGAAAACATTTGCTTAAGGATTGCAAGTTAAAAAAAGTGGTGCAAGCGATTTTCGACCTTATCGACATTTAAAATTTAGTTTGTTTTTCTCACATTCTCATTCGTTAACATTGCTCCTTCATTAAAATCAGGTGTTTGCATAAATGTCAATAAGGTCGAAAATAGCATGAACCTTTTTTTAACTTGCTTTCGTGGTCCCTTGACACCTCTCAAGTTTTCAATCGTATTTTGGTTTAAAATAAAATGAATAACTCTTTTTTTTACGAGTGTACATGCGATCCATGTGCGAAAAGCCTCAGTTTTCCTGGTAAGGCCACGTTCACATGGCGATTATTTTCCCGTATACTGTATACAAGATTTTATCGAATAGAGCAGTAATAACAGTTCACAAATGAAAACTTAAAAATAGTTTAAACGGCGTTCATACGGGAAAATCCCGTGTTTGAGAAATATAATATTTTACCGTGTACCGTGCAAAGTTGTCCTAAAACTGGTCAACTCTATTCGATAAAATCTCGTGTACGGTATACGGGAAAATAATCGCCGTGTGAACGTGGCCTAACCGTCCCTGTAGAAAAGTAGCTAAAAAGTTTAGCCACAAGTTACACTTTTTAGCTTTTTTTCTAGCACCTTTATAAAATTAGCTAACTATCTATGAAGTTGCTAAGATGGCATCACTGCTGCCGATTTGACGTTGTGTCAAAAACGATTTGATGACCTATCAAAATTGGCATGTCATGCCATCAAATTGGCATTCCACCCCCATACACGTTCAATTCTATTTGAGCAAATTGGCAGTTTTATGCCGAATTGACAAATAGGCAGTATGGTGTATGGCTACCATTAGTTCTAAGTATTATCATTTATTATCAAGAGATGTAATTTGCTGTGTATAAATGTAGATATTACTCTGCCTAGCTTTTTGGGGATTACTAGCGTAATGCTATGTTATGGAATGTGATTTTCTTAATGAATATTAGTCTAGAAGAATTAATGAAAATTACCCTTTTAAAAGTAATGGGGATTTACGAGAATTAACATTTTGTTTTAATGACTCAAGATGTTATTTTTAAATATTTTTTTTGGTGAAATGTTTCAGTGTTTTATCATTATCAGGATATAATGTTCCCACTGCTGGGACACAGGCCTCTTCTCTTTGAGAGGTAATGAGCCTTAATACACCACGCGGGCCCAGTTCGATTTGATAGATGTAACATATTCGTATTTGGTAGGTATCCTCACGAGTTAAAAACAAAGTCAACTCAGTACATATTTTTAAAAAAAATAAATAAACCTAATCAAGAAATTACGTAACGAAAATAAACCTAACGATAATACTTATCACCCCGCATCGTCTAACGTCATTTCAGTTCGGCGGACTTCGGCACGGTGTTTGTTTTTCTTGACGTTTCACTTGATTGATTGAATGAGTAGACCATTGCCTAAAAAAAAATGCACAAGTTGATACAACTATGCAATAGCTTTACGGCGGCAGTCCCCGAGTGCACCACGTATTTTTTTTATATAAAAGACACCTTTAGTCACACGTACTTCTTAACTATAAAAGCAATCATATCCGTAAAACTATACATTGTCATACTATACAAATACATACAAGGCTCTATGTATTGTTCAGGTATATAACTTTTATTCTCATCGACGTTCATGAACTATTCGTTACAAAACGGAAAATAAATTCTAAAACGGAATTTTCACAGCCAGCTGCCAATTTTTTAACGGAACTCCGAACCTCTTTTTTTAGAGCAGAGTTAAAATGCATAAAAGCTTTGTAAAAGCTTTTCCCAAAGGTCTACAGGAGCTCTTTCCATGTTTTACGGAAGGAAGTGTTGATGAAACATTTTCTGCAAAAGCTCTTTCGGTTAATTGGAAATTTCTTCAGGCAAATCTTTACTATAGAGTAGGAGTCTTAATAGAAAATCGCGTGAAAGTTGTCTGTATGACTTTATTTTGAATTAAAATAAGTCGTCATTAGTTGTATGTGTTCCGTATCAAAATATCTATATTCATTTTAACTATTGTTGATATAGCTACGGTTGATTCTTATAATTTCTAGTCACACATTGGACGATTCAACTACTGTTCAACTGATAGGTATTGTAGATAAATAGTTACGTTAACCGTAGGTGAATTAAACGTAGGTGAGTTATCCATTAGGAATTTCGTACAATAGGTTAATAAATAATATGTAACAAACTTATGTGAAACGACGATTAGTTTACCAACTGGTAGGTCTTTGGACCGTAGTTATATCGAAAGTAGTTCAAATGAATGTAGTTATTTTGATACAGAATCGTTGTTTTTGTTACACACTTAATTTAAATCAATACTTAAGACAATCGTCTACCGAGCGGCCGTCCATAGTAAAAGAGAAAACGTTTTCCTGCCCCTAAATGTTATCCTATCTCAATGCTTAGAATGTTTCTGACACGGTAAAACACTAGGTTTATAGGTTTTATTTTTTTCGAAACTAACTCTTTGGCGCCTGTAACTTTCAAATTATTATAAATTTTGAAAAAAAAAAGAAAACCTATAAACCTAGTTTCTAAAAAATCATTGAGATAGGATAACATTTAAGGGCAGGAAAACGTTTTCTCTTTTAGTATGGACGAGCGCTCGGTAGATGATTGTTTTAAAACATTTCAACTTTAAAAAACACTTTCAGTTATTTCTCCACTGTAAAATTGTTACCCTAATTTAGACTATCCGTCTACACAGCAGACATGCGGGTAGCTTCTCACATTCTTGTCACGTTCCAGACCATCATGTATCAGCGTAAAATAAATAGAATTCGTAGTACAGGGGTGAGAAGCAGAAGCAAAGGGGGTGAAGAGTTGAAGCAATGGGGTGATAAGTTGAAGCGAGAGGGGACATGAAATGACGAATATTTTATGATTTACTTTAACGCTACCAGTGTGAGATGGTTTTCATGCATGTCTTATATCTTGGTTATTTTTGAGATGTGTGCAATTTTATTTTGAGAGATAAGGGGTGGTTTTATATTAGCTCTTTGTTGGCTAGGATTTTGAGTGGTTGCTGGGAGACAATTATTGTTTTTTTTTTTTACTTATTAATCACATTAAGTATGTTTTTTTATGTAATTAATAAGTTAAAAAAATGACTTTTTTATTCAAATATTTGACATTTGGGGTGCTATGACAGGAAACCTCCACGTGCGCCCGTGGACTGGAGTTCCCTCTTGGATACGTCCAGGGGGAAGACCAGTTTTCCGGGCCGGTGCACCCTGGAATGCGGGCAAAAACTCTTCCTTAGGCACTGTGTGCCTAAGTGGTCTCTTTGCCCGTATGCGAATAGCCTGTCGTGTGGATGCTCCAACGCGTGTCCCTCTGATCAGCAGAGGGCACAGCGGCGGAGCGGGCTTGCGGACGGTGAGTGATGGGTAGCTCGCCGTCCGACCAAGGACCAAGCCCGGGTCGGTGGCGCGTCGTGTTTCGCGCCAAATGCCTGCTGGGGTCGCGGGTTTTTTCTTAACCCAGGTTACCGTGGCCCCGGAACGTAAAGGGCATAGGAAGGAACACGGGTGGATTTTAGTCAGTAAGAGTGGCGGCAGGGCGGGAGGACTCATTTGATGATTTTACCACCTAAAAAAAAAAAAAAAAAAAAAAAAAAAAATATATATTTGACATTTATAAATATTTTTGTGTGTGTTTATGGGTCTTTATTCAACATAGGTAATTTGCTCTAGATAGGTTTCTAATTCCGAAATATTACGGTCATATTGATAAAGTAGGTAGAACATTTTCTGAAATGACAACCTATTACTTTCAACGATAAAATAATTTCGCTACACTTTTCACTTTTTCAGTACTAGGCTTTTTCTTCTCCGCTTCGTTTTCTATCTAAGTTTTATATTGAACTTTTATGGCCTCGCTGATAGAGCAGTTTGTATAGATGAAGGTAATAATCGTTTCTTTTTAAGTGATATACGGTTGGCTTGTATTTTCAATCTCGAATAGCAATATAAAGCAATATAACTGTTACATAAAATATAAAAAAGCCTCTTTAGATAAAACTATTTTGAACTGGACTAGTGATATTGATTTATACCCTTTTGGATCCCAAAAAGCATAGCGGAATAAAATGTATTCCTTATTAAAAAGTATCTATGAGCCAGTTTTTATTCAAATCTGTTTAGAAGATTTTGTGTGAAAGAGGAACAAACAAAGATCCTTATAAACTTTATAAGCAACTAGATTTCGCTCCCGCACCCATATACAACGTTATTTTTAGTATATGCGAAACCGAAACTGATTCGATTCTAATAATTTTTACATCATGTTATTTTTTTTTTCAAATATATTTTGATAACATTTTGTTACCAGTTGATTACAACACAACCACCGTACGGTTAGGTACCTATTGCCATACTATTATCACGAGTGTATAACATAGGAGATGCGGTTTACGCGGGTGTACCGCGAAATAAGCATATTTTTGAACGGACAACCAGGTAATACACAAGCTTATAACTTTGTGATTTTGTATGATATGGTTTTAAAATTTTGTAAAAACATAGATTCTTTACACGAAAATGTTGGACAGGTGTATCGAGTTTCGCAATCGAAAAATAATCTCATTTATCTCTATACCAAAATGTATCAAAATCTGCTACTGCAAAATAGCCATTTTGACATGAAAATGGAACATGCATTCAAAGAAACATACACACTTTCGCATATTTATTTTATTTGGCTCTTCAACAATGAGTACACTATTACATTTTTGCATACAGTAAAACCTTAAATCCAAGTGCCCCATCACTTAAAGAAGAGCACCACATGCACTATATTTTTAAAAAGAAACAATAAACAACAACAATATTAGTAGGATAGTAGTAAAAGTAAGATTTTCCAACTTAATATTTTACACTTACATAAACTTGCAACATAATTAAATTCATCTCACTCCCTGCACTGTACAGAACCACACAAAATCTACGTCTTACCAATTTTCCTCAAAACGTTTAATTTCCACAAGCTCAGCGCTTTAAATCGCTTTAGAAACTTAATGAAGCGCTCGCTAAGCGCGCTCAAAGTTGGATGCAAATTGAAAGTAACAGAATGAGGGGGAACACATAGTAAAATTTATATTAATAGAAGTTGGTGATTAGATTTTCGCATATTTTAGTTTTCAGTTTAAAGGTAATTTGTGAACAGAATTGAGCTTTTAAAGTGACAGCGGGGTTTTAAATAATTTTCCATTCTACTGCTTAAATTATGCTGACACTAATAGTTCATCTTTTCGTTTTTACTATATTTATTATTGACGATATTCAGATAGTCTTTTTGTAATTCACCGTCTCCCTTTTTTATCAAAACTCAATTTGCAAGAACATTATTTATTATTAATCAAAATAACTATGGAAAATACTAAAAAATATTATAAAAAACGAAAAACCTAAGAAAAAAACTAAAAAGAATCAAAAAAGGTCACGGTGGATTACACCCAATTCCCTCTAATAGAGATTGAAACTTGCCCCAGCTGTGGCCATATGATTAGCTCCTAAATATAACTTGGAAATCCCAGGGGATCTTCATACCGAAACAAGCAGAGTCCTATGTTACAAACACTATCTCTAAAATTCTTTCAACCATTCTCACGTGATTCCTCGTTTGATTGACAAACATCCACCCATTCATCCAACCAAACATCTAAACTTTCGCATTTATAATACCTATTAATTTGTTAAAATATATTTTTTCTAAAAACTTAGAAAAAAAAACACTGAGACTATAAATAAGCTTATTTTCTTTTATTTATCTTAATACCTTCGTTACGTATCAATAAATAAGCCATCTTCTCCCCTAACCATCCAATCAGTGTCTTTACAAATGGACTAACAAAATCCAATCAGAACTCATTACAGTCGTCCCGGGCTCGAATGAGGATCACGTAATACAGACTCTTACGACTCATTACGATTTATGTAGACCTGCGAGTAGGGCTGCGACAACAAGTATCGGTATATTTTTTGAAGTGAAAACTTCTTTAGCGGCGTTGTACACTTTTTCTGTAATGGGTAAAAAATTTAAAACTCGCGTCAGGGTCACGTGACCCTGATCGAAAATGAGTAAGACGTCATTCAAATTAAAAATAAAACATAGTAACAAAAAAGTTTTCACTTCTACCGGCACTCCTGGAGTGCAACCTTTTTTTTATTATTGATGTGTAACTCAACTGTCGTATTAGAATAAGAATAAGAATACATTTCTTATTCTTATTCTTGTATTGGGCCCTAACCTTCATGATATTTAACAGTTATATTATAGCAGTTTAGAGCTAACTATAATGTTATAACTATAGATATAGACATTTTTCTAACGATGGGTATAATTTTCTTGTTACGATGTAATCTGACTTCTGCGCAAGTAATAAGTGACATTAATTATAAGTCTCGTGTAATTTTGGCCTCGCGTTTTATAAACGTTCTTGTCCTTTATAAAACTATTAGTTGATATTTGAGATCTTTCCAATCGCTTGGGAGTAATTTGTAAAAAAGGGATCGCGGGAATGTTTGTAAGAGTTAATCTGGCAGTCCTTTCCGCTCCAGTGATGTAGTTTACCACCAAAAAAAATGTTTAAATGGGAGTGAATCGATACATGAGCGCGTGTGGCGGTAGAGTGTGCCGTCAAATGGGAACTCTCGACGAGGTCTGTGTGTGGATAAGGGTGCTCCCACATCTATCGACGCGGAATCGGCTTTTTCCGTCGCCCTTTCTCTTTCTGTCGCTTAGAACTACCATTTGCTAGAACGAGACAGAAAGCATAATGCGATAGCACGCGACGACTTATAAAAAGCCGAAAGAGCGTCGATAGATGTGGGAGTACCCTTAGACTACTGTCTCAAAATCAAATTCGGAGACGTAAAGTGTTTTTCTTACTATCGAACATATCACAAATCTGTGCTTATTTTCTCCGAAGAGGAAAAGTTTGCTTATCGATACTTTTTCAATCGATACCGCCTAATACTCCTACTATTGGTAATAGAAAAAGAAATGATGTAACTATCACCATCTCCCTTCTATAATTAGATCGTTTAAATGCATCAAATGTGAATCAGGTGTGCTTTGTATTTACTTAGAGTGAGTGTAAGTTGGTGATTAGATGGATATAGGTTTTACGAGTATCTCGTAGGTATGTTACACATTTCTTTGTAGTGTTGAACTCTATTTTTATGAAAAAAGGTAAGGTTTAGAAAAACTGAGTTGTTTGAAGTCAACTCTGTCAGTCAATTCAACCCGATTCTTTTAAAGATTTCACTCCGAAAAAACGCGCTGAACTACTAGTGTTTCAGAAATATGAATTAAATTAACTTGTTATGATTTCCTGTCAATATAAACGACATTCCATAAAAACTTTAATTCATTAGTGGATGTATAAAATTATTTATTTACCTCATAATGGTCCACCGTAACATGTAGCTAAAACAAAACTTATGTGGAAATCGGTTTTTAATTATTTGTAACCAAACATTTTCCAAAGATGAACCGATGTTAGTTAACGCACGTCCAAGATAAACTTAGTACATTTGTAATGCATTGAAAATGACACATTTGTACTTGCCTGGATTTGAACTTACAATCGCGTGAGAGATTTTAATCTCTGGACCATCAATGGAAATATAAATGAAAGTTTCAAGTTACGCATGAAACAAAATATGATAGGGCTCACAAAATTGTTCTGGACATTATATTAAATTCTGGTTTAACATGAAGTGACAGCTGTCAGAACTTCACAACCAAGTTATATGTTTGTTTATGATTTTACTCATGTATTTATTTACGCGGAGTAAATAATGTGAGAGGACTGTAGCACATTTAAAACGTGATATATTTTGCACAAACAGATCGGAAATAATACTCTACACTTCTGTCCCCTCTTTAATAAACGTGAACTAAAGTTACAACCAGGATAATCTTCGGACTAAATATACATTTTAATGCTTGGCTTGGCGTACTATAGTGAATATAAAGCTCCCCAAAATGATAATAATATGGTCAAAAGCCTTTACATAGGTATAACTACAGTATTCCTCACATTTTAAGGAGGCTCCTATCTCTGGAGGTGTAGCCATTTGTAGGTTGGTCAACTTGCCGGTGGTTACAAAACTAGAAATATTTAAAAAAAATGGTAAATTATATACAAATGTAAATTGCGTATCTGGCAATCTACGAATTCTGACAATATGCGTGTCTGACATTTTGCGTATCTGACATAGGGCGTATAAATCAAAAATACGATAACTAATAAAACCAAAGAAATTATATAGGTATCCATGTATATCTCAAAAGAAAAGTACGCAAAATAAAACACTTTGCTAATTAATTTGAATAATAACACTTAAACAGACCCGATAAAATAAACTTTTGAACAGTGGCAGATAAAATGTTAACTCTGATTAAAATTGCTAAAAACTTTTGGTACTCACCTAAGATTTAGAGCCAAGATTAAATTAGTACATGATCACCAACTTTTAGGCGCAATTTATTTATTAACAGACTTAAAACTTTGTTAACATTTAGCAATACTACGTATAAAGAAACCACTTTAGTTTATTTTAAAAATAATTACCGACTCTTCTTTGCCATTGTTCTTTCATTAACCAACTTCAAAGAAGAGTCGGTAATTATTTTTTATTTTTAAACATTTACACCGTTTACTCCGAGATTTCTTAAACGACTTCTTTGTTTTTTTTGTTTGATGCAGAATTCTTGTCGTTTGGTCTCAGAAAAATGTCATGCAATTTAGTTAAGTACTGTTTTTTCTTTTACATTTAATTAATCTTCTTTCTATAATATAGAAATGGATCGTTAAATGTATTGCTTTGCTATGCCCATAATTTGCAAACGGCTGGACTGATTCAGATAATTCTTTTTTTGTTGTGTTTGTAACCATCAGAACCAGGTTATATAGGACGAAAACCATCATATCCACCCGTGCGAAGCCGGAGGGGGCCGCTAGTACCTACCTATATAGATTTAATAATAAACTTATAATATATTATGCAAAAATCGTTTTTTTTTTTAAGCACAGGTGTGCTCCGCCAAGTCTAGCAAGCAAACAGCGCGGCCGTACCATTTTTTCTGAAAGCAATTCAGGCCATTTTCACTACCTATAACTTCGTTGTGGATATTATTGCTTACCCTTTTACTTACGTTAGCTATTGACGATCGGATTTACTATCAACGCAGTGTGTTGTAAGCTGCGTGTAGTAAAAATGACGGTGTATGGCTATCAGACGCAGTCTTGTCATAGTTACACACTGACAGCCCTGCTTACCGTTCCAACGCGCTTAAACTTTACTTAACGCTTGACTGGCTATCACGGACTGGGTAGTTTTTTTTTTTAACTTTTTTTTTGTGATTTATTGAATGAAAAAAACTGGAAATAGGATTCACTTTATTATGCACACCGTACACATTAGAAGTAAAGTGGATACTAAATTTCAGGTAACAGAATCGCTTTTAGCGATAAGACGCCAAGCAGAACTTTGAAAAATAATATCTCTTTTAATAAAATTCCATAAACAAAAGTAATTTAAGAACGTGAAATGAGCTTCCTCTCATGGCTACTACGTCAAACGCTACAATTTTCTTAACTACGTAAACTTCGTAGCTACGTCACGAGGGGTAAATTAATTCGCTGGTAGCACGAGACACGGATTAGATAACACATGGAGAACTTCTTACGCGTAGCATAACCTCTACCTACGAAAAAAAGACAAAGTTGTTCATGGTTATTTCTATACAATTTGACTATATTTTTGAGCAAATTTCTCATGATTCAAATACCTCTGAAGAGTAAATACAGTTTTTGTTCATTTTTAACATTTCCATGCTTAAAACAGTGAAAATCGTCCTAGAGTCTGTCATTTTCTGCTTTCTTCCATCGACAAAACCCGTTTCTATTGTGCCTAGCTACTCATGCTGTAGATAATCTAGATAATTCTTATACTAAAATGTTGATACTACATATTCTTGATTGCACAAAAAATAAATGCATGAACTTTTCATTAAAACCATGTCAAAGATTGAAATTGTATATAATATGAATATTTTCTGCTGTCGTCGAACATATCTGAGTCCAAATGGGTACTATCATTAAAAAACCAATAACATTTTATTTCTTTATGTTATCGTTGTCTTTATGTCTGTTATATAAGAATCATACTTCAAGTTTTATCCGCTTTAACTCATATTACGTATTATAAAATGAGTGGACTTTTTTTCTTCCTCTTTTAATGCCACTACACGACGAGATAGACACATACAAGAGTATTACGTTCTTTTTTACTCGTATTGAAAAACAATGTGTGTTAAAAGAATTTCCTGACACATTGCTTTTAATCTATTTTTAATGGCATTACTATAGTGAGTAAATTACGCAACTCTTCTTAACAGTCTAGACAAAGTTATCTTTTTTTTTTGTATTTATGGTAAGATAAGCTTCCTTGCACATCGAGCACTCCATGAACTTCATACTCCATGGTTTCCGCTTCTCTCTCGTTAACTACGCAGTCTCGTGCTCGTCATGTTGATTAATTAATATTATTCTACTGCTAAGATAGCCAGAGAGCGTGAGCGACAGGAAATTGAATCATGAAGTTGCCTGCTTTTACATTACAGCATCACTTTAGCTCAATACCATCTTCCTTTTCGGACTTATTTTTCAAAAAAACATTACCACCATAGGTTTTAAAAAACCAATCCAGATGATAGAAGATCTGGCCTGGTCACTTGTCTTGCGACCACCACCTGCGGAGTGTTTGGCCTGTTGGTCTACTGGTTAGTGACACTGACTGCTATGCCGGGGGTCGTGGGTTTGATTCCCACCCAGGATAAATGTTTGTGTGATGAGCATGATCATTTGTTCTGTGTCTGGGTGTAATTTATCTATAATATGCATGTATTTAGAAATATATATATTTCTAAGTATGTTTATCAGTTGTCTGGTAACCATAACACAAGCTCTGCTTAGCTTGGGACTAGATGGCTTTGTGTGATAGTTGTGTAAATTATTATTATTATTACTCTGAGTGTACAGGAGTTGGGTGAACACCCAGAATACACTGTCCTATGAAGATAGATAGAATACTCTTTATTATGCACACCATACAAGTTATAGCTATATGCACTTTACGATATCTTTCAAATAGAGGTGACACAGTGGGCGGTCTTATCGCTTAAAGCTGAAAGCGATCCAATGGTCCATCCTACGGCCCATTGTTTTTGGGCAAGATTGAGGCGAATAACAAACCCATTATTAAATAAAATAATATGAAAATGGAGGAGGATATAGAGAATAAGGATTAACAATAGAAATTAAGTACAATCGGCAAAGTGGAACAATAACCCATAAGTTATATTCCTACAGACATTCAAATATAATTAGGGCCACATTCGCGTAAACATACATATCTATGGTAACGACTTTGTACTTTGTCTTTATTTGTAATAAAATGAATTCCATTTTTTTTTTCTTTATATATTTTATAAAAAGTATTCTATTTATTGATAATTTTACATAAGAATGCAAATTAATTCTGGATAGCCCAAATCGTCTAAAATAAAATTGAATGAAACTATCTAATAATCTCTACAGTATAAGAAGCATAAATTACAAAACACATACAACCATGTACGCCATTTATTACATAATCAAGCTTAAATTACAAAAGAAATACGTGTTATGTAAAAATAGCCTCATAAAAAGGCTGCCACGCAATTTCATTCTCTCATTTCTCTCATCAGACGATTTGCCCTTCTGAATAAATAATAAGTGTAAATTAATCTTTTACGAAACAATGCTATCAATTTCACAATATTTCTCGCTCATCAAAATAATGAAACCGATATTTTTCTGACTTTATTATTTTTATCAAGTTATTTTGTTAAGGCCGTTAGCGATGTAGGCGCCCACGGCGACGGACGTCGCTTGATGATCTCCGGCCACCGTAGGCGCGGGCATGCGGGCAGCGAGTAAAGGGCAACTCGCTGCCCGACCAAGGACCATGCCCGGGTCGACGGCGCGTTGTGTCCCACGCGCGCCTCAAAGAGCGTCAGCATAATGACGGGGCCCCCCTCTCAGAGGGCCAAAGCCTGCCGGGGTCGCGGGATTATTCCCTTACCGTAACCCCGGAACGTAACAGGCTATGAAGGACACCGTGGATTTTAGTCAGTAGAAGTCTGACAGTCCCTCCCGCCCTGCCCGGGGTTGGAGGACTCATTTGATGATTTTACCACGCTAAAAAAAAAAAAAAAAGGCCGTTAGCGATTGATGAAGTAATTGAATATCTTATTTAATCTACTATACCTAATAAGATAACATGGTGCCTCTATTCAACTGAAAGGCAAAGCAGAGATATTTTTAAAGAACACTCACTTTCGATTTTCATCAGTCAGAAGACGTCCACTGCTGAGCAAAGGGGGGAAGCCTTAGTGCTTGTTCACGTAGAAACGTGTGGAGGCAGATAGAACAGACGTAGGTAGAGGTGGGTCGCAAGACTATGTTGACCCGGCGGTCTTCATAAGATCGTCTCACTTTGTGGGTGGACGTCCTACGCTGCGCTTGCCGGTGCGTGGTCTCCATTTTCTAACCTTACGGCCCCATCAGCCATCAGTTCTACGTGCTATATGCTCTGCCCACTGCCATTTCAACTTGCTAAGTCTACGAATCTCCTCATTTCTGAGTCGATCGCGCAGAAAGACTCCGAGCGTAGCCCTCTCCATAACTCATTGGACTACATTGAGCTTACCAATGAGGCGTATAGGCCTATGAGGCCTATAGCTCAGTACCTCAAGTCGAAAGTTTTCGACCAGTGAGACGTATAGACGTACACTGAGCTATTTTGGACGAGAACCACGGACCACGTTTCGGCGCACTGAGCTATTTTGGACGAGAAAACGTTACACAGTTTCGCAAACGCTACCCAGCGCAGTGGTGTACCTAAGTAGTAGCAAAATATAATAACCCTATGTGTAAGAGACGAGATTATTCCCATGAGCCGGTCACAACTGCCACTGCTCTTCCAGGGAATCGAACCGAAAACAGCTTGCTTTTAAAGAAGACAATTATAATTCGGGATCGTAAGACTGGGCCGCGAGAGTGGACTTTGAGGTTACCGTGGCCCTGGAACGTATAGATCTATTGAAGAACAACGTGGATTTTAGACAGTACGAGTCTTACAGTCCCTTTCACCCAACCCAGGGTGGGAGGATTTATTGACTGATTTTAGCACGTAAAAAAAGCAATTATGGTTACTCATAATACTCGTATTAAGTTGATTAAAAAGGCTTACACTTTCATGAGTTTTAATTTAATTATAATCTAGTTTCATAAAACTAATGTATTTAAGTGGACTTTGTAATTTATATAATGGGCTGGATGTTTTTAAATGATGACTCGCTATTATGGGGACTTTGAACTTGAGGTTTTTGACCGAGTGTAAAAATATAGCTGAAAGAATCATTATGTAGGTATATAAATAAAGTGGTTAAAAATTAGGAGCATTGTCCTATTAATGATAGAAAAAATTGGATCACTTAGTTTCATTTTTCATAACATCATGTTTTTTATTAATTAATACCTAGCATTTATCGAGCATTAAGGCAGATTTACATTGAGTCAGTGGCTGTCGTCAGTGCTGGCGCCAAACGCATACTGTTTATACGCAGTCAGTAGTAGAGGATATTGAAGTCAGTACTGACGCGTCAATACCTACTGTACTGACTTAAAATCAATTTACACTATGGCAGTGCCAGGTCAGCACTGACTCGTCAGTGGACTGACGTCAGTAACTGACTCAATGTAAATCTGCCTTTACAGCTATGTGCATAGCCTACATAAAGTTTTTCCTGGTCTGACAAGACTTTCCCTTTATAACTGTTCGTTGACTGGGCTATTTGTAGTGTGGAAAAATTGTATTTTAGAAGCGTATTTCTAACGTATTCATTTTACCAAAAAGCTAAAAAGTAGCCACAAATATTCTGTTTTTGAAGTAGACTTAACATTTCTTCTCTACAAAGAAAAATGTTAATTCAATTTTTTCTTTCACACAATTTGATGGAGGGACAAAGAAACATGTTCTTTTTACGTCAAAGAGTACATAATATTTTTAGATACACGAAATGGTATATAACACAATTTAACACTGAAATGTTGGGTCAGACGAGAATAACCCAGAATAATTAATTCTACTCAGTGAGTCGGGCAAGTTTAAGTTACATTAATTAAAATGGAAGAAAGTGTAAATTTTCCAACTGGGCGTGGATGGATGACTTATATCCGAAACTATGAGGAATATCGAAAAATGATAAAAGGGGTCTCGAGGCTAAACTTGAATCTTTATATTTTACAAAAAAATTTAATCCTGGCCAGAAATCGAACCTGCTGATTTTGGAGAAAAACCACACCCTATATTATTACGCCATTTGATAGTGCCGCTAATAAGGATCAAATTCTCTAAAGTAATGATGTATTGCAGACTACAGGAAATGTAATTTTTTGGTAAAATGCGAAACAGAACTCAAACTTTCAAGTGGTAATAAAAAAAAAATCCGAACATAATAACAATTTAGCCCATTCACATTTAGCTCTATTTTCAATAATCTGGTTTTACTGTAAAGAAAGAACAACCTTCTTTTTTCTTAAAACGTCTTTATTTGAAATCGAACTTTAATAAAAATCTACCAAGATAGAAATACCCTCGACAGTGGGTTTCAAACTTACTTAGCTTTGAAGTCCCGATAGACAGGAGCATCTGAGCTTTGGGACTGAAATATCTTATGTCTGAAACTGTTTGTGGACTTGTGATCTTTCGTTCAGAAATAGAGGAAATTTGGTCACGAAATGTATCGAATTCCGTGACTTATTTAGGTATGTGAATACTCGATTTGATGGATTTATTTAGCATCTACAAATGTCTATTCGATGACCGATACGATTCACCACGCCTTAAGGAATACATCGTTGAACTCTTTTAGAAAATGTAGTTTAAAAAACGTTGCCCCAAATTATTAGTTTCCTGTATCATGGGTTCGTTTGTAAACATTTAATTTCAGATTACACAAACTAATAGCCCCGGAGTAACTATTTGTAGGCCACTGGTTCGGGAATCGAAGCCGCAACACGTGGTTCTGCATCCGTTCACTCAGCTACTGCGCCAACGGTACCGTATTGAGTGCCAGTGCTGATAAAATTAATTATCTACGTAAAGTGATGACTTCAAATCAAAGACCTCGTTCTGAATGTAATACCTAATAAATATTATTTAAAAATAGTAATTTTCCACCAAAATTGACAACAGTATCACTGAATTTTCTCACAATGTCAAAGATAAAATTAATGTAACATCTGTTATTTCAGAAGCAACCATTAAATACATTTCAATGTATCAAATATCGAACAATAATGGAAACGAGAAAATTTCACTGAGAAAGGTTGATAGAAAGATATTCTATTCCTAAAGGCATTTTGGTGTTGGTAATTCAACTTCACGAAGGATTGGTCAGAAAAAGTACTACATTCATTTTTTTTGGTTTGTGTAAACATGCTACTAAACTGAGGTCGCTGTCACATTACAATCACATTTTGTATAGATGACTTGGAAGAACCAAATCAAATCATTTATTTCAACTAAGCTAATTACAGGCACTTTTGAATTGTCAAGAGACATAAAATAAAAACTAGTACTAAAAATAGTTATGGTGCTACAGTCCCAGTCACAAGACATAAAAACTGTGAAAATACCGTGGGTGCTCATTCCAAAGCGTAGATCTCTATGGAGAAGAACGAGCAAGAAACTCCATGGACACTCTTTTTCAATCAAAATTATTACAGATCTTTTGTTACATCATTCATCATCAGATGGTACATTATGTGAGAACGATGTGGCAAGTTATTAGTGTCCATAGTAAATATAAAAAAGACCATTCAAAAATAAAGTTAATAATAATTAAAATAGACCGTGGCAGCTAAGAGATGACCGTCCTAACTGACAGCGCCCGTTCACGAACATGACACCAAGTCAAGTTGCCACGAGCAGCGGATGCAAGTTACGAATATATGTGTATTTCCCGTCCTGAAAAAAAAGGGCCTCACACATGCGTCTTACCCCATCTTAAAATAGATATCGTTCTCGTTACGCCACTGACACTGGCTACACATTTATCTAGATCTACAAGACTAGCCAACGCTTTAAATGCTTTGACCATTAATCCTTATAATGCTACTTAGAGCTTGCAAAACCAGTGACAAAATTCCGTCTGTTAAATCTACCAAAAAACCTAATTCCGTTCTAATCTGTCCTAAATTAACACAATGCTACTTTTAGACTGACTACCTGAGGTACCTGAAAGTCCCTGCGACGAATCCAACTGAATATTTTATTTGTTTTAATTAACACACCGCAGCGCCTTCTCGACGTAGGTACTTTTAAAACAAACACACACTTGTAGACTTGTGGGTACAGTCACGCACGTTAATATATGTTTACACTTAGCACCATTACTCATGACGCAATTCATCTGATTTGCGATTTCGACCAAACAACTCTGTTCATTGTGCGCACAGCTAAGGAGTGGAATTTCCTGTCAGACCGTATCATGGTGTACCATTAGGCAAGAAACAAATATTTGTTCCGAGCGGGAATCGAACCCCGATACGTAGCGCATTACCGTATCGTAGTAATTACTATCTTAGTAATAGCAATATTGTAACACGTTTAAAAAAAAAATGCATTTTTAAAGTTGTTTAACATATTGATGCTCGCAACTATACCCGCCCACGCCAAACCACACCATTTATTTAAGCCACGTACACACTCAGCTTGCCGCCCACGTGAACCCGCGAGCTGCGGTGTAGACAGCGCTTTTTGTCTTGTACGAGGATTAGAGTAAAGCCAAGCGTAGACAACGTACATGTGCGGTTGAACCGGGATTCTGAGATAAATATTTATGATGGAATTTTGCTATGTGATTTTTATACTCAATAAGGATGAAAATACGTCGTGGGAATGTAAGGCTAGGTAACGTATCAGATACTGTGTCAACCTGCAAGTAGGTACGGCTCGTCCGAGCACACTGCGAGCCGCCTTTGTGTTCGCAGTGATAGGACTCGGCGGATCACCGTATACCGTGATACCGTATCTGATACGTTATATGCAACACCGTGTTAAGTGAGTACCCAGCTTAAGAGGTTATCGCGTTGAAACGCAAAGGGCTATTGAAGGAACTTGAATGAAATGGATAATGTTGATTTTTTCAAAGACAGTGATATCTAGCCCAGTGGAATTTGCCCCAACTTATGAGTTGTAGGAGGTGGGTTTGAACCCAGACAGGCGCATTACTTTGTGTGATTGATTTCACCACCACAGCTCGCTAAACGATGAAGGAAAACATCGGTAGGAAATGTTCTAGAACAAAAAATCAACACCAAAAACCCGCACTGACCTTGGAGTCGAGCCCGGGACCTCATTGTTCAGCGGTCGAACCATGACGAGGTGGTCATGATAAAACTTCTACAAAAGATAATTATCACAAAGAAGATGTTTACTTTTAATTTAGGTCATCAGAATTTAATTAAAATCGTGCCAAAAGTAGGAAGCTCGTATTTTAAAAGTAAAGCTGAGCAAATGTTTCTGATCCTGTGTAAATTACTGTTAATCCTCTTTGACCTATTTGAAAAAACAAACGTATTTAACAGACTTTTAACAGTAATTAATTATTTATTAATTCCAATGCGTAGTTCTCTATGGAGAAGCATGTGCAAGAAACTTCATGGACACTCTTTTTCAATCATCAAAATTATTACAGAACCTCTGTTATATCATTCATTTCCAGATGGTATACCTATTATGTGAGAACGATGTAGCAAGTTTTAAAGTGTCCATGAGAAATATAAAAAAACCACAAAAACTATAACTCAGCGCATTAACAGCGTAAAATTGAACTCAATAAACACACTAACAGACAGGCAGCTCGTTACTTGCGTGAAAGAAAAACAAACAATGAAAAATAAAACACACCACACGCGGTATTTTATCGAAAGAATGTTACGTTTTTCTTAGAAAATATGGGCATGGTTCTTTAGTATTACATTAGACGCTAGAAAATATAGCGGGTGCCGAAGAAAAATAGCTGGGAGGTTGACTCTGATGTTTTATTCTAGATAAAGTGTCGGTTTTATTAACTGGAAGACCTTTACGATGTTTTACGGGTCATGATTTCTTTGGGAGAATGAAATAATAGAATTAACTTTTGGATCTCACATAGAATTGCCTTGTATAAAATCGGGTGTCTCTTGGAAATATTAATTAAGCCATGTCAATATACATAAGAGTCGATTAGGTAAAAGTATTAGTACGTAAAATGTGCAAGAATTGATAAGAGACAGAGATAAGATACAGGTGACCTTAGCAGTTTTCTTTCGGTTTTCCTGTTTTCTTATTTGCCTTAGAGCCATTGACAATGAGATTCTATACGTTTCGTAACTAACCTAACTTAAGCTAATTAATGACAAGTTTTGTGTTGTAGCCGTGAGGCACACAGCAAAGTACTATGTACCTTTTCTACTCCTTTTTTTCCAATTTCTTTGTTTATTTAAATTATTCTGTGTCATTGATTTAACATTCTTTGTTCTAAATGATCTGACGTCAAATAAATACTATCTTATTATTTCACTTTTATTTCCTTAAGAATTTGTGACCAAGTTGTCTTAATTTTTCCAGTACTATAAACTTAATACCTACTCAAATATTAGTAGAAATTTGGAAATAGGATTATACCACTGATCATAAATCTGAATTTTCAAAGATTTTAGAAATATCAAACTCAAAATACCGGGCCAAGTGCTTGTCGGACTCTATTAAACGGCAAAAAAAATAATGTCTTTTTTATTCTATTTTTTTTTAAATTGTCTGTTACACAGAAATACATCATCCGTGACTATCAAGGATCGTTTGATAAAACTTGGTGACAAACGGACAGATAGACGGACGGACAGCGCAGTCTTACTAACAGAGTCCCATTTTACCGTTCAGGTATTCCGTACATAAATACACTTTTTTTTAGCTTGTTAAAATTATTAAATGAGTCCTCCCACCCCGGTCAGGACGGCAGGGACTGTCAGACTTGTATTGACTAAAATCCACGATGTCCTTCAAATGCCCTTTATGTTCCGGGGTCACGGTAATGAGATACCCACGACCTAGGCAGGCTTTGGCCCTCTGGAGGGGGGCCCCGTCATACCTAAATAAACTTTACTTAAAATGAAAAGCATATAATGCGCAATCAAAGACCTGAAATCATCACCAATACATGAAGTCAAAAAATAAAATATCTCTCTGCCGTACATAGGTTAAAGATGAAGGCGTCTTGCACGCGTAGCATGGCGCCGTAGAAACGAGTTTTGTCGACGCGAGAATAGACAAAATAACTGAACGTAAAAGATTTTTATCGATTAAAGCATAATATCAATGTATAAATTTAGAAGAGATATGTTTCTATTCTTGAATGGTGTACGAATAGTGTCATACTTGTGCAAAAAAACAGTCGATTTGTACAGAAATAACGATGTAATAATTTTGTCTTTTCTTGGTAGAATAGAGATAGAATCGCCATGCTACGCGTGCTGGGACAAACTTGTCGCAAATGTACAACTTGTTCTTAAAATATTACAGGAATTAAGTGAAGTCGCCAGCCATGGCCCGTGGACCCCAAGGACCGAAGTCCGGGGGACACTGGCCCACTCAAATAAATTGTACGTCAGACAAAATTGTAAAAAATGTGTTACCAGGGAAACGTTTCTCCCGATCCACTTAATAATTTAAATGAATGTGCCTTTTCAGGGTTCTGTACACAATGGGTGCTAACGCGGCCATTTTACTGTTTGTTAGTTGAAATATTCAGAGTGTATTCCAAACGTAATATCAAAACGGTACGTTGTGGCGCAGTGGCTGAGCAATTGAACTTCTGTGCTGTGTGTCGGGACTTCGTACGGATCAAATATTTGGATGATATGCAAGTATTTGATCCGGGTCTGGGTGTCTATGTATGTGAATTTCTATGTTTGTAAACGCACCCACGATACGGGAGAAATTCCGAGTGTGAGGCAGGGTTTTCAAAAAATAGTAAGTTTTTTGAGGTGAAGTGGGTTTAAAGATTCTTTATTTATTCTAAAAGAACATACATTGTTCACTTATTGAATAAATACATAACTAAGGTAAGTATAGTCCAGTAGTTAACAGTTTTGTTATCTTTTGTATAGATAAGTAGGATGTCGACACGACATAATTATAATTGTGTGAAAGACAAGTTTCTAATATTAAAGTTAACTTAGTAATTTTATGTTGTTAGTGACGTATTGTTTGAGTTTCGACTTAAATGAATTGAAAGATGTGTTCCTAATGTCTGCCGGTAGATTATTATATAGTTGAACACCTTCATACTTTATATTTTTCCTACCATATTGTGTTCGTGGAGGGCGCGTCAATATTTGGTTTGGGTTTCTTTGGCTATATTTGGATGTTTTTATGTTGAAGGATAACTGAGTGTGAATGGTTTTTTCTAGAATTTTTCTAATGAGAATGCAAGAATTGAATGTGTAAAGTTGATTTATGCTCATTAGTTTTGTGTTTTTGTATATTTCGGATGTAGGTGTATAATAGTCGTAGTTGAATAGGAGTTTAATTATTTTATTTTGTGCTATTTGTAGATCTTTAATTGTAGATTGTGTAGCGCATCCCCAGATTTCAATTAGATAATTTATGTGTGAGCGGACTAATGAGTTGTAAATATTGAAACGGATTTTTTTTGGAATGTTGTTGATGTACCCGCGCATTGATCCCATTAGCGAAATTATTTTTGATTTGATGTAATCAATGTGTGCTTGCCAATTAAGTTTATTGTCTAACCTAAGCCCAAGGTATTTTTCACAGTTACTTTTGTTGATTATGATGTTATTTATGTGTAAAACTGGTTGTGTAGGGATTTTTTTATTTTTAGCCGTGAATATCATGTACGATGTTTTAGATGCGTTTATAGTTAGTAAATTGGAACTAAACCAGTTAAACAGTAGGTCCAAGTCTTTTTGAGCGTCAGCTACGAGTGTGTTTATATTGTTACCGAAGTAGAAGAGGCAGGTATCATCGGCGTACAGCGTTATTTGTCCAGTTAATCCTAAATCTTTTATATTATTTATATAGATAGCAAATAAGGGAGGGGATAATAAAGATCCCTGGGGGACACCGAATTCTATGGGACACTCTCCACTCATCGCATTTCCTATTTTAACTATTTGTGTCCTATTTTCTAGGTATGAGGCAAGCATATTATACATTTCTCCGGTGATTCCAATGCTTTTCAGCTTTGACAATAGGATTTTATGGGATACCGTGTCAAATGCTTTTTTTAGGTCAATAAAAATCCCAAGTGCAATGTTTTTGTTATCAATATTTGTTTTTATGGTGGTGACTAAATCGATTGTGGCGCATAAAGTGTTGGATTTGGGTCGAAAACCGAACTGCCGCTCATAGATATAATTGATGTCGTTTAGGTAATTTTCCAGTCTTGTATAAATTAATCGTTCAAATATTTTGGATAATACCGGCAATACTGATATAGGTCGGTAATTTCCGGGGTCCGACTTTATGCCGGATTTGTATATAGGATTAACTTTCGCAATTTTGAGGGTATTTGGGAATGTGCCACTCTTGAAACAGTTATTAATACATTTTGCCAGTTTGGGTGCTATTATATTTTTTATGCATTTAATAGTTTTCGTGGTGATGCCATCCATGCCTGAACTGCAGCCTGAGTCTAAATTATCAATTATGCGTATGATTTCCGAACTAGTACAAGGCGTGAGGGTATCGAGCTGGTTTGAAGTAGGGTTATTGTTTATTGTGGTGTATGTCAGGTTATTATGAAATTTGTGAGGTATTTGCGCGGCTAAGAGCTTCCCTACGGCTGCGAAGTAGTTGTTAAATGTTTCGCATACCTCAATGGGGTCATTAATGGTTTTGTTGTTTACGTTTAACTTAGGTGTGTTATAGGCGGTAACCGGATTATTATTGGATAAATAGTTAATTAAGGACCACATCTTCTTTGGTTTAAATTTACAATTAGAGAATTTATTAAAAAAATATTGTCTTTTTTCTTGCTTTATATATTTGTGCACTTCATTTCTCTTTTTTATGAACTCGGTTTTGAGGTCGTTATTGTTTGGATCATTTTTGTGTCTCCTCCATAGTGTGTTTCTTTTGTCAATCTCTCTGGTTATTTTCCTGTTGATCCAGTCGTCTCTAGGTAGGTTTAGGATTTTTGATTTAATTTTCGTGTTTGTTTTTACCTTATCTTTTATGAAGCTCTCTAGAGTATAGTAGTCGTCAATCGTTGTTGCGTAATAGGTATTCGATAGGTCATTGTAAAGCTTTGGGTAGTCGATGGCTGTATAGTAGTGTTTTATTTTTGGTGGTCGTTTGAACTTCTTTAATTCCAGGTATATGTGGTTGTGGTCGGATAAGGATGATTCAATAACAGCCATGTGAAAGTCGTCTTTGGGGAGGTTTGAGCAAACGTGATCTAATATTGTATTGGTGGTGCTGGTAGTCCGAGTTGAGTATTTTTTGTTTGTTTTGTTTAATATTTTGTATCCAGTCTCTTTAATCATATTTATGTAGCTATTAGTAGCCCGGTCCGGATTGAGTAAGTCCAGGTTGAAATCCCCGAAAGTGATGCATCGTCGTTTCTGTTGGAGTTGTGAAGCATAATATTCTATAAAGTTTTTGTTATTCGTATCTGGAGGTTTGTAGATAATGCCAACGTCTAGCGCGTATTTTTCCAGTACGATCCAAAGGTAATTGTTTCCATCAATATAGTTTTGTTGGGTAACTTTATGTTCTAGGTCGTTATGGACAAAAATTGACACTCCTCCGCCGCGCCGGTCAGGGCGATAATCGTAGTGATGAGTGTAGTTCGGAATGTATAGTGACGATCCTTCAGAGTGGGATTTGATCCATGTTTCGCTTAATAAAATCAGGTGAATTACGTGAGGTAAGCTTTTCAGAATACATTGTAGTTCATCCATTTTCCCTTGTTTTGATAAGCTTCGTATGTTGATATACAAAAATTTGAGGGCTTTCGCGTCGGCGTTAAGTTGGGAGTAGCTATGTATTGCTTGGTATGTTGTTTTGTTTTCGGTTGTACAGGTTATTTTTGAGGTCGCGGTAGATATTTTCAGTTTTTTGAGGGTATCGTGCTCACGATTTTAGGTACTCCCTTGATGTATTTTATGATTATATTGGTGTCTCCATTTTCTTGACGGCGTTGCAATTCTGCGCTCAATTCATTTAGGTATTTTTGTTGGTTGGGAGTTTGGTCGGAGAATATCTTTATGTTTGACTTGGTGACCTTTTCTTTGTTGCGTAGTATGTGCTGAGCAATTTCCTGTGATTCCAGGCTTATTTTAATAAGCCTATTCTTACCCGCATTATATTTTCCGAGACGCAAGCATTTGGTGATGTTAGGGCAGTTACTATCGCCATAAATAGGTTTCAGTAATGTTTCTATTTGTTGTTTTTCGAGGTGTTCTTGATTCTCTTTGTTTGCGTCCTCTAGCTCCATAACTCCTGCTATAATTACGTTTTTTTGTCGGACGTGTCGTTCGCGCATTTCATAGAGTAATTCTTCTTGTTTAAACATGGATGATGGTTCTATTTTTATAGACGATATTTGGGATTCGATTTGTTTTAGCTTTTGCTCGGTTATGTCACTTTTACTAGCTAGTTGCGTTAAATCAGACTTTAATAGTTGTTGCTCAGTTGTTAGTTTGTCTGCACGTTGATTAATGCTCGATAGGTCAGTTCTAAGGTCGCTCAAGTCTTGCCGTATTTGTGACATATTTTCTGACTGTGTTTTAGTTAGTTTTTCAAAGGAGGCAAGAATATCGTTACGAAAATTAGTAATTATTGCCGTGAATTGAGTGTTCATGGTGTTTATTTCTGTGTGAATTTTCGTAATCTCCTCTTTGAATTCCTGGTCGACCTCAGGTTTCTTTCTTTTGCGTAAAGTAATTAGTTGTGATTCGTCGTTGTCGTTTAGTTGACGCAAGTCCGGGTACGATGACGATGTAGTTGTAGCAGCCGCCATTGATGTCTTCGGTTTGTCGCTTGGCGAACGGGCCGCACGCATTATTAGCAGTAGTAATACTAGTAATGAAGGTTGAAAATTACTTGCGTTCGTTGCTTCAGCGACGCCACGAAGTGCGAGCGGGTTCAAAAATATGGTTTGTCTCTTTTACCCGAGGGGGTGAAGGGAGCCGCTTGTTGGCCACGCACCGCGTCACCACGAGAGCTATGCGTATTTGGGTGGTATACAAAAGTCCTTTTTGCACATCAATTATCACGAGAATTAGCACTGTCACTTTTAAAATTTAAGGTTCAAACTTTATTGATCGTTATTTTTTATAAATTAATTAATTTTAAGCGAGTTCGACACACGTCTGTTCGCACTGGCTACTGGACGTAGCTTCGTCTAAGTCTCTTCACAGTCTCGATAAAATCATCCAATGAGTCCTCACAGGGCAGGACGGGATACTGTCAGACTTGTACTGACTAAAATTCACGGTATCCTTCAATAGCCCTTTACGTTCCGAGGTCACGGTAGCTCGTTAGACCCGCGACCCCGGCAGGCTTTGACTCTCTAAAATGTTTGTAGGTACTCAGGTATTATTCGAGTCAATGTAACATACGTTTCTTTGAGAAAACATCTTTACAAACTGCTCCCTAAAGGGGACTTTGTACGAGACCCTCGAATATGTTTCGGACTCGGCTTGATTTTCTTAGTAAATCGAATAATATTAAAAAGGGAAAAATATGTAGGTCCCATTTGTTAAGGGGATCCTGCTTGGCTAGACGTATGCTAATTTATAAAATATATTTGTGGTCCGCAAGAAAGGTTGTCTGTGTTTGAATAAAATAGACATTATGGAAGGTAGGAATGAAGGTCAAAAATAGCCATTTGTTAGAATTGTAAGAGAAATGAAAATATTAGAATAAAAAAATGTTAAAAAATATAGGGACATCGCAAACAAAAACTACAAAATAACTTGTAATTCAGAAGTCGGTGACTTTAATTATTTTTGTATTTCGTAACTTTTTCGCAGTCTAAATAAAAAGGAAAGAATATTTTAAAATTTGCTCAGGCGTAGAAATAACCTAATTCATCATCATCAGCCTATAATGTTCCCACTGCTAGAACACAGGCCTCCTGTCTGTGAGAGGGAGTGGGCCATAATCCACCACGCCGGGCCCGGTGCGGATTGGTGGATGCCACTTGTCTTCGATTTTTTGGTTCTAGGACAAACCGGTTTCCTCACAATGTTTTCCTTCACCGTTTTGAGAGCAGTGGTGATTAAATAAATTACACAAAGTAATGCGCCTGACAGGGTTCGAACCCATGACCTACAACTCGTAAGTCGGGACCGATACCACTGGGCCACCTTTTCAATTTTAACTGAATTATGATATTAAGTGTGGTTGCTAATTACCCTAGGTGTTAAAAAGCGACCTAAAATAAATTTGAATATATAATAAATATTCTGATAAAAACGTATATACGTATAACCATAGGACTAAAAACTTATCAAATAATATGATGTTCATTATATCCTGCTTATGAGTAAAAAGTTTCTTTGAAATCGTTTCAGTCATTTTGAAAAATAAGGACCGAAATTCGTATAAAATTCCGTACAGCGTAATATTTTAACGACTAGTCTCTCATAGATATTACATCAAAAAGACTTAAAGAAAGTCTACATTTCTAACATTTTTACACTGGCATTTTTTCAAGTGATATCTTTCAAAGTTTTTCTCGACATTTTTATGAAGTATTTAAGTTCTCATATTTTTTACAAAAAACGGCCGGCTGGAACTTGAAAAACAACGTGATTTATTTTCAAGGATTCGACTATTACAGAAATTATTCGACTGAAATTAACTAAAAGAAGTTTTATGTGAAACAAGAATATTTCAGCAAAAATAAGTTTTTTCGCGTAAGAAACACCTTCCCAGATATTTTTTCTTTAACTAACGTTGCCTCTTATTCTAGTAATAAACATTAGTTACGTTGCCCAGTGTGCTTAGTGCGAGTTTTTTTACGTTGACGCGATAGTAAAGTTTAAACGCGTTTGGCGCTCCTATTGGCCCGCTGCAAGGTCGTGAGAACTCTCAACCAATGAGAGAGCCAAACGCGGTTAAACGTTACTATCGCGTCAACGTAAAAAAAAACTCGCACTAAGCACACTGTACTAGGAAACGTATCGTGCATTTACAAAAATGTAAACCTACAAACACAAACCTGCCAAACCCGGAACAACTACTTGTAGATCATAAATTATAAATATTTGCTCCGGACCGGAATCGAAAATAAGACACGCAGCGTAGCAGTCGATAGCTCCGCCACTGTGCCATCATTAGCTGATAGACCGTCATTTATGGCAAATTAGATAAAGCTGCTTGTGCTCAAGTCAAGGGCGTTTAACCAGTGTGTATTGCCAGTGATAACACATGGAACTGAAACGTGGTCGAGACTGCTGGCCTTGAAGGGAGACTAAGAGTCACTCAACGAGCAATGGAAAGAGCTTTGCTCGGAGTTTCTTTGCGGGATAAAATCCGGAACATGGATATTCGGCGAAGAATCAAAGTCACTGACAAAGCTCATAAAATTTGCAAGTTGAAGTGGCAATGGGCAGGCCTCATCGCTCGTAGAACTGACAACCGATGGGGAAGAAAAGTTCTCGAGTGGCTACCATGGACCGGAAGACGCAGCGTATTCAGGCCTCCCACTAGGTTGACCGACGACATCGTGAGGGTCGCGGGCGACCGATGGAAGTGTGCAAGTGGCGAATTGTCGTTCGGCGTGGCGGTCTAAGGGGGAGGCCTATGTTCAACAGTGGACGTCTTTCGGCTGATGATGAGATAAAACTGTTCTGATTTTTCATCTCTGCCTGTGTTTGAGAAAAAACACCAAAACAATAAAAAACATATTTTCTTTCCATTTTACGATAAATTATTATATTACGAGTTTGTTGTAATGGGAGATTCTTGATGATTCTGTCAAAAACACGCGTGTTCTTTATATTCTTTCAATTTACTTTTCCGATACGATTTCTTGTTACTTCCTGGCGAGGTCATGTCAAATCAGGGGTTTTATTTTAAGTACGTTTACCCGTGGTTTCACCCGCGTGGATTTCTTAATAAACTTTGCCCATACCAGGAATTGCTCAGTTGTTCCATGTGCTATAAAATATTACCTTATGGAATGAAATAAAAATAATCTAATATCTTTAAACGAGCAATTCTTGTATATCCTACTACTATTATAAAGGCGAAAGTTTGTAAGTATGGATGTATGGATGTATGGATGTTTGTTACTCTTTCACGTAAAAACTACTGAATGGATTTGGCTAAAATTTGGTACACAGATAGTTCATAACCTGGATTAACACATAGGATAGTTTTATCCCGATTTTATGTTCCCGTGGGATAATTTTCGAGTTGTAGCGGGTGAAGCCGCTGGCAACAGATAGTTTATAATATAATCAGGATCTCGGAAACAGCTCCAAGGATTTTCATGAAAGTTACAGATTAGGGTTTTTTCGGCTCAAGGAATCGACTTATCAAGGTCCCAGGTTCGAAAAAAGCTCGGTTCCCAAAATACAGACATTTTAAAAACCGAGCGAAGCTCGGTCAACCAGATATTAACATTAATATTAAATAAGTTATTACAAAACTATTTAATAGTTTTTGTGTGAAAAACAAAAAAAAACCATTAATCACATGCCGCTTACATATCAAGCCCGGTGCTCTTTAAAGACAGCCTCACGACATAAGATTAACCTAACTCAAGGATATATTACTTGATCTAGAACTAATTACCAGCAAAATCTAAAAAACCCAGTGAGTCTTTAAACCCAAATCTCCTCGGGAAACTTAAATACCTCTCTCGTAAAGCACTAACAGTAATAAATCTTCCCAAATTGGTAGTTCGGGGAGCTCCTAAACCCGGCAGACCACCGATCGATTGAAAGTACTCCACAGCACTGCATTAGTTCTCGACGAGCTGAAAATTGGATTTGAGGTACTAACTGTGAATTTCTGGTTTTAGAATTTGTAGGAACTTCGAAGATTGGTTCCTTGAAAGTGATGTGTGTTGAAAGGTTCCCGAGGTAAATGAAAGTAGATGTTTTGATTTTGTGGTTCCGCGAATTCGATGAAGTTTTGATTATTTTGGTGTTTGTGTAAATAAATTCACTCTCATATTATAACGGGTTTTATCATTACATGAGATACACGATTGAGTGAACACATTAATGAGTCCTTTAAACTCGCAGACGCAAACTGCATACTTGTAATTCCACCAACAAATAGTTTTTGCGTTCCCATAGCCAGCTCATTTTTACTCTTTTCACCCGCTGGGTCATTAATGTGTCCTCTCCGCTTGTAGTGGAAACTGGGCTTAAAAGTAGAGTAGTAGTTAGTAAAATACTTCAAACTTTCATAAACTAACTTGAAACATAAACATAACAACGTAATTACTCATCCACCTCTCAAGAGATCAGTCCTCACAGCATCGCGATGGAAATGCAACAACTTATTTCAACTTGTAATTAACAAGATGTGTTGAAGATTAGATGGATGGGTATAGAAGAGACACATCTGTTTACCCCTTTGGGGATTAGGCGTGATATAATGTATGAGTGTTGAATGTTAAACCGCTAGGGCGTCTGACGTCAATTCAACATGCCTTGAGGATACCCTAAATATTTACAGCTGAACAAGCATCTTTCTGGTCAAGCCACACTTACGTAAAACCTACGTATTTTCCTACTCATCCACTATTCTTTTCTGATTCATTTCGTTGCAGGATCAAAGTCAGTTAAATTCATTCTCCGGGACACGTCGAAATTTATTGTCCCGGCGCTTTTCTACCACAGTGTTGATTCTGGCTGTCAAAAGTTGCAGTGGTTTGGAAATATTGCAGAGGGATTGTCCCAAAAAAAAAGTCGGAAAACAGAGTTTACTATTACTTAGAAGCCTGCAGTTTGACAACGAGTCTACCAAAGGTAGTCCCAAAAAAATATGGGAAAACAAAATTACTTAGAAGCCTGAGGTTTGGCAACCTATTTAGCCATGGGGTATCCTATTACTCAGTTATTGGGATATAGGGTGTAGGTCAGATGGGCAGTCATCAACATCATCATCATTATCAGCCTATAATGATCCCACTGTTGGGACACAGGCCTCCTCTCTGTGAGGGGGAGTGGGCCATAATCCACCACAGGGCCAGTGCGAATGGGTGGATGTCACATGTTGACATGCCGGTTTCCTCACGATGTTTTCCTTCGCCGTTTTGAGAGCAGTGGTGACGAAATAATTTACACAAAGTAATGCGCCTGGCGGGGTTCAAACCCACAACCTACAACTCGTAAGTCGGGACCGATACCACTGGGCCACCACTGCTCTTAGGCAGTGCTCAGTCATAGAATTATAATCAATGTTTTTAGATAAAGTTATTATAAGCTTATAGTGCAATTGTTTAGTGACTAAGAATGTAACCGTGGACAGTGTGTTTGTGAATGAGGAAGACTGACCTGCCGTGATACAGTATTCACTAGTACGGAGGTCAGTGTGAACCTGAATCAAACGACCATTCGTACCCAGGTTCGTAAAGTATAAAATATTTCATTATGTTTAAGTAAGTACGTGAAAATTGTAGAATTGATAAATGTAAAGTTTGTCTTTTTATGTTACCAATAAAGTTTATTATTATATTATATAGGCAGTCGCTCCAAGAAAAATGCTGATATTCAGCTTCATCCGGTCCGACTGGAAGCTGAGCCGACATAGTTGAAAACAGGCTAAGCAGATGATGACTAGTTTTATGTTCAAAATCCTAGAGCATACGAGTAATACTTCAAAGCGTCAAACATACTATAAACTAAGTTGAAACATAACACTTAGTAAGTACTCGTGCTCATCTCAAGAGATCTATGCTCACAGCTTCCCGAGGCGAGTGCAACAACTTATAATTACTTTGTGAAGCTTTGAGCTGTAATTAACAAGAGATGCTGAAGGATTTATGGTGGTTCGTCTTTTGTTTTTGTTTTAAAAGATAAAACAAACTTCCAAAATATGTAACTTTTCCTCTTTGTTATGTAGTCTGTGCAAAATGGAGAGTGTTTTGTTTTTTTTTGGTACTATAGCCTTAGCATGAGTTTTCAGTATTTGAGACTTTAAGTAAACTGGAACTTTGACAATTTCAAATTGACAATTTCAAATTGACAATTTTCAAGGAAAAAGTTAGTTCCGTCTTCGCACACCAGAGGCGCTGTTCCATTTTTTCATACAAGAAACGCTGTAAATACTGTACACTAAAAGAGTGAAAATTCGTGCCAAGGGTACAGTTTTGTTATAATGTAGTCATTTTTGTACATTTTTTTTTTCTTTGTTAAGAAACTTGGAAAAAATCCTTATCCTAACTCATAACATTTTCACGGCCAAACTACTGAATCGATCATCCTGATTATTTACAAATACGTTATCAGGTGTACAGGAATGGACATAGGACAACGGAAATACCCTTACTTTCATCCCAAAAATGTAGGTCATATTCCCGAGAAAGACAATAATAACGCTCATTTATATATACCATATAATACATGGAGCCATGTGTACGATCCGATTGATTTATTCATTGTTAAGTTCTAAATTAACGCGGACGACGACGCCGACGCACAGTGTTATTATTGCCTCGAAAAACGGACATCCCCTTTTTATTAACTTACCCGATAGAACAGGTTATTTTAAAAGTAAGAGTAGAATACCCGTGTACCAATTTTACATAAAACATGAGTAAAAAAATGTTATGTGTTTTTTTTTACTTTTCTAAATTATTTAATTTAAAAATAAATACGCATTATTTTACACATGTCTTTATTATGAGTAATAAAACTATGTTAAAGATATTTAAAAAAAAATACAAAAGGGTACTACCTAGTAGAGATTTTAAGAAATATCCTTTTTTTGTGTTTTTAGATTTTGATTTTTCATGGTTGTATCTTTGCTTAGTTGGATTCAATATTAATGGTAAATCATATATAGACCCCAACTAATCAGTAGAAAAAAAAACACATCCAAATCTCGCGGTATCTGGGAGTTATTCACTTCTAAAGTTTTTTCTGATAATTTTGATTTTAGGGTCATCACTTCGCAAAAAATTTTTTTTTTTTTGTTTGTAGTTTTAAATTTATGTTGGTTACTTATCGACGTATACGTACGTTGCGGGATCCAAGACAGATAAATTCATTCTCCGGGACTTCGTCGAGCTTCATTGCCGGCGCTTTTCTGGCGGTCGCCACTGTTGATTCTGGCTTTCAGGAGTTGCTGTGATTTAGGAACAGTGCGGTGGGTTTGTCCCAAAAAAAAAGACTTCACTTGCATAAATACCTACTTTAATTATAATTTTCCGTAGGTAAAAATTCAGTGCTATGTACGATAAACATTTAAAAATATAAAAATAAGTGGCCCACCGGTATTGGTAACAGGTCCTATTGTTATGTTACTATATTTTACAATAAAAAAAAACATTTAAGAAAATACGACTTATGCCAACCCTAGCGCCTAAATTTCAGAATCCTATAATTTCTGGATACCATAAGATTTGGATATGATATTTTAAATTGGTGTTTCTTAGTGCCAAAGCAACAGATTGTCTCGATATTGAATCCAAATACCAGGAAATAAGCCCATAAAAAAATAAAATCGTAAATATGTAAAATTCGATGTTACTCACCACCGGGTAACGATAAAAATTGAGCGTTTGCCTGGTAATTTACTTAATATAAAGCATCAAGTAATTGCAACCAAAGATATAACAAAACCTAATTGGATCTAAAGTTATTGCAATTTCTATGGAAACCATAGAAAATTAAAAAAAAAATTATATCTCCTGATTGAGACAAAATTGTCACACGGGTATTTTACTCTTACTTTTAAAATAACTTGTTCTATCGGATAAGTTAATAAAAAGGGAATGTCCGCTTTTCGAGGCAATAATAATACTGTGCGACGGTGCGAGAAAAAATCTAGATATAATATTTTGTGTAGAAAACAAATTTCGATATTTTACCACCTTGAACTTATGAAATTCGTTGAAAACCACAAAATACGTCTGCTACCTTATATGTTGGATTATTACTTATTGAACCCACATAACATGACCTAAATAATTAACATACTTATTAATCATGATTGTATTTAAATGAAATTACTTGAAACTTTCTTCAAACATTAACCATCGTACCACAAAAACTTTTAAATGTCTGTTGAACACTTGTCTAAAAACCGGCCAAGTGCGTGTCGGGCCACGCACAGTGTAGGGTTCCGTAGTTGCCCATCAAAATACTTATGCGAACTAAATAAACTGATTCGCTGAATTTAATTTTAAAAAGCAGAATTTTCAAAATCGGTCCAGGAGTCTGTGAGAAATCGGGGAAAATGCATAAGAAAAAAGATTACGACGAATTTAGAACCTCCTCCTTTTTTTGAATTTAGTTAAAAATATTTGACGATAAAAACCTACATATCCCCAAAAAACATACCTATAAAAGCTGTAAATTAAAGTTGACAAACTTACATTTGCTGTTCTCTCCGATACATTTTGTTTAAGAAAATATGAATCCAAGTACATTTTATAAGTTGGTCGACTATTACTCGTAAAGTTGTAAAGCCTTCTTAGTCATGATAATTTTCTTTTAAACTTCGTTATATATACTACTATTGTGAATTTTTTCACACCCCCAAACATAACCGTTTAGCTGGTAGAGGGGGGGGACACTCGAATCGAGCAAAATTTAGCACTTTAAAGCTTAATATTTCACAAACGAATTTTTTTATCAAAAAATTGTCAATGGAAACTATCATTATTTTTTAAAGGCCTTTTTAATGATACCCCACACTAAGGGGTACGCGAGAAAAAAAAAATCCTCACTTTACGTGTAAGTACTGGAGGTACCCTAAAAAAAAATATTTTACGAGATTTTATTTTACCACTTTTTCGGCACAACAAATCCGTATATTTACACCAAATTACAGCTCTCTAGTACTGTGCGTCTCTGAGCTAAACTGCGGACAGACGGACGGACGGACGGACATGGCGAAACTATAAGGGTTCCTTGTTGACTACGGAACCCTAAAAAATGACAGATTATGACGTTGAAATAAGGTCCGTGTAAGGTACGTTGTGTTCCACGCGCGCCTCAAGGAGCGTCAGCATAATGACGGGCCCTTCCTTTAGAGGGCCACTGTCCTGCCGGGGTTGCGGGACATACGTATACCGCGACTCCGGTGCACAAACGGCTACCGAAGGACAGCGTGGATTTTCTTATCACGAAAAAAAAAGGTAGTAAATATTTCATCAAATACATTAACAACGTGATACACCTACTCAAAGCTTGTTACCAAACGATACATGGATTTAAAAAAAAACATTCGGCTCATTAAAAATCTTTGCAATCCCTAATTACTCTTATTTGAATAATCTCGCTTCTGTATAAGCAGGATAAGCAGACAACAAGCATAATGACATGCAAATGTTGGAAAATTCACAAATTACATGAATACCAGATTGTATATTTTAACAGATACGTTTTTTCTTAAGAAATTACATAATTACGACTGATACTGACAATCATGCCTATTAATATATTACTTGAGATATTTTGTAATGTAAAATAGAGTTCTAGCTTGCTTGCGTTTATTTAAAATTAGTTGTTGCCCGCGACTTCACCCGCTTCAACCCGAAAATTATTCCACAGGAAAATAAAATCGAGATAAAAACTATCCTATGTGTTAATCCAGGTTATAAACTATCGAAGTACTTAATTTCATTGAAATCTGTTCAGTAGTTTTTACGTCAAAGAGTAACAAACATCTATCTAAACATCTTCATCTTTCGGAAAAGAATCTCACATCAATTAGTAAAACAAAAATACCTAAATAAAGGAACATTTTAATAAAGACAGACAACTAACAGTATAATTAACACTTAATGAACGAACACCTTTCATTAAGACTTCATCTTACTAAAACATGATTAACCTTTTATCTCACAAAATCTTTTTGGAAACTAGTTCACGAAATACGGCAGCCATATTGTGATCCGCCATTTTGTGATCCGCCATTTTGTAATCCGCCATTTTGTTAAGCCATTATCCGAACATGATCCAGGCATTGTTATTAATTAATTTACTATGCCAAGTTCTCGTCAGAACCTTAAGTCACGACGGCCAAGTTTTGTGAGCCAAGTATCGTTAGCTAAGTAATCGGTTTCAACTTAAGTTTTCGAGGTGCAAAGGTTTCGGTTTGCTACTTAAAATAAATGGTTTATCTTGTTATTTGGGTACCCTTTTGTGAAGATGAAATTGATGATTCGATTAAGAATTTTAGTTGCAAGGGAGTTATTTATACATTGGGGCGTAAAGATATTTATTTAAGAGAATAATCTACCTGTTATTGCAAGTACCAACTAGTTGGTACTTTTCAACAGTCAACTTGTCACAAAGTGAGAAATTTGGCATTTTTGCCATCTAAATCCGAAATTAATGATAAATGATATTTATTTTGTAACTTGGTTATAAAAACACTTTTACATGTCACGACCTGTCCAGTCAGTGCAAGCATTTTTGTCGGATATCGTGTAGCTCGACTCAGAACACAAGGAGCTCAACGACACGACAAATAATACTACTACATTACATCTCAGTTACAATCTTGATCCCGATTTTTTTCGAGTCTTAAAGATGTTCAATCACAAGCAGTCGTCAATGAATGTGGCCTGGGATTTGGACTGAGAGACTAATTAAAATATTTGAAGATACAATATCTATAGAGTCATTCAGAAGCCATGAATTTTGTTTGTTTTGAAAGTAAAATTGAATACATGAAATATGAAATTCAACATAGACATTCGCCAAATCAATTTAATTTCTGGTCAAGAATCAAATGCAAATTGTGGTCATACATGTAAATGGTATACCTACATTGATTTGAAAAACTATACATATTCATGAATTTATTTGTTCAGGTAAACACACGTCATTGATAAAAATCGACAGGCAGCCTTCTACGGAATCGGAGCTTGCCACGCCATCGTAGCTGTGCTACGTCACGTCGTAGGTGTTCTACGTAGCCTCGTAGCGGTGCTACGACGTAGCACATTTGATAAGTCCGTGCGTCAAGGCGGGACTATCAGGCCGAGACTCCACCAAAGCTGTGCGAGTCGAGACGTGTTTTGAACAACCAAAAGAATTGCGTTGCCGGAGTGGAGCTGTGTCATTAACGCAATTCTATAATATTCTAATTTATCGCTCAGACTTGTACTTACTAAAATCCACGGTGATCCTTTCATAGCCCTTTACGTTCCAGGGTCGCGGCCTGGCGATGTTGCTTGAGTATCGGGTAACCGTGGCCACTTAACGTAAAGGGCTATTGAAGGACACAGATAATTTTAGTCAGTACAAGTTTGACAGTCCCTCCCATTCTGCCCTGGGTGATGTAGAACTCATTTTATGAATTTACCACGTAAAAAGAGGCTCACGGTTACCTGATGAGATATGACCCACCATAAGCTTATTTTCTTAAAGACATTCAAATACAATTAGGGTTACATTGGAGTAAACATACATATCTATGGTAACGACTTTGATCTTTATCAATTTGACGGATTCAAACGATTTGTTGTCGAAATGGGTCATGATTCGATTTTGTCTATTATACGTAATGGGTTGTGTATGTAATAGGTGATGCATGTTATGGGTTATGTATGGCATCATCTGCCTGCCTTTTCCCAACTATATTGGGGTCGGCTTCCAGTCAAACCAGATTCAACTGGATATCAGTATTTTACATGGAGCGACTGCCTGTCGGACCTCCACAACCCAGTAACTGGGTAATACGATACCCCTTGATAAGACTGGTTGTCAGACTTAAGAGCTTCTGACTAACAGTAACGACTGTCAAAGATCTACAAATGACAGCCGGGACCAACGGCTTTACGTGCTTTCCGAGGCACGGAGGAAACTCGCTATGACAGATGGTCACCCATCTACAGACCAACCTCGGCAAGCGCGGCTTAACCCGGAAGATCGGCCTGTGCGGCTGTAATTATTTAGCCACGAGCTCCTCACGAGCTTATGGGTTACTTATGTAATGGTGTTTAATTCAATTGTTACAGCGATGTCGTCGTGCCGTGTAGCGGCGTGCGTGGCTGCGCTAGCGGCGGTGAGCTGCGCGCTGCCGCACACCGTGCTAGCGCTGGACCTCAACAGGCTGTATGGACACCATACTAAGCGCTCCGGTGAGTACAACATACATAATTGTAGTTGGAAGAACGAACTTCTGGTATAAGTCTAGTTTCTTTAGGACGGAGCGGAAGAAAAATAGAATATTTTGTGCAAAAATTGTATATTGGTTTAAAGAAATTTATTTCTCAAAAAGAACATACATAGTACACTATAATATGAGAAACTTAGCATAAAAAACTTAAGTTAAATGTTATGTCGTTCGAACAATCAAGTACAAAATGTAGGTAGTGGTACATTATTGTTGGTTATCTAAATACAACTTTAACCTTTTCTTAAAGACATCAATAGATGTAGAATCCCTTATTTCTTTTGGTAGTTTATTATAAATCTGCGCTCCCTCAAACTGACATACATAAAACATTAAAATAAGTAGTGAACCGTGTAAAATTTGCCTTAAAATAGACATACAAACTTTGCTGTTTTTTTTCAGCTTAATTGCCAATTGATCATGTTCAGACATGCCCAAAATTAATAGGTTTGAAAGGAGAAAGGAAGCCTTTCTGTTTCCAAAAGGCAAAAGCCTTCGCCTTTGTCCAGCAGTGAGATACAAATTACGCTAATGAAAATGAAATTGCCTATTGCATTTAAAACTCATTTTAATAACAACTTTAAAAGACACACACTTTATACTGAAAACCGATTAATACCTTGAAACGTAAAATTGATTTTCTCTTTAACACCTTCCTGAAAGCTTTCAGTGCCACGCACCCAATTAAAATATAATTGAAAACTCTGAACGTTGAAAAAGTCCGCTTAATTTTGAAAATGTCAATGGAAAATCGGATTTTGTTAGACTTTCCAATTTGTTCCCTTGTTTCCTTTGTTAATTGAAAGCTGGTGTGACCATTATGTTTGTCTTGGATTATGAATTGTTAGTTTTACGTTTCATTTTCAAATAGTGGAAATAATTTCATTGTTACTTATTTAAATATTTGAGTTTCATTCTGTAGTTTTTTTTTTTAATTTGAATAAATATACACTAACCCGCAAAAGCATATTCCGCGCGATCTTGAGTACTTAAAAACTAGTTAAGAATAATTAAAAAAAAAACTATTTTAAAGATCTAGGTGTTAACTTTAAATTGATTACAAATGGAGCTATCTTGGGTCAATTTCAATTGTAAGTGATTCCATGATTTGCTCGCGAGTGTAATTGAATGGTTTTAAAATAATAAACATTAATAAACGATACCAATTATTAAAGAAATCACCACTTTTTTGTTAATTGCCTGTGATTATAAAACAAATCTATTCACAAAAGTTGAAAACAAATAATTTTGACATATGATAAAACACATAAAATATTTGTTGAAAAACTCAACCGAACTCAAAACAAAAGAGAACCGTCACTGAAATGAATAACAAAAAATAGATACACAAAAAAACAACACAATTTTCAACAAAAATATCGTCAACATTCGACAAAAAATAAATCCTTAACCATCATATTTTATTTCATCACTCTGTTCCACCACTCGATTTATTTTTCAAAGCGTTCCAATTTCAAAAAATAGCAGCCATGTTGTTTTGTTCGTTCGTTCGAAGTGCACTCGTTCATGTTTCAACGGTTTGATTGGTTATCAAAGCGATCGATCAGTGGAAGCTCGTGTTCCGCGAGAATCAGTTTACCAATCAAATGTGATTGCTAATTTTCGTTTTAAGCCTTGTTTAATGGGGTCGCGGGGCTGTCGCACCAGGTAACCGTGGCCCTGGTACGTAAAGGACTATTGTAAGATCACCGTGGATTTTAGTCAGCACAAGTCTGGCAGTTCCTCGCGTCCCATTGTGAGCGGGAGGACTCATTTGATGATTTTACCACGATAAAAAAATCCTTGTTTAATGAGGTTGCAAGACTAGTTTCAATCATCAATTTTACAAAAAAAATGCAGAAATGAGTTATTATTATATTTTTGTAACAGACATTTGTATTTATCTTTTGTTAAGTAAATCAGTGAATATTCACAAAGATAAAACGCATCAAAACTATTACTACTATTCCGCATGTGACGTCGGGACGCACTAAAAATGACACGACAGTATAACATATTATTTTGAATTTAAAAAGCGTCGTATTTTCGTTAATTTTGCAACATAAAAAATAAACGTAAAATATTTTTGGACAATTTAACTGACGGATTACTTTTATTAGATGTTTTTAGTACGCAAACCTATTCGAAATAACGTTGACCATAGACATCAAGCAATTAACAATGTTTCTTTGTTCTTTAAAAACAAAATTGGAACCTGTTGGTCTAGTGGTTAGTGACCCTGACTGCTAAGCCGGAGGTCGTGGGTTCGATTCCCACCCAGGACAAATGTTTGTGTGATGAGCACGATCATTTGTTCTGTGTCTGGGTGTAATTTATCTATAATATGTATGTATTTAGAAATATATAAGTATGTTTATCAGTCGTCTAGTACCCATAACACAAGCTCTGCTTAGCTTGGGACTAGATGGTGTTGTGTGATAGTTGTGGAATATTATTTATTTATTATTTTAAAATAACTTTAAATTTTAAACTGTTTTAAAAATTAAAGTGTTTTTTTTTAAAGGAATCTCTTTTTACCAAATAAACAAAATTGAGTTTAAATATTTCTAACTTGTTAAAATGCAAAGAATGTAAACCGCCATTTAATCTTGTGTAGTGTTCAACACTGTGTGAAAGACGGTGTTAATTTTGTAAATCTGTTCGTTCAACCTTGGTATAATCAGAATACTAAATAGACTAAGATCTCATAGTGCGATCTCTCTACGTTTTCAGTATTAACAGTTTCAAGTAGGTTAAGACTATTAGCTTGCTACGTCTTTGATAGATAAACCTGCGTTTCTGCTAACTGATACATAATTATTTTATGGAACGAAGTGCTAATGTGTGTGTCGGTTTGACCGCACATCAAAGGTCTCTAAAAGTCACAAATATTGACTGAAATTGGTAAAAAAAATCGCTCAATTCCAAGCTCGTACATGCTCTAAAGTCTTTCAGCCTCGAATTTTTGTTGACACTTTTTAGACAGTGTTCAAGCAATGTCTAACTTTTTAGGGTTCCATACGTCCGGATACAAAAACGGAACCCTTATAGGATCAGTCAATTATCTCCGAATCTACTAAACCGATTAAGTTGAAATTTGATACATATATCAATTCTTGTGACCCAAGCACAGAAGTGTGACGTGAATAGATGAAATCTGTATATAGGAGGTAATTTTTTGGGAGGAAGGGGAAAATGAAAAAAATAATTCAAAACTGCATCGTGTGACATGAAAGGTCTTGTTGAGAAGATCTAATTTTTTTTTTTTGTAATTTTAGAACAAATAGTTGTCAAGTTATTCAAGAAAATAGACGAAAATTGACCATTATGGAATGGTCAGTTCAGTTGTTTAGGTTCAGTAATTTCGGAGATAAGGGGGGGGGGGGGGTTGTTATATCCGAAATCAAAACTACTGAACCTAAAATTTTGCAAAAAATACAGAAATTACTTTTCCACTTATAGATTATAGGATAACCCATAAGAAGTCCATGACATTAAAATAACATGGTAAATCACTCAATAGTGCGTTGTAACATCATATGGACAATAACATTGTAACATCGTACGGAACCCTCTTCACGCGAGTCCAACTCGCAGTTTTTTTTTTTTTTGGTAAAGTTTTTGCCCCAGAGGTAATCAAAATAGCACAAACGACTGACTTTAGATAGGTAATTGCTCTATTAGATTCCTCAAGCAATTAAAGAAACCTATGATTTATCTCTTTTGAAGAAATAACAAAAAGAAGATTAGAGAGTTGGACAGCTCGGACCCATTTCTCACGATTTAATCTTACAATCAGCGCGAGAAACAAACCAGCTGCGATAACTGAGAAAATATTATAAAAGTTCTATTGTTTTATTTAATACTAGCGGTTCGTCCCGGCTTCGCACGGGTGGACTATGTTACTCGGGATAAATGTAGCTTTCTAATGGTGTGAACATTTTTGAAATCAGCGGTACTACGCTGATTTCAAAAATGTTTTTTTGAGTTTATTCATAACAAACATACACACACAAAAATACAAATATTTCCTCTTGTAACGTGAGGCTAATCCACGGAAATCGCAATGACCCGAAACCGAGCTGCATCTCTTACGGAAGTTGTCTTGAACGTGCAGATCAACATCAACAGAACGTGTTAACTACATCGTAACTAAGAAGCCTCCAAACTAAGAGAAGTGTTAATCTCCTGTATGATTAAATTTTAAGACATTATTGTTTCACACATCTATCAGTAATTAATTATCTTATAGTTTCGGTTTAAATTAAATTTATTAATTTAATTTTCGTTTCGTAGTCTACATAATTATATATATTTTTATATAATTTTACTATTATTATAAAGTAAAAATGTAGATAAAATTTTCATAAATCTTTCTTTGAGAATAGAAAAGATCGTTAATTACAACTTATTTCGTTGTCAACTTATTTCTCAGATTATTTTGTTATATACATTATTTTCTTGAAAAAGTTTTATAAAATATCTTCCGGGTTTAAGATAAATGAGAATTACTTCAAAAGGAAAACTGAAAAGGTTAACATGATGGATGAAGGGTTAACAAGAAAATTATAAATGGCAGACGGAAAGTTCAAACGTTTTTTCTGTTTTTTTTTTTTTGTTTAATAAATAAAAACACCCTTTTGTTTCCGCTTCAATAAATTCAGTTAATTCTCTTATAAAGTTTAGGAAGCACGGGAAACCTTAATTTGTTTCCTTGAAATATTAGATGTACAGTAAAATAGAATACAACATTATTTTTAGTACATGCGAAACCTGAATATAGTTTGTTCAGAATCAGTAACTGATTCGATTGCAATAATTTTTACACCATTTTATATTCTTTTTCAACAATATTTTTATCGAGGATGGAAGCCACTAGATCTATAATTACAGAATAAAAGACTTTTGAGCTAGGTAATACTTTTAAATCAGTTTTTTACAAGTTCTTTCTATCAACCATCTGCCAAATTCAAAATCATAATAAAAAAAAGTATTTAAAATATAAAAACATGCTGCCAATGGTAAAAAAGGTTGGTCGGTCCACAACAATTTTAATTACATTTTATTACCAATTAATTACAATACAATCAGCGTACGGTTAGGTACCTATTGCCAAACTATTATCACGAGTTTATAACACAGGAGACGCGGTTTACGCGGGTGTACCGCGAAATGAGCATGTTTTTGAGCGGACAACCAGGTAATATACAAGCTTATAAGTTTGTGATTTTCTGTGATACGGTTTTAAAATTTTGTACATAGATTCTTTACACAAAAATATTGGACAGGTGTATCGGGTTTCGCATAAACATCAGCAAACAGCAACAGGAAGAAATATTTTCTCACAGGTTATAAAATCAATACTCTTTTAACTAAAAAAAAAAACTTGACTAAGACCAGCCGTCCCGCGTCAGTTGTCTTACCAGGTGTAAGACAGTCCGATCCTTTAAATCAGCATAATGCTGTGGGGCCCCGCAGCACATGCTTATCTTAATCCTGTAATGGACAATCATTAGTATAAGTTCCAAACTATAAGGACCTCATTATCCCAAATGAAAGGGGATCACTCACTTCCCGTCAGGAATGATGTCTTTTGAAGTTTGAGATGGATTCCATGGGATTTGTAACTTAATACATCGTTTTGGTTACCATGAAAACAGATATGTTTTGATCAAAAGTTTCACTATCAAATCAAAACTCAAACCCTTATTTTCACTAACATAGTGTTACGAGCTGGGTATTGGGATAAATTAATTAACACCAATTAAAACCAAATACAACTTTATTCACAGACAAATCACAAATTAAAACAATCACAAAACACTACTCAACACTTTAACACACTCTTAATCACACGTAGAACTCACTTAGATATCGCTTGTATTTCACTTCGAGTCGCCTCGATCGTAGTCAAAACTAGACTGACTCGGTCGCCGATCGGTGCCCCTTTTTATACCCCGGCCGGACCCACTAGATGTTTCTAGAAGGTGGTCGAATGTTCTGGAAACATCCATAGACTTCCACATAAACCCATACCTTCTGGAACATTCTAGAACCATCTCGAAACATCTAGAACAGGGTAGAACTTTCTAGAAACTTCCAGACCAATCTTCACTAGAATAGTCGAGAACCTTGTGGAACCTTCGAGAAGCTTATAGATTGGTCTCGCAATCCGATCGACGTAATACTGCCCCCTCCTTAGACATGCTCGTCCCGAGCATCGTTAATCCCGATCACTCCCGAGCATGCACAGTCCGTCGTAATCGTCGTTGTATCGCGCCAACCATTTAACGTGGTCAAACTTAGGCGCACCACCTTGACCACTCTGTATGCGGTAGGAAACATCATTGCTCCTGGTCGCAACTCGGCATAGTCCATCCCGTTTAACTTTCGATTTACGGGACTTCCGTGTTGGGCGCACTGGTTTATGCACAACAGGTGACGTTACATCAAAACCACTACCGTTTGTCTGGGGTCTTTTCACACAGTTGTCCAGGTCATTTTCCTGCGCAGGCCGTAGGGTTTCCTTCTGTTCATTAGCGATATCTGTTTTTCCTCTTAGTGTCCTCACGAGCACTACTTCATTAGGCTCTTGCTTGATGCTTTGCTTACTGTGTTCAGGACAAGGTCTTCTAGACGATGTATCAGCGTTACCATGCGATCTCCAATTGCGATGCTGGGCAGTCATATCGGCTGCCCTTCGCTTTGGACAGCTTGACTGAAGGTGACCCCTTTCTCCGCAGGTATAGCACCTAGGGCTGTATCCTCTCGAACTGTCGCGTACAAAAGATGGCACAACCTCGCTACTACGCTGAGATCGATGGTCTTGCCTCACTGCCTCCACTTCCAAAGCATGGGCCAAGGCGCCCTTCAAGGTCTCGTGATGCCCAAGTCTTACAGCTGCTCTAACTTCCAAGTCACGTATCCCGTCGATGAAAGCCTGTATCAGATTGCAATCGATGAGAGCCGGGACGGACCGATATGCTTTCCGGACCATCTTCTCAATTTCTAGGGCCCATTGTTGCAGGCTCTCGCCACCTCGTTGAACACGATCCCTTAGCTTAGCTCGAAATACGTGCTCCAGGTGCGCGTCGCCGTACCTGGACTCCAAGGCTTCCAGCAGCTGCTCATATGTCACATCGTTGCCAAGAACCTCTATTACGGTCAGAGCCTGATCTCGCAGACTCAAGATGAGCGCCGTCGTAGCTTGCTCCTTGGTCCACCCATTCGCCTTCATAACGGCCTCAAACTGCATCCTGTAAGCCGACCATGATGCTGTTCCGTCGAATGGCGGCACCTTAAATCCTCGTGCTGAAGGTACCGCAACCACTGGACACACAACCCCGTCTCCAGTCCTTAGTTCACCCAAAGTCTTCTTCATCTCAGCAATCTGAACTTCAGCTTCTGAGATACGACTCTCTAGCTGGTGAACTTGTTCCTTCATCATCTTGAGCTCCTTGCCAAATGTCGAGTGCAGATCTTTGATCAGGTACATCTGCTCCTCTTGGCGACGGGCCTGCTCCTCCTTATCCTTCTGGAGCTGCTCTTGCAACAGGCGGGCTTGTTCCTCTTGCCGGCGGGCCTGCTCCTCTTGACGGCGGGCCTGCTCCTCCTTGTTCTTCTGTAGCTGCTCTTGCAGCAGGCGGACCTGCTCTTCCTTGTCTTTCTGTAGCTGCTCTTGCAGCAGGCGGGCCTGTTCTTCTTGGCGGCGTGCCTGCTCCTCCTGGCGGCGTGCCTGCTCCTCCTGGCGGCGGGCCTGCTCCTGCAGCAGCACCATAAGAGCAGACAGGTCTGGGACCGCAGGTGCTGAAGAGACTGCAGATTGACCAGCGGCTGGTTCTGTCGTAGGCTGAGCACCACCCGGCGTCTGTATCGGGGAACCTCCAAGCCGCCTCTGGTCCATGTCTTGCTGGCGCTGACTCCTGGTACGAATACCGTCCGTGTCGTCCTTTGGTAAAATCGGCATTTTATCCCTCACTTCTGACACCAAATGTTACGAGCTGGGTATTGGGATAAATTAATTAACACCAATTAAAACCAAATACAACTTTATTCACAGACAAATCACAAATTAAAACAATCACAAAACACTACTCAACACTTTAACACACTCTTAATCACACGTAGAACTCACTTAGATATCGCTTGTATTTCACTTCGAGTCGCCTCGATCGTAGTCAAAACTAGACTGACTCGGTCGCCGATCGGTGCCCCTTTTTATACCCCGGCCGGACCCACTAGATGTTTCTAGAAGGTGGTCGAATGTTCTGGAAACATCCATAGACTTCCACATAAACCCATACCTTCTGGAACATTCTAGAACCATCTCGAAACATCTAGAACAGGGTAGAACTTTCTAGAAACTTCCAGACCAATCTTCACTAGAATAGTCGAGAACCTTGTGGAACCTTCGAGAAGCTTATAGATTGGTCTCGCAATCCGATCGACGTAATAATAGTAAAAAGTAAGTGTTTGAGTTCTTGGAAAAAATTAGGAGAGGCTTCTTTGATAGTGTATAGACTCCAAGAAAAAAGAAAACTTAATAAAATTATCGTTTATAACTTACAGAAACTTGAAAAAACTTAAATTAAGTATTATGACAATTTATATGTTGAAACACTTTCAAAGAAAGTGTAGTCAAAAAAATGGAAAGAAACTAATAGTTTTTTCGCAAAATTCCAAGAAAGGTCTTAAGGGTGCTTGTACAAGGCGCATGTAACCCGAGCAAGTCAAGGTGCGAGTTTGCGGTTTGCCCGCGCGAGTAACATGCGCAAGCTACTTGATCAAGCTACCCGCGGGGTGCTTGTACACGGCGCATGTAGCTTGAGCATGTTGAGGCACTTGTCGGGTTACATGCGCCGTGTACAAGCACCCTAAGTTCAAATAAAGTACAGAAATTAAACGACACCCGAAAGTAACGAACTTAAATACCATAGCCAGCGAACAATTACAGAGAAAAAATCTCTTACTTACATTTCAAGCAAAAAAATCAAGAACAAATTCATTTCTCCACGGGATACTGTACGACCATAGCTATCATCTCTAACTCAGGGGAATAGAGTCTAAAATCATTATAAGAAGTTGAAGAAAGTCGGTGTCTCATTACTGTCATCTCAAGGGAATGTCCCCATTATCTTGAGAACTGTATCTGGAGTAATCTGTGTATGTGGGTCAGGGTAGAAGCGATAGCGATTTTTTTACCTACGGAGTTAGGTACTATAGGATTTGTTTTTAACGTGGTTAAATTATCAAATGAGTCCTCCCACCCCGGGCAGGGCGGGAGGGACTGTCAGACTTGTACTGACTAAAATCGACGGTGTCCTTCAATAGCCCTTTATGTTCCGGGGTTACGGTGATGGAATAAATCCCGCTACCCCGGGGGTACCATAGGATGGGCTTGCGGTCGGATCGTAACTCCGTAACACCGTCCGATCGATGTCGTGTCATGTTCCACCCACGCCTCAAGGAATTTACAACACACTGACGGCATTTAAATTCCAATTTTAAAATAAAGAAATATAGCCTATGTCACTGAAAAGTAAGTAAATAGAATTCGTTTAAGTTTTTCCAGACAATAGCTTCTGCAAATATACAAACTCACAAACTGGTACTATTTGTATTCTTCACTATCACTACATAGTATAAAACAAAGTCGCTTTCTCTGTCCCTATGTCCCTTTGTACGCTTAAATCTTTGAAACTACGCAACGGATTTTGATGCGGTTTTTTGATAGATAGAGTGATTCAAGAGGAAGGTTTATATGTATAATAACATCCATTAAATAGTGGAGAAGTACTGTTATTTTTGAGGTTTCTAATGTGATGTCGTAAATAATTTAATTTTTTCCGCTTACATTGCAAACGCAGGCTGAACCCTACGAGTTTTATCAAAATAATGTACTAAGTATTGTACACATTGAAAAGGTCTACAGAAAAGTCCGCGATGGTATATGTCTATCTCTTATGGGTAACCCACAATAACTTTTTTTGTCATTTACTTTTTACGACAAATAATGGCTAATTTTCGAAGCGATTTTAACCAATACAGCATTAATCCTTAACCAATTAAATACCTTGAATACATTGTTCATTTAATATAGATCTATATGGCCCTGTACACCGTATGATTTAAGTGAATATTTTCGAAGATATTACAGATTTAAAAATTGCGGGACGTAGCGTTTACGGCGGTACCGGCCGGCCGCCCGGTGCGGCAAGAGCGACTTTGTTTTATACTATGTAGTGATTCTGTAATATGTTGTAAAAATAAAATAAATAGTTAAAAATGTAAAAAGTAAATAAGTAAAAATGTAATGTATGAATTTAGATATTCCAAAGATAGCAGGAAATCTTCATGGTATAGGGAAAGGGGGATTGTTTCACTCCAAATTTAACGCGTGCGGGCCACGGGCATTAATGAATAAATCAAAACTACTGGATCGATTTTAATCACATAGGCTATATAATTTATACCCGTGCGAAGCCGGAGCGGGCCGCTATGTTTTTATATACAACGTTCACAGTTTTTCTGTAGTGTATTTAATATCAGCATTGCACCCGTGCGATGCCGGGGCGTGTCGCTAGTTACATATAAGTATGGTTTAAATAAATAAGCTGCGTCCAAAACTCTGAGATGATTTGCTTTTAAATATATTTTTTTTTGTTTTTATCCTAGGTCATGCATTGAGTGGTAAGTATTTTTTTTATATTTAAAGCACGCTTTCAGTTTCAGACATTGTCTTTGAAACCATGCAAATCACCCTCACTTTTTTTAAAACCTATTTTTTTCAATAACTACAAACTTCTTTGTTTTTTCATGTGAGTGTCCCCTGGTATCGATTCAGTAAATTAAGCCGCTGCTTTACCTATAATGATTATATTATATAAGTCCGATATCTCACCAAAAATGCCAGTGATGTCCAAGAGTATATGTATTGAAAAAGATACATTGGTAGTTCCCGGAATCGAGATATACTGCTAGACTGCTGTCCTGCAGCGGGAATCGAACCCATGACGAGTTCGATTTCCGCACGGAACAAGTAGATATTTGTATGATCTACAACTTGTAGAATATTCAGGCGCGGGGTTTCATTTAGATCAGAAAGTTAAAACGGCACTGAGGTTGCTTGAGAAGTGGTATATTCACAATTTCTTGACGAGTACACTAATTGATATTGTTGTTGTTCCGGGTTTGGGTGTTTATGTATAGGAATTCAAATGTTTTAAATATACCAAAGATACAGGAGATATGCAGATAGTAATATGGTGTAAGTGTAAGGTAATAAAAAAAAACTATCATCTCTCGGCTGTCAAAACAACCTATTACAGACTGAATTAATTAAAAAAATGCTGTAATTAAATTATTTAAATAACTGAGGTCTCAACACAAAGGTTTGACTACCTCTATCCATTTAATATTCCTCTCACAGCCAACCCTTATCATTTTGTAGACCCTCGACAAACTTCAACTTATAAAAATTAACTAGAAAAATTACCGTAATTAACGATAAGTTATTTAAGTTTCTTTAATAATTAAAGTGAAGCCATCAAATGAAATTACTGTCCTCAAATTAATGAAATTACGGCGACTTAATTAAATTATGATATGCAGTAAAAGTAAATGGTTTGGATATTGTTAAGCCAGCCATTTTGTTTTGGTGCGACGTTTTAACGGTATCCAAGTATTAAGATATAGAAAGACCCTTGTCCAACGAAATGTAAAGTTATTTTTGTTTTTTACTTATAAAGTAAAAGATCCTTGGATTTAACAAAAAAATACAACTAACAATTAGATACTAAGGGCGACTTTTACCAACGGTTAAACATGTTTAAAATTTTTAACATGTTTAAGTTAACATGTTTAAGTTTCTTAAATAAAATTGTTGAATTTTGTGCTTAAATAAAATTGTTGTATTTACTAAAGAGTTTAATGGTAGCCATACACCATACTGCCTATTTGTCAATTCGGCATAAAACTGCCAATTTGCTCAAATAGAATTGAACGTGTATGGGGGTGGAATGCCAATTTGATGGCATGACATGCCAATTTTGATAGGTCATCAAATCGTTTTTGACACAACGTCAAATCGGCAGCAGTGATGCCATCTTAGCAACTTCATAGATAGTTAGCCAATTTTATAAAGGTGCTAGAAAAAAAGCTAAAAAGTGTAACTTGTGGCTAAACTTTTTAGCTACTTTTCTACAGGGACGGTTAGGCCACGTTCACACGGCGATTATTTTCCCGTATACCGTACACGAGATTTTATCGAATAGAGTTGACCAGTTTTAGGACAACTTTGCACGGTACACGGTAAAATATTATATTTCTCAAACACGGGATTTTCCCGTATGAACGCCGTTTAAACTATTTTTAAGTTTTCATTTGTGAACTGTTATTACTGCTCTATTCGATAAAATCTTGTATACAGTATACGGGAAAATAATCGCCATGTGAACGTGGCCATACCAGGAAAACTGAGGCTTTTCGCACACACATGGATCGCATGTACACTCGTAAAAAAAAAAGTTATTCATTTTATTTTAAACCAAAATACGATTGAAAACTTGAGAGGTGTCAAGGGACCACGAAAGCAAGTTAAAAAAGGTTCATGCTATTTTCGACCTTATTGACATTTATGCAAACACCTGATTTTAATGAAGGAGCAATGTTAACGAATGAGAATGTGAGAAAAACAAACTAAATTTTAAATGTCGATAAGGTCGAAAATCGCTTGCACCACTTTTTTAAACTTGCAATCCTTAAGCAAATGTTTTCCGACCTTCAAGCGATTTTCGACCTTATTGACAACGATGCAAACACCGGATTTTAATGAAGAAGCAATGTTAACGAATGAGAATGTGAGAAAAACAAACTAAATTTTTAATGTCGATAAGGTCGAAAATCGCTTGCACCACTTTTTTTAACTTGCAAACCTTAAGCAAATGTTTTCCGACCTTCAAGCGATTTTCGACCTTATTGACAATGATGCAAACACCGGATTTTAATGAAGGAGCAATGTTAACGAATAAGAATGTGAGAAAAACAAACTAAATTTTTAATGTCGATAAGGTCGAAAATCGCTTGCACCACTTTTTTTAATCTAATTCGATAGTCTCATGATGAAATGAAAAGGTGCTAGAAATTGTAGCTGTCGTCACCGAATAATAGCCAGATCTAGTTGCTGAGTTGGCATCACTGGTGCAGATTTGAAGTTGTGACAAATCTATCGTATCGATAGGCAGGATGGTGTATGGTGTATATTATGGACGAACTGCCGATTTGAAACAATTGCAAGCGTCAAATGAAAAACAATTGCAAATATCGATAGGCAGGATGGTGTATGCCTACTATAATACAAATCATCATTTTATAATTTTACCACCAAACCGGGGGGCTTCACACCGTTTCTTGATCTATTTCTACACAGGACAAAGATAATTCGAGCAAATATTTGTATGATCTACGTGTAGTTGTTCCGGGTCTTGGCGTATATGTATGTGTATCTAGGTATATGTGAATATATATGTTTGTACCCACGATTCCTAATATGGAGCAAAGGAGATGGCTAAATGAGTGCCCCAGTCGCCTATAAGAATTTCATTTTAACTCGTAGTATTTGAAAATTCATTAATGAATTGTTTAATGTTTAATAATTTCCTAAGACTTATATAAAATGTTAAACATAAAAAAAGTATCTGAATTATTTTTCGCTCATTTTTTATTGACATGACTTGGTCACAATGAAATAATGAAAACTAGGGAAGGGTAATAACGCTTTTCCAGATTGTTAAAATGAAACTGTATTTAATCGATTTTTACTAATGTGATTTAAAACGATTTGCTGAAATTAAAAATTGGCGTTGAAACAGTATTTGGCGGGAATCGATAGATTCAGAGTTCGTTTTGATTCGGAAAATCGGATTGTTTTAAAGTGATTCGTCCACTAAACTCAACTTCATTATTTTCGTTAAAAGCTTCGGAATGAACTTCTTAGTTTAATCTTAGTTCATATTTTGTGCATAATAATAATTAACTGGACAGGTTCCGTCCGAACCGGAAGGAAGACGCCCAACATCGTGAAAGGTAGGAGTGGAAAGAGAATATTGCCAGCACGCGTAGCATGGCGATTCTATCTCTATTCTACCAAGAAAAGACAAGGTTATTTCATCGTTATTTCTACACAAATTGACTGTTTTTTTACACAAATATGACACCATTCGTACACTATTGAAGAAAAGAACGTTTATTTTCCATATTTATTACATTACCATGCTTAAAACGATAAAAATATTTCTAATTTCTGTCATTTGTCCATTCTTGCGTCGAGAAAACTTCTTTCTACGGCGCCATGCTACACCTGCTGGAGTGGGAGAGAAAAAAAAACTGAAGTATGATCGATACTACTTTCTAACGATTTCAATCGATTCTTTTATCGCTTCTGTGACTAATTGAGTCCAATCCCATCTTTAAGAAAAAAACAAACGTCAGATGTCATTTGAACGCTCTGCGCTCTGCTTATTAATATTGTTCGTTGTGATTCTTCCTTTTGCTTTTCCTTGACTGCAAGCTTGTTTATTGGACTTCCTGCTTGCAAACCTACCAACCACTCGCTTCTCGACCCGGACTTGACTTGTATACAGTGAATCATGCAATGCAAAAACTGTGGTATATCCACGCGAAGACTGCGGCGTCATATACACTCGAGAGGAGCTCGTGGCTAAATAATTATAACCGCACAGGCCGATCTTTCAGCCAACATTGTCATCCTTGTTTAGAACTGCTGCATTCAGGAGCAACTGGTGAAATTCGTTTATTCGGCTATTCAACGGAGTGCTTAGCTTGTGGTCGTTCTGTGAGAATATTGCAAAGCCATCGCCATGTAGTGGAAAGAAACAGTTCAAAGTTGCAGAAATTAACAACATCACATCCAGATTTCCATCATCACGTAATAAAATGACATTTAAACACAGTCCGTCGCTTCGTATTCTTTCAGACTTTATTTATAAGAATCACAGATTATGGAATAAATATACTATTTCCTATTTTTCTTGTTTCATTTCGAAATTGTTAAATGTATCCTTAGCTAAATGAAAGGATTTATCAAGATATCGTTTGTTTATCATTAGAACTACTTACCTACTTATATCGTCTGTGAAAACTGTCTTTATTTTAAGTTTGAGCACGTATCACATTATTTGGTAAGTAGTTTGAAGATATTTAATTAATCTGAGTGGGTCACAAATGTGGTCATCAATAAATAAATACAATCGTAGATACATAAAACTAAACGCCTACGTAAAAGTTTATAGCAATATCAATATTTGCAATTTTTGTAGTACTTTTAATGGTAGGTGTTCACGTTTTTTTTATCATGATTATGAAGATATAACAAGTTTTAGAAACTTTTTTTAAGTGAAATATGAATATTGAGCTATTCAGCGTTATATAGTGCTAGGTCCCATTTCTATAGCTGTCTGAATTTTCCCACATACTTGAACTTTCCATCTCCTTTAGTTACTGGAAACTGAAAGAAGAAAAACAAAAAGCTTCCACTGTCCCTCAAAATACATAGTTATTTGAAAACATTGCGTTACTGAAAGGTCAGTATAGAAGATTTTGTTTACTTTTCATTCCGCGGGTTGTCGAAGCGGATATCGGCTTTGTTGGTCTTGTGAACTGTTGATGATCGATTTTGAATTTATCCATTTACTTTCCCTGTATATTGAAACGTAAATATTTACTTATGTAGATCAAAGCCCTTTGGGTTTGCAAATATTTTGTATTGTGTGAAAGTAAACCGCCTTACTTATTTTTTTGTCTTACTGCTGGGTGCCCACACGCTCCCAAACACGGTGGCCTGCACGTTCTACTTTTAAATCTTTATATTTTGGGCAACTTCTGGCCATAATTACCCCGTGAACATGATCAGATTGTGACACCACCTACTCCATGGTTGACCTCCACGGTGACGTCGTCCACGTTGTCGGCTTTGGTCTTCGCCCACCTCTCCGAATGCATTCGTTCAACGTGGCCCACCTAATCCCACTTAAGTTTATTCCTAAACTAACGGGTATTCAATAAACCGATACTGTTATTCTTATAAATCTATGAAAATAAAGCATCGAAGGAGGCTCTATCATGACTTTTCGAATTTAAGTAAACTGGAACTTTGACGTTACTTTGAAAAAGAAAAGTTGCTCGTTTGTTTACTAGAGGCGCTGTCATTTTTTCATACAATACACGCAGTAAATACTGCAAATAACCTGTAAGGTAAATAAAATATAGAAATCTCGTGATTAGGCCTCTAAATGCCCTGACAATCCCAAAAAAATACGCGATAATTAATATGCTTCCATCAATTATTTGTCCTAACCACACAAATACCGTGTGTTGTTATTACCACACATGCTAACACGGAACACAACAGCCAACATACGATCATCCCTTTGTTACGAAGAGCGTCCATTCCCCGTAATTTAAACACATAGAGGCTCCTTAATAATACATGCGGGGGAATGTGAGCCCTAATAAAGGCGAACACGTGTGTATGGACATTATGACTGCGATTACTTATTTGTGGCTGGTTATTCCACGTATTTCCGTTGCTTTGCTTCAGACGTGTTTATTAGCAGATTGTTGATGGTAAAGATGAGTTTATATAATAGGCTAGTTGCCTAAAAAAATGTAATTAGTCCGTCTTTTAGATTATTCAAAAATAAGGTATACGCATTTTTTTATTTGTAAATTAGACCAAAAATTACAAAGATAAAGCTTATTAAAGTTACGTGAGACGTCACAATGCGTGGCATTTTTCGCGCAAAGCGCAAAAAGAAAAAATACGTGGCCAATATTTTTTTATTGTCTAAAATACGGACTAAATAGAATGTAATTATTTTGACCCTGGAAACTACCCTATTCTGTAGGTAGGTAAGTCTGTATAGGACGAGGTAGGTAAGTATCGGGTGAGCTACGCCGTAGCATAAGCTTGGCTACGCCGTAGCACCGAGTCACCTACGGCGAAGCAACCGCTTAGTAACGTAGTAGCTTCTGTTATAACTTATAATCCATATTTTCTATAATCACTAGAAGAAGAAAAAACAAAAGAATTAAACCAGTCCGTAATGTCTACAACAATACTGAACAAAACAAACTTCATTATCTCAGCACACAATACCGAAACCATATCTCCCAGTATATAAAACAATATGTAACCACATACACGAGAAAACCAAGAATACATCTGAAACATGAAACTGAAAACGAGGAAGCGAGGAGAAATAGTTGGAGTGTAAAATTCAAAGAGATCTATATTGCTATAATACTGGATACGAAAGGTTTCCTCTACTACGAAATATTTTTATAACCTTATATTTCTGGATAACGTTGAAAGATTTGCTCAGCGTGTGGTGTGCGGTTTTGTGTTAGGAATAAAAGGAATTGAAATTGAGGTTAGCTTCAGGTAGCTTTCATATTTCAGGGGTTATAATATTATTACAGGCACTAAAAGGTAGCGTGTTTTAACCGCTTTGGTTTTATGAAAGACGGTTTCATTAAACGTTGAAATGCAATAAAGTCGCTCCTTGATGACTTATGATGACAACTTTTTTTTTACTTTTTTGTTTTCATTGATAATAATTATTATTAATCACAAGTGATAATATCAATTGTTTTAATGAAAAATAAAGATCTTTAAACCCAAAAAGCGGTTTATCCAGATAATCCAGAAGATGGTATAAATACTGGCACAAGTGTTTCACTACCTCGTTGGTCTAGTGATTGCAAGTGCGACTTTTGGGCGTGAGGTCCTGCGTTCGATGCCCACGTAGCGTTGAGTAAGCCTGGCTGTTATTCTATCAATATTAGATTAGAATACATTTTAATACTATACATTTTTCCCATTGTATTCTCGCCTGGTCGAGCCCATGCTGCGGGGCGAGACATAGTGGGACGCGGTAGCCTCCTTCTGCGAAGCAGTAATGCTCGTGAGGGACAGGACAGCGTCCTCCCACCACCCCAGCCGCAGTGGTAGACGCCCACGGCGACGGATTTCGAAATCTCCGGTCACCGTAGGCGCAGGCATGCGGGCGGCGAGTTATGGGCGACTCGCTGTCCGACCTTGGACCATGCCCGGATCGATGTGTTCCACGCGCTCTTCAAAGAGTGACAGCATGATGACGGGCCCCCCTCTAGAGGACCAAAGCCTGCCGGGGTCGCGGGACTTATTTCATTACGTGGATTTTAGTCAGTACAAGTCTGACAGTCCCTCCCACCCTACCCTGGATGGGAGGACTCATTATGATGATTAAACCACGATAAAAAATCGCCCACACATTCGGTCGAGTTTACCACTACTGTTACTACTTTACTCCATGTAAACCGAAACGCGGACCAGAGGCGAGATTCCTCCGCCTGCCGGCTAACCCCTACGGTTAAACAATATTATAAGGGTTGGACTGGCTGACTTTTTCCGTCGCCCTCTCTCTTTCTGTCGCTTAGAACTGCTATTTGCTAGACCAAGACAGAAATTGCATTTTGTCCGTGATGCCGATCGCCTCGAGGATTCCGCCGCGTGCTATCGCATTATGCTTTCTGTCTCGGTGTAGCAAATGGCAGTTCTAAGTGACAGAAAGAGAAAGGGCGACGGAAAAAGGCGATTACGTGCTGCCAGATGAGGTCCAACCCTAATACGTATTACAATAAACTGCATGTCATTCTAATTACTATACCTAGTAATAAATAAAGCTTACGTGTCATCGCGTCGTATTCCTCATGGCATATGTGAGTGCTAATCAATAGTAATGACAAGGCACTTTGTTCATCCCACGCTGTTCAATGTTACGACCTACTCGAGTTTATTGTGGAGGTCGAGCTAATGACTTGGTGATGTATCTAGGTTAGAGTACCTGATTAAATAGGTGTGCCTGCTGTTTTCTTAGTCATGCCTCAAACGGGTACCTTGAAGTGTCAAAATAACCATCTATACTAATATTACAAAGGGGTAAAATTTGTTTGTTTGTATGTAGGGGTAATCTCCGGAAGTAATGAACCGATTTTAATAGTTGTTTCACTGGTAGAAAGCTACATTATTCGTGAGTGCTATAGGCTTTAAATTATAAAGATGTCATGTATATTTTAGCACCAACAACGACGTGACGTTACAGAATATTTTTTTATACAAACTTTTCCTCACTCTAGAAATTTCGTATCGTGGGTGCCTTTAAAAACATAAAACTCACATACACAAACACACAGACCCGGAACAACTACTTGCAGATTATACAAATATTTGACCCGTGCGGGGGTCAAACCCGCGACATGATATGCAACAGTGGATGGTGCAGCCACTGCGCCAAACGTTGTGCCATCCTATGATTATTGATACCTACTTGTTCAAGAAAAGTTTTCTGTGTGCCTCATGCGTTACTCGTATCTTGGCAGTCATTTGTTTGTGATCTGACCTGAAATTCTTACAACCAGGTTTTGGTGTATTATCTGGGTTGTGGAAATAAGATTGACAGCATACTCCATATACATACTAGGTGTTAAGCTTTACTGGGAATCGACTTCAACATATTTGATATCTGATAGTATTGTCAACGCTTCTGATGGCTTCCTAGTGAACTGGCGTGAAAAGGCACGCCATCGAGAGAAGTGGAATGAATGGGGGAAGGCCTTTGCTCAGAATTGCAACAGAGTAGGCTAGTAAAAAAAATAGTCCTTTCATGTGACAACATAATTATTACATTTCACACCATATTCCTCAGTAGGTGACCTTTCAACAAACTGTCCATAACCTAACATGGTTATGAAACTGAATCTAGTTAGGTCTTGTCATTGCGTAGTTAGTTAACTACGCATGATCAAATTTTATTATCATAAACAGCGTTTAATTTCCGAGAATTTATATCTTTATTACCTGTAACTACACCCTCTAGACCCATTTTCCGAGAACCACCCAAAACTCCATTTAATTTTTGCGAACTTCCAGGTGTAACTTTACAGCAATCTTGGGAAATAAACTTCACATACTTGAAACTTTTTAACATTATAAATTATACATTTACATAGAATTATGTACGATATATACCTGCCGTAACAGAGTTATATAATAAATGTGTGGAACTCGTAAATCTCGCCGTAACACGTACGTTCTTGCATATTAATCGAGAATAACATACATTTCGCATGCTTGCTCTTTTATACCTAAGAATAAAGCCTCGTCAAGTTATGGCGTTTGTAACAATAACATCTTGTATTTATGATACTAGCAACCCGGTACGTGCTTCGCTAGAATGGAGTTTCTTGCCCATTCTTCTTCATACATCCTACCTAAGCGAATGGGTGTAGATTCAATCCCATCCCATCCCATTTCCTTAATTTTAAAAATCGACGTTTAAAAGTGCCTCTTGGATGGCCTACCTAATTGAAATAAATGATTTGACTTTGACTTTGCTACTTTGACAGCAAAATCCCCAGTAACAAAATGATCCGCCATTTATTGAATTAAATGTTACACAAAATCTGATAAAAGAAGAATTTTGTGCACACTTCACATAAACCATCTACTAAATATTCCGAACAAAGCCCAAGCATTTGGTTTGGATAGGTGAGCCCTTTCTTTAGTTAAAAAAATTACAACGAAAAGTGGCACTGATTTTTATTTATGTAGATAAGTTCTAGTGTTTTAACAATAGTTTTTTCCCCGTCGGGAAGAAGCTAGTTCCTTCATGTGCGAAAGACTCCTTTGACCTCTATCTCGACTGATGAAAAACAATGAAAAATGGTGTGCAGTGATGGTGAAGCACACTTGCTTAGAAGTAACTTATTCACCCTTGACTTTAAGGCCCCAAGGTCTTCCTCTCCTTAACTTTACGCAAAATGAAAGTAGTTTCAATATGCTCTGTACGTAAGAATGTCCAATAGGTCACTCCACTGTTTCTTTGGTGTATTACCATACATCTTGGGGATAAGGCTCGGCGGAACTAAATTAGATGTAGTTCCATCGGCTGGCCACTAAGCATCCATTGAAGCCTCTTGCTAACAAGCCCCTTGTATAATTTTTCAATTAAATCAAGCTCACTGATTTGGTATTTAGGAAATCCATCCCACTATTCTCCAACAATTTGAGTCACATTTCAGGTGTGAAATACCATCGAACCTTTAAAAAATGATCCCCAACTTTGGTCTCCAAGCCAAAACACCAAATAACCACATAAATTCGTTATAATTTCAGTGAAATTGATGAAGGGTATCATTTACAAGCTTATTGTATTACTCCAGACACCTCGCACCTTTTTAACCAAACGTAGGCGTATATTATCACTCACAACGTTCACACTTGACCTTTCAGGGTCCCAGGTGTTACCGTGACATTACCTCTGACATAACAAGGGTCTTTTATCTAAATCATGTTCTAATTTAATCAAGACTTTATCAAGTTTAGATATGTGGAGTCTGGGACTCGATTAAGATTGAAAAGTAACAGCATTTTCAATTCACTAGAGTGTTCATTCATCAAACTACATTCCTATCGCATTCTTATGCCTTGTGAGTGGAACTGCAGCTCTGTATTTCATTTTCCAAATTTTCTGTAATGCAGATGCCACACTAACGGAAAATGCAATTAATTATCATGATGAAAGACATTTGTCTGAACAATTCAACTTTATAATCACGATAATCAAGGCCAATGTGGCCTACTTGTTGGGTGTTTAATCTAACACATCCCACCATCTTCTAGGTGGTCTACATCTTTTAAATACACCATGATCGGTTTTTACACGTCTGTACAACTGAGATATCAACACCTCCGTATTACTCTAATAACATATTATAAAGAAACACTAACTGAAATAACTTTAACTTTACTAAACTATAAACCATATTGACTTGTCAACCCACAAAGTCCACAAACAAATAAAAAATTGCTCGTATAACCCACTGAAATAAAATATTTTATAACCATAGCCCTTCAAACCTCATAAAACGGAAAATTTAAAATATTCTTCGCAAAATGGCGTCGTATTTTAAGATGACATTTAGGTACGAAATTTTTCGCTCGCTTTACTCGGTCGTTTCGTAAAGTGTTCGTCTGGGTACACGAGTGTATAATCGTGTTAAGTCCTGAATAACCTTTTAAAGTAGCGTTTTAATAAAGTGTAGTGTTTCGGAACATTTTCGAAAGAAGTTTCGTTAAGTCTGAAGGTATTAAGCAAAGCTTTTCTTTGAATTTGAGAAAAAACCTTTATTGTTCGTAATTTTTTTCGCGTTAGTCGGTTTAGCTACTGAAATTTATGCCTGTTGAGGGATTTTAGAAGTTATCTCATTTAAGAGTAGGTAAATTATTGCTTGGCGATTAAAGGAGAAGTTTTTAACGACTGACAATTTATTGTTCATTTTTAGTTCTTCCACAACGATTATACCTACTTTTTATTGCTGTTTTCATAACACGTCAAAGTATAAATTAAACTCAAAATGTGCTCACTATTTGATTTCACTAATCCTATTCCACATACGTTACGTTTCACAAAATCATTCCCAGAGATGGACGCGATAAGAAAAGTTTCACACAATCAAAAACTGAAAAAATATCAAACGAGAAAAAATAAGTTTGTCCTAAATCTTTCAATAGGTATTTTCCCATTGTCCACTTCCCATTTGACCCTACAAACGAGCACTCCACGTAATTACCGAGTGTCGGGACAGACTCCAAATTAAGTTTGAGCGCACCCCGTTGAAACTTAACGAGCGTAATGCGACGAATTTTATGACTGTGTCAGTAAATTGTATCGCCATAAACAGGATAGGGACGTACTTCACCGGGATAGGTAGGGGTAGTTCTTCGAAATTTGATTCTTTGACTGATTCATATGGTCAAATTTTAATTTCAATTTCAGCTCAGTAGCACATGTTCATATGAAAATAGATATTCCAAATAACATTTATTTGTTTGAGGGACTTCTTTTTACAAAGTAGTTTTTAAGATATCGACGTTTAAAAATTTTGTGCCCAGATGAATCAGAATTTTTAACAGATGTAAATAAAAATGGGCTTTGTAATAAGAAAATAATCATAATATTATAACAACAATATTATTTTTATATAAAACAATTAATTTATTAACAGTGATCATATTATCAACGAAAAAATCTGGTCAATTCAACAATAAAATTCTTGTTTTTAAACTAACAATTACAGAAATAAATACTTACAGAAAAGCGAGAATTTTGTTATAAATAGGTACTAGATAGTTATTTTAATGATACGTTATAATATTCTCTCTGTTTACTTTTGTTTTTCTCTCTATTTTTTCAAATATAATTCTTTCATTTCTAATTTCCACGCAGCATACTTGCCTGGAACTTTTCTTATTTTCCATCTTAGAAGTATGAAAAATTCATACGTTCTGTGAGTCTCTTTTTCTCATAGATATATTTTGTTCCATCTTTTCTACTATTGATAGTGGCATTGTTGTAAACAGCAATATAAAATAAATTAGATAGAGTTTGACTTATTAATGAATAAAAACCGAAGAATAATGACAAAATTATGTCACACACCCTCTACTGACATGAAAAAGTAAAATAACGTAACAAAAGTGCTCTTTTCTGGCTGGAAAAGAGGAAAACTAATTTATTTTCAGATTCATATGGGTTTTTGAACATATAAATCAGGCACAGATGAATCATGATTTTGCCTAAAATCATGCTTAACTCATCATTCATACAGACTTCAGTATTATCATTTTTCTACACGAATCTGTAACCCAAAAGCATCACACGAAACTCAGATTAAAGTCTTAAAACAGCAAAATAAAATTAATAAATTAGGCATTGTAATCAGCAAGGTACCTAAACCAAGCACAGATGAATCAGACATTTACCTGTGTTTCACCAGGTTCTAAGCCAACCAGCCTCATGTCCGCCTTCTAGCACGTCCGTTGTACGACAGGTTTCCCCCCACGTGGGATCCCAGACTCTCATCATTATTCCTCGACCAAGTACAGTCAAGCAAAGCTTACTCCACATGAATCAGTATTTTACGCCGGACACTTCTTATTTACTTAATTAAAATTACACTAACGTAGTTATATCTAATATGTATTTTTTTTGTAAGAGGTCAATTAATTACCTTTCGATATAATTATAATTTATATTGATAAATCAAAAGGAAAATGCGACATCGACCATTTTGTTCCGGAAAATGGGAAACGGACGCCCTATATGAATCAGGAGAACAGACTTCAAATTTTTTTATTTTGTATCTAGATAGCTACTATTAAAAAAATAGAATTTGTCCCAGGTAGAGCTAAAGCTAAACTGTACAGAAAAAAATATTACATGCCGTTTTGTTAGTTGGTTACAGAAATATACCCACAGACATCGAAAATTTTGTCTCTGAAGAACTACCCGTAGGCAGTTAGGTACCTACCTCTCTTGTCTTCGTATGGTTGTCAATAAACAATACGCTATTTTACTCAAAAATTAGTCCGAACGTTAGATTATCAAAAATTATATGATCCATGTTTTTTCTTCTGTTACGAAAATCAAAAACAACGGACGGAATACAATGCTTCTAAGAATCACAAAACGGTCACTCGGTCGGTATAATTTTACAGGCACTAAGACGTCTCAAGCCCTCCCAAAATTTTCCCGAAATTCGGGATTTAATGTCTAAGACAGGTGCCAACCCTAATGCTGAGAACGCTGGTAATTAACCATCTAGTAAAGACTAAAATCTAGTAATCTAAGTTATTTGTTTGGCGGTAGTTAAGGACGCGTTTACAATTGACACAAAATTATGTCTTTTTTCGGTACCGGTTCTTACTAAACTGAATCAAATCGAATAAAACTAATAACGAATATAAACAGATTGGTTCTTTATCTACCCAGGATAGACACGCTTTTCTTGAAAATGATAGTTTTAAATACTTTAAAAACGATCTGCCGTTGACATGTTTACCATATCGTGTTGTGTTTAGGAGCATTTTTTGTTCTACAAATAACATATTTTAATATTCCTAATACTACTGAAAGTAGGCAAATATAGTCTATTTTAAGACATAGACAAAATTTCTTTATTTTTCATTCAGAAATACACCAAAAATAATTCCGGAAAACAGGAAGATATTGACAAATTTTCGTCAGAAATTATATTTTTTTATCTATCAATATTTAATGGGTATTTAATTAAAAAGTACTGAATAACTAAGGTTACTATGTTACCTTGCATCAAAAAAATAATGAGTTCATTTAAAAGTAAAATAATAGTGTAAACAATTATTATAAGAAATGACAAAATTCAATATAAAACCAAGACCATTTTATTCTTTGATTTAGACGGCGCGGGGCGCCTATTGAGGGAGGACGTATCGCTCGCAACCATTTTGACATTATACACGTAATCATTAAAATTTAAAATACTCGCCACCATTCATGACCTTTAGACGCGGCGCTAGTTTCATCGTCATAACATCAAATTGCATTTGAAAAATGTAGTAACTCGAATTTTCGTAGGTCATGAATGGTGGCCAGGAATTTTTCCAATCGCAAAGAGTACAGCGTAACCAACCTTTCTTGATACAAATTAATATTTTGAATTATTTTAATTCTGATCAGATTCTAATGTAAATGTATCAATGTGTTGAATACGGACATAAATGTATCTTATCTTATATTATTAAACGCGCATAAAAATAAATATATTTTACGGTTCACGAAAATGACTCCGACGATTACGATGAAATTTGGAATAAGTATAAGTATTTATTGGGACGAAAAATCAATTTAGGTAAATGTTCCATGTCTGGGAAAAATTGTTATTTCCGTATTTACACCAATAATAATCTCCGGAAATAATGAACCGATTTTAAGAACTGTCTCACTTGTCAAAAGCTATATTATTCACGAGTGCTATAGGCTATAAATTATAAAGATATCATGTATATTTTACAGCCCAACGAAGTGGGCACGGGTCAGCTAGTGTTTTATAATTTCGTCGAGCGAACCTGGCGTTGACTTCCATAGGGCACGCATGCCACAATCGCGGCGGTTAGACCCCTAATTTAGGAATGACTGGATAGGCGTCACAGCGTCCTGCCCTACCGCCTGATGTAGGTCGTCACCGGACACCGAAGTTTCGGGACGTACCTGTGTGTGTTGATAAGGAAGGAAGAAATGCCTGGAGAATACGGTCCAGGTCTGCCCCGCTTGGGTAGAGCACCACCGTGTCCTCACGGCGGCGATACGCGGCAACCTCTCGCGTCCAGCATTGGTCGAAGCCATGCTGCGGGGCGAGACGGTATGGAAAGCGGTCGCCCCCTTTTGCGTAGCAATGATGCTAGCGAAGGAGGAGGCGTGACGCGTAAGGGAGGAGGAGAACAGTTTCCACCATACAATGCAAAAAGCAACCAAAAAATAAAGAAAACCTGCAATATCACGGGTATTGCATCGATACCAGTACCCAAATGCATGCAGGAGTAAACGATCATAAAAAAAATTCTATCTTTTATGGTCCCAAGCGTTGAGCGCATATCATACTGGAAAAGCACTTCATGGATTTTTTTTTGTTTTTTCTTTATAAAGACTCATAAAAGGCCACGGCGTTAAACCACCACGCCAAACGACATTTCGCAATTTGCTTCCATCGGTTGCAAGTGATTCTCACAATGTCGTCGGTCCGCCTAGGAAGAAGCCTGTCTATGCTGCCGATTTTAGGGGTAGCTGGGTCGTAAGGTGGAGACTGTCCTCTCCCTCACGTGTCGCACCTCCTCCTTCGCTAGCATGGCTGTTTCGTAGAAGGAGGTGACTGCTTCCCAATCCGTCACGCCTCACATGGCCAATGTATGAGCATTCTCGCGGACACAAACACTTAGAGATTTGTGTATCACTGCTACTAAGAGGTTTCAATCAATCCTGCCTGTTGGTGTAGTGGTTAGTGACGTGACCCTGACTGCTATGCCGGAGGTCGTGGGTTCGATTCCCACCCAGGACAAATGTTTGTGTGATGAGCACGATCATTTCGACGCCTTAGTTCACAATTGCACTAACTACGAAATTCACTTTTTTGAGGAGAGAGGTTTAAAGTTTTTTAAACTTTAGACAAGAATAGTACAAAAACCAAGGAAGATAATAAAACAATTAATATGCATTTATTCATAAGACTAGTCCTTAAACTCCATCATATCACAATATTGAAGTATTAGTTTAAACATAACCTATTCAAAATAGCTAATATAAAACCTCTCAGTTAATACATTTGTGCACTAAGATTGATTATGTTCATCAGTACTAAGTGAAAAACTCAAAAATATTTAACAGCATTACCAGGCTGGTTCAAGGTCCAAGAATAAGGATAATAATAATTATGGGTATTGCATCAAATAGATAAAGTAATAAACCAGTGATCCATATTCATAATGCTTATTTTTATTATATAATACAGTTTAATCCACAATCAAAAAATAATTAATTATGTTTCAAACCCACAATAAAAACAAAAAAAAGTTACAGTTTAATTAATTTTTTAGACTGGCCTGTTGGTCTAGTGGTTAGTGACCCTGACTGCTATGCCAGAGGTCGTGGGTTCGATTTCCACCCAGGACAAATGTTTGTGTGATGAGCACGATCATTTGTTCTGTGTCTGGGTGTAATTTATCTATAATATGTATGTATTTAGAAATATTTAAGTATGTATATCAGTTGTCTAGTACCCATAACACAAGCTCTGCTTAGCTTGGGACTAGATGGCGTTGTGTGATAGTTGTGGAATATTATTATTATTATTAAATTTTTGATTGTGGACAATCAAAAATTAATTAATTATGTTTCAAACCCACAGTAAAAACAAAAAAAAAAGGTTACTGCCCAATTATATGATCCAATCTTTAGGTTTTGTCCAAACCAATTAGTTTTTAATTAAAAATAAAGCTTTGCTATACTCTAAGAATTTTCCTTTGTCGTGGGTGCGTTCACAAACATAGAAACTAACGCACACGAACACCCAGACCCGGAACAACTATTTGTCGGTCATACAAATGTTTGTTTCGTGCGGGGATCGAACTCGCGACACGCTGCGCAGCAGTCGATCTCTCTACCAATGCGCCAACCGTGACATCTATACGTTTCTGAATCATTCCAATAAGAATTTTTATAAAAAAAATAACTTTTTAACTTAAATTTATTCAACAATGGACTCTTCATCTTGATCATCACCAGATGATTCAGTGTCATCACAATCTTCATCGATGTTTACTTATTCATTACATTTTTAAATATTTCAACAATAAAGAAATACAAAAACATTTAAACATTTATAAAGCAGTCTACCAGCATCGGGAACAGGGTCCGGGATATCGGTCGTCAGGACTCCTGAGAGACGAACCTCCTAATGACAGGCGCCGTGTACAGTAGTACTACCTTCTGATTCAAGCGTTTGAGCCAGCTGCCACGTGAGAGCCCTCTCTGACCTCACGAGGTTCTCGTCATGCGGGAACTTTATATCAACAATCATTGCGCGACGCTCAGATCGATCTATGACCATAATGTCAGGCTTCCTGGCTACAATAGTCCTGTCAGACACAATAATTGTTAACAAGGAAGAGGAAGAAGTGGATGGAATACCTTTGTAATACTTCCATTAGACATCTACTGGGAGGAGAAATTTCATGCACAAGTGTTCTAAGTACGCACTTAGCACACTTGTACATGAATTTTCTCGATCCTTTTGCACTACCATCACATAATGCACACTTATAGCACTGCTAAAACATATGCACAGTTATAGCAAATGTATATAATACGTTTGTGTTTTGAAATTTTCTGCAGTTGTTAAACTTAAAGTCAGTTGAAGTGTGTCTTTATTGTTTTTACAAAAATAAACGTCATTAGTACAGTACAACATTCATGCGATCTCAATTAATACAACTGTGAACCACGTTTTTGGCAGAAAGAGACGGAATAACGGTATTTCGATACGCGGAAATGAAAGAGCATGAAATTTAGTGTATTTGGCACTAAAAAAGTGAAAATTGAAAATTTTGTAGTTAGTGCAATTGTGAACTAAGGCATCGATTTCTTCTGTGTCTGGGTGTAATTTATCTATGTATGTATTTAGAAAAGATATATTTAACATACATATAACATACATATATATTTATATATGTATGTTTATCGGTTGTCTAGTACCCATAACACAAGCTCTGCTCAGCTTGGGGCTAGATGGCGTTGTGTGATAGTTGTGGAATATTATATTATTATATTAATCGTAAATTCTAATTAGTTTCAAAGTTTCAATCTAGAGGCATTGGTTGTTTACCTGAACTCGAAAAGTGGTCGTAATTTATGTACCGTATAAGTTCGCACCGACATTATCAGAAGTAAAAAGATTGAAAATGGTCTCGTCCATGCCCCAATGCGACTTGATTTATGTTTCTAGAGACATCTTATATAAATACTAGCTTCTGCCCGCGGTTTCACTCGCGTCAAATTAGGCGTTGGGCCCTATGGCCCCGTCCGAATTATTTCCCTTAAGGAGCGCCTGGAACACGACGCGTCATGACTCATGGTCAGACGGCGAGCTACCCATTGCTCCCCGTCCGCAAGCGACTGGAATATGCTCTACGATTGCCAACGCCCAGGGTGTCTGCAGCGGTGGCTGGGAGAGAGGTAGAGGATGTCCATTCCCTCACACGTTCAGACTCTTCCCCTTTCCCTTGCCTGCCGCTGAATCAGCCGAATCTCCGACTTGCGCTAGGTTAAAGATGAGGACGCCCGCCGTAGCGCCTCTCCAACCACTCTTCGAAGAGGGATCTTACCGCCGCAATCATGACATGCCCTGCCCAGCCCGACATTATTTTGATGTGGTAGTATTTTGATACTGTGATATCTCCTAATATAAGATATTCATTCAAATGAAATGAAGTCAAGGGCAATTTTGTTCAAACTCAAATGCTTCTAATGAATAACGTATTTACTTGGATAAGGATCAATATCATGTTAAAAAAGTCCTAAAATAAAAATAGAATTTTAGGTGTGGATAACCATTATCACTTAGAGGTTTGAAAAATAAATAGTAGCCGATTCTCAGACCTATTCCATATGCCTATAAAATTTCATGAAATCGGTCAAGACGTTTCGGAAGAGTATGGTTACTAAAGCCGGATCCAGACTGGTGTAGCCCGAATCTTACGATTACGTGTAATCTGCATGAAAAGTGTGGACCGCACACGAACTCAAAGCAAATTGAGAACACGAATACTGCGTGCGCCTTTGTGTTCGCGCAAAAACCGACAGCCGATGGATCAGCCGCGAGCGTTACATGTAATGCTGGCGGTGCCGTCCACACCTAGAATTCGCGTTACATTACACGATGGATTCACGTTACATTACAACAGTCTGGACCCGGCTTTACACTGTGATGGCGGCTTCACATTAGTGCCGTAAACCCCCGTAACCAGGCGCGAACGATAATGTGGATGGTTTTCGCGGGGTTCACGCGCATTCGTGCCTGTTCCCCGATCAGTGTCGGTATTGTGCCGAGAATTCACGGATTCAGTATCTAGTTATAAGTAGATATGGCTACCCTACGCTACATACTAATTCACGGCGCGGCGGCGTCGAATACACAAGTGTGAATCTAACTGTCTTTGCATCAACACCTCTGTAGGCTTCATAAACAACAGATAGATAAGTACTAAAATTTCTACCAACCTGCTGAATAAATTACCAAAAGGGCCAAAGCCTGCCGGGATCGCGGGACTAACGAGTAATCATGGCCACGATGGTCCATAATTTTTACTGTTACACCTCAAAAAGATAGAACCGGGTGGATTTGGCTCCTTTTTCCGGAGAAACTCACGCCTTGGTCTGAGCAGCATTGATCCTGACTAAATTGGCTGCTCGGCTTCGGCATGTTCAAGCGCTCAACCGGCCACGGTTAGTCTGATATTTGTGAATAGGTCAATTATCCTACTGCGGCAAGAACGCAGTATTTTACAAATACATAACGTATTATCTATTCGTTACCTACTGAGAAAATAAACTAGTGTCTAGAAGCCACGGGATCTCACTCTGTTTAAATTTTCGTAAAAAAATTGCAAATGCTCTTGTAGTGGTATACGAGGCATAGATGTTTCGTTAGTGTTTTGTTTTTATTCGTGGGCATCACGCTGTCAAATTGACAGAAATTGTGTTCTTTCAAACGTATTTACGTCCTTAACGTCAGCTATTCGGATTACGGTTGGGGAGTTTTATGGTCAAATTTATTGAAAATGTGCATTCGTTTTCATGAAATTTAGAGTGTAATCTCATACTCACTATCTTGTTATTTTTTGGGACAAACCCACCACATTATTCCTAAACCACGGCAACCTGAAAGCCAGAATCAACAGTGGCAACCACCAGAAAAGTGCCGAGACAATGAAGATCGACGTGTCCCGGGGAATTGCTGGTCCTGCTCCACAGACACAGGGGAAACTGGTGGTATTCTAGGAGCTGCAGAAGATCGTTGAACTATTTTTGCATTGTATAGATTTGATTGATTAGTTTTAACTTCCGGACGAGTTATATGAATCCATGTAACTGTTTATTTATTGTATATTTTAATTTGACTTTGTTAAGTCATTTAATTTTTTATTTTATTTTTATGTGTTTGTGTTTGTTTTATTTTATAATGATTAACGGACTTTATCGTCCTTTTTTATTTTAGTTTTTATTTATTTTCCTTTGTGCATTTTTTTATGTCTGGACATTTGTAGGTTATCTTTTTATTAACATTTTCGAAGCGGATGAAGATTTTATAAGAGTCCTTGCATTGTATAGAGTCACACTGCCTAGTATTATATAACTTCATAGCCAGCATTGTGCGAGAGCTATTGTTGACTAGATACCTACGTCTTTATTGACTTGAATGACTCTGGCAGTTGAGAGTATGTCATGCTCACTCAAATGTCTCGCTGATGGTGGCGTGTGTGTCGGATCATTTAGCTCCCTTCAAAATGGTTGAGCTGAATGGTGCTGATATATGTGTCATGTTCGTGAACGGGCGCTGTCAGTTGAGACTGGTCATCTTTTAGCTGCCACGGTTTATTTTAATAACGTATAATCAACTTTGTTTTTGAATTGTCTTTTTTATATTATTACTATGGACACTAATAATTTGCCACATCGTTCTCGCATAGTGTACCATCTGATGATGAATGATGTAATAAAAGATCTGTAATAATTTTGGCGATTGAAAAAGAGTGTCCATGGAGTTTCTTGCTCATTCTTCTCCATAGAGATCTACGCTTTGGAATGAGCACCTACGGTACTTTCACAGTTTTTATGTCTTGTGACTGGGACTGTAGCACCATAACTATTTTCTAGTACTAGTTTTATTTTATGTCTCTTGACAATTCAAAAGTGCCTGTAATTGGCTTAGTTGAAAATTATTTGATTTGATTTGATTTGAATGAATTTACCTGTCTTGGATCCTGCAACGAAATTAACCAGAAAAGAATAGGTAGTGGAGGAGTAGGAAATAGTTATTTATGATACTAGTGCGGTAAGTTGGTTTTTACAAACGAGTAGACGAATGTAAGCCCGAGGCGAAGCCGAGGGCTTACCATAGTCACGAGTTTGTAAACACCAATTTCCGCACGTGTGTCATTCAACGTTTTTCAACACATTTGCGAGAAAACATTACAATATGTAATTAAACCAACTTTATGTAACAGTAGAAAAGTCGCAACAATTTTTGAAGTTCCTATTATGAAAATGGCGTGAATTTGCAAATGGCGCCACATGCACGTGGTGGAAATTAGAACTACATCCTTCGTCTCATTTACTCATTAGTATTACAGTGAGACAACGTATTGATCAAAAGCACTTCCAAGGAGGTTCGATCAGTCAGGCTGTTTATTCTCAGAACGTGAAACTCTTTGGTGGAATTATTTTTATTTTTAATGGAAATTAAAAAAAAACCGTAAAGAAAACGCACGGTGCTATACAACGGAGCGTGCGGTAAAGTAGGTACTTAGGTGAGAGTACCTATTTTACCGCACGCTCCGTTGTATGGTGCGTAATTTTTAACTTTCGAACAATGTATACAGGCTTCGTAAATGCATTTTTCGAGCAAATGTGTTGAAAAATATGTTTTCGCTTCCTTCCATGCAAGCAGGAGACAGAACAAAATAAGGCCAACAGGCACAAAAGGACATTACAACTGGGAAAAACCCAGTTTTCTAGCACCACGAGTAAAATGACTACTAATATTCATGGGTACTGACAGTCTGTGATTTTTTGCTTTTTCAAGAGACGACACATTGGCACAGTATTTGCCTGATCAACTGCTGTGCTGCTTGTCGCGATTTCAATTCCCGGAACAAGTACTTTTAGTTGTCAAAATTTTCTACTGTTGCCGAGGTATGCAGACCTTGCTAAATACGAGTATGAAAGCTATTTTTTTTTTTGATCTCGCAGGTCTACCTATAAGAGGTTGTGTGCTGCTTAACCGGACTTTCCTGTGGTTGCCATAGATGACTCTAAGGCCTCCGCCAGGGGCTTACAAACTAAGATAAAATCTAAGTATATGAAAGCTATTTACAAAGATATACTATCGACAAAGTTACAAAAATAGACCCATTTAGCCAAATTACCGAAAGAAATAAACACGTACAAGATTATGACAGACATTATAATAATATTCCAATATTAATGTTCCCAATATCTCATTCCAACATCGTCTGGAAACCGTTACATCTGTCCTATCCGTTGTGACATTAAACGGATTACGCACATTTATATCTTTCTTATTAGACAACTTTGCCAAGTATTGTTATTTCTTTCTTTATCTTTCTTTCTTTGAGACTTGGTAAGCCGTGACTGGATGATTATGAAAAGATAGGTTACTCTTGATATTTTTATTAACCAAGTTTTATTCGTGAGAGTTATTCTTTTAGCATCAATATGGGATAAAGCCACTGTTACTAGCGTCAAAATCTATCTATTAAGTCTATGAAAACTATTATACTAAAAATACAATAAGGAAACAATCTTTTGTCAAAAATACGAAGTTCCTACAGAAAATCATTAAAATTAAATAAACTTTTTAATTTGTTTGTCTCTTGTTCACTTTTGTGAAACATAGATTAGATAACGATTGTCTGTTTATTTTTTATAAAAATCATACGATATCAAAATCAAAGATTTTTTTCAAAAAGACATTAATTTTTGCTTTACAAAAACAAAAAGATGAAGTTGTTGATAAAATACTGTTGTTACCGATTTCAAAGCGTAGATTTTTCATAAGAACAATGGGCAAAAAGTCCATGGACATTGTTTAAAACAAAAATATTTTATCACGCTTTTTTCATACTAATTAGTACGAAACAAAGTGTATGTATCAGATCGACATGCTGCTTGAATGTACAGACGCCAGCACGTCAACCTACCCGAATCTGTCAGATTTTACCACTCAAATATTAACCTTCTACTCTTGTGATAAGGTTGAAATTCTATTAAAGAAATCTGACAGATTGTGGTAGCTTGATGTGCTGGCGTCTGTACAAAATTAAATGAACAAAAGATTAGCAACAATTTACATAAAGGTACAAAATCCAACCTAAATCACGTAGTAACATCCTTCCTAAAAATATAACATACCAGCAAGCTCAACATCCGCTCATAAAAGTAAGGGATTGTATTACATTTTAATGAGACACCCACTCTGCGATTCACAATCTTGGTATTTGCCTCAGGTACCTACAATAATGTTTTTATGCAAGGATAAAAATAATTTTAAATAAAAAAGGCTGACGAAAGATTTAAATAGTTATTTGTTATACAAGAGTGAAAAGTTGTTTTTTAACCGCGTGCTCAATTTTGATGACCGAGCAAGCGAAGGATTCTAAAATTGAATCACGAGAGCAATGACTGATTCAAAAATTAGAATCCTGAGGGGTAGCGACGGAATCAAAAGAGCACGAGGTGAAAAATCTTTGCACTCGAGTGCAACACGTAACTTTTCATCCCACCTCAGCGAGGAATTTACTAAATGAAGTAAAGTCTATTTTTGAAATTTGATGTGGTACGACAACCTTCGAACGTCAAGTGGACACTACAGCAAGCGATCAGCTGTTGCGGTCCATATCCTCTAGAGGATAAAAACGGCTTTGAGCGCAATTTTTTTACATAGGTCACATGGGTAGTTATTTAATATACCTGATTTTCAAAGAACACTAACCCTAAGATTTGTGTAAAAAGGATAGTGTGTCGTAAAATTGGCATAATTATGATTACACTAACTAAACAGATGTTACTTCGTCATTTATTTTCCTGTAGTCTAACATCGTAGTTCAGCAACTAATTTTAATTTTTAAAAGTATAAATGACAAGCAGTTTATGTAATAGCACCCGCTTTTAAATAAGCAACTCATTTATCTAATATCTTTAAACGAACAATTCTTGATCAGGATCTCGGAAACGGCTCCAAGGATTTTCATGAAAGTTACAGATTAGGGGTTTTTCGGCTCAAGGAATCGATTTATCAAGGTCCCAGGTTCGAGAAAAGTTCGGTTCCCAAGATATAGACATTAAAAAAAACGCGTTTTGAAGAAGCGCCATCTATAACCATGACCGATGAGGGCCAAAAACAAACCAGATATTACTTATTAAAATTAACAGTGGTCCATGCAACGTAACTATATTGCAATAACCAGAAAACGAGTTTCAGAGGCATAGCCACAGCATAGCCATGGAATGTTCCGCATACGAAAAATCTGATCAGTTTTTTTTAAGAAATAATACATTTCAAAGACAAGACAGACGTAAGTAATCGTTACTATCCATTCTCAAACGAGACCATCCACAATTACAGTAATAGCCTATCCTAGTAACGAGGGAACACTAAGGAGGTATTGTTACATAAATAGTTTCTAAGAGCTTTCAGTCATTTGAAAGATTAGCCTAATGTTGAAGAAAGTATGAACAGTGTTACGAAAAGTAAGTAGTTATGTAAACACGAGTATTGGTACGATTAACAAGACGGATAACATTATACGTGGTTAAAGGATAATGCGATGTTTTTCAACCTGTGGGTCGCGATGGTTGGGAAAGCTAACAGTGTTTTTTTTTAAACGTATTATTAGAAAAAAAATTAACTAAAGGACATAATTTTTTTTAATGAAAATGCTTGACTATGTTAGATTGAAAAATTGATTTATTTATCATGAAATAAATACATGAAAAAAAGCGGTAGGGGCGTCGCAAAATATTTCTTCATACTAATGGGGCCGTGCCATAAAAAACACTGGGATAAAAGATGTACTCTACACGTACTCGTAGATATTATAATTTCCCACGTTACTAAAATCATAACTTTTTTTATATAACTTTTTATTCACGTAAGTGTTAACATTTAGAACATTGTGTTACCCCGATAATAGGTTGTGGTGGGCAGAGAGAACTGGATGCCATTGTTTTCTTTTGAAAACAAAAAAAAAACGTTCCCTTCGTGGTTACGTTGACAAAGTACATTTAAATTCATAAAATCTGGTTGACCGAGCTTTGCTCGGTTTTTAAAATATCTATATCTTGGGAACCGAGCTTTTTTCGAACTTGGGACCTTGATAAATCGATTCCTTGAGCCGAAAAACCCCTAATCTGTAACTTTCATGAAAATCCTTGGAGCCGTTTCCGAGATCCTGATTATATATTAATATACAAGAATTGCTCGTTTAAAGATATTAGATTAGATAGATACAAGTAGAAACGAAACTACTTTTAGGTCATACAAATATAAATGTTTTTGTTCAATGCTCTGCAATTAAGAATGACATAATTATACAGATAAATTTTCTAATAACCCTTATAAATACCGGGTCTAATAAAACAAAACAATAAACAGATTCAACCAATTCTTACGCTACTTGAATCAATGTGAAAACACCCTGAAAGGGCCTAATAACATAATCCGATTTAATCGGCAGTGTTGCCATTAAAAATAATATCCTCCCGAAAAGAGGGAGGCCTATTCGTAAATGAGAAAATGCTAATGTTTCGGACATACTTAATTGGTATTCTTGCTAATTGAATTTGCTTTTTACTAAATTCTGTAAGCCATTAGTACTGTATCAGTGTGGGAGGCAATTGAAAAGTTTATTTAAGGCCGCCAATAAAGATTACTCTGTGAACTTTCGAATTAGTTGTAATTGTTTTTAAGACTTGGCTATTTCGAATTTTTTAAGAGCTTAGTTTTGAATTAATTATTTCTTTCTTTGTACTCACTTTTGTTGTACAAACGCCAGCAGGTCAACATACCCGAATCTAACAAATCACTTTTCATTGTTGTGATAAGGTTGAAAATCTATTAGAAAATTTTGACAGATTTAGGTAGGTGGATGTGCTGGCGTCTGTACTTATTTATTTTAGAAAATGAAGTCTTCAGAACTTTTCTAATCTATGGATTCCTTATATTTATAATCCAATAGAAGGTCGATATAATTAATTTAATTAATCAGATTCTTCAGACCATTATCTTTCCGTTTGGTATTGGTATTTTTTTTTTGTTTTTACATTATAAACTATCACACAACGCCATCTAGTCCCAAGCTAAGCAGAGCTTGTGTTATGGGTACTAGACAACTGATAAACATACTTATATATTTCTAAATACATACATATTACAGATAAATTACACCAAGACACAGAACAAATGATCGTGCTCATCACACTAACATTTGTTCTGGGTAGGAATCGAACTCACGACCTCCGGCATAGCAGTCAGGATCACTAACCACTAGACCACAGGCCAGTCAACTTGTAGATTATACCTACAAATATTTAAAAGTGGTTTGGGAATAGTGTGCTGGGTTTGTCAAAAAAATAAAATAAAAAAAAAAACATTTTATTTTCTGCCATTTTCCAGAGTACTGTCACCCGTACGAGCCGTTCAAGTGCCCGGTCGACGGTAACTGCATCTCTATCCAGTACCTCTGCGATGGAGCCCCAGACTGCATCGACGGCTACGATGAAGACTCCAAGCTCTGCACTGCTGGTAAGATACCCTTACCTTCCCCTATCATCATCATCGGCCTAAAGCAGTTCAGCAAGGCGATATTGGCAAGTTGAAAGTCACTGACCAGCGGTTGTCCACTGAGCTTAGATGGCTTGACACCTGTACCCTTAGCACGAATATTCACTCTTTTACTTTACAGTATTTGAAGCGTTTCTTGTATGAAAAAATGGAACAGCGCCTCTGGTGCGCGAAGACGGAACTAATTTTTTCCTTGAAAAATGTCAACTTGAAATTGTCAAAGTTCCAATTTACTTTACGTCTCAAATTCTGAAAATTCGTGCTTAGGGTACTGTTATGAGGCTAAGTTGAGGAGTTGAGTGCCTCAAGAGCGGTAGAATAGTTGATTTTAGGAAACATTTACATAAATTATCAGATTCATTGCAAAAGTCAATACAAAATGTAGGTACCTCTTAAAAGCTCTTTGATGATCACCATACAGACACAGAGATACGCAATAGGCCCCGCAGTACTGGATATAGGCTCTCCAATCGCAGGCTATTTCTCTCGATCACCGGCTACTCTCTTCCAGCTGTTAGAAGAAGTTAGGAATGTAGGATAAAGCCTTGCCCAGAACGGGAGAATTCGCCGTGAAACGTTTCGGCCGAACTCATTCGCGCATAAGTCTATATTCTAGAAGCTTATTATTGCGCTAATTCAAAATACGGACACGATAGTCGCGCCTGCAACGCACGTGCAAAACGCGGCGAATTCGTCCCATCTGGACAAACTCTAACATGACGTGATTGTCGAAATGGTAAAGCTATACACTTCAGACAACTGGCTTAAAAACCACGCATCTGTATACTTACTTTTAGATATAAATAACAAAGACATGGTTACGAAAGAAGACATCAACTTGATTAATCTACAACTACCCTCTTGAGGTTATAATTTTCCTTATACGTGTCTGACTGTCTGTTGTATCGCACGTATTGCTGTCGGTTCTGGAGAACATAATTGTGTTTCTGGGACAATACATGACGAAATAAACGAAAAGATAAGTTCCGTGGAAGTAAGCAAGCCCTAGGGAGAGAAAAGCAGAGAAGCTCGTCACTGAATAATAACAGTCACAATACCTTAGCCTTTTTTTGCCGTGCTTCGTCCCAGCTGTCACTTGTAGATCTTTGATAGTCAGTTAGAATCATACGTTATAGTCAGATGCTCGAGAATTTGACAACCAGTCTTACCGTGAGTTATGTATAATTCAGTTACTGGGTTGTGAAAATCAGATCAGATATCCGGTTCAACTCGAAGCCGACCAGCAACATAGTTAGGAAAAGACTAGACTGATACTGATGAGGGAGATAATATAAGTACCTACCAAATTATTACGAACTAAAACGATAAACACACCACCAATTTAATATTCATTTGCATGGTTGTATACATTTTTCCTCTTTAGTCATTCTCAATTGAAATAACTTACACAAAAATCATTTAAATAAAACCTTATGTACAAAATATGAAAGTTGTCGCTTTTTTTAAATTCAAGGAACTTAATGCATTAAAAATCATTAAAACGCGGTATGTTCCAGTTACTACGAATACGTAATTAATGAATTCTTTATTGAAAGATTCATGAAAATTTAATATGCGAAGGTTATATTTTTTCACCGCAAAAGGTTTCTTAAGTGAGTTTCTGATGCGAAATGAATTTTACTTATGGCAACTTTACAGACTACAGTTTGTTTACTTTATTGAAAAATAGACTTTTACTGTGCAATAATGTCCGAGCAAGTTAAATAGATCGCACTATCGCAGGCTACAACTTTTCAAATATGGGGTGACTGGTAATTATTGTATGATACTTAAACACGTGATTGTGCTCATGATAACAAACAATTTTTATTATGGGAGCAAAGCCAAAATCGTAAAAATCATATCAGCTATTCAGTACGGCTTTTTTTTCAGTAAAGGCTTTTTTTTAGGTCCACGACTACAAATATGTAACTTCATAAAATCACTTATTTGTACAACAACCACGCACAAGAAAAATGCTCATATTATCAAAATTCATCTCTCTCAAATAAGCCCAACATTTTATTACAACCGAAATAACATTTCAGGCTGAAGTTAGACTCGCAAAGAGAAATATTCATGTACGGGTTTGAATATTTACCTTGTACCTGAATGCTAAAATTGGGTTTAAAATTAGGTAGGTATACACTACCCTACATACAATGGACATGCTTTTTCAGTTCCTACCGTTTCAACATACCTACCTACCATAAGAATGGGTTCACATTGAACAAACAGTAATTACCTACACAGAGTATTACTTGAAACATCTTTGTTTAAAATATGTATCTTACATGTACGTTTGTAGAATTTACCGCGGCCCTGGATCATAATGGCTAATTAAAGAAACGGAAAACCCGTTTCTTCAATGACTCTTTGTGTTCCAGGTTTTCCACTGGACATTAATCGTGGTAGGTACCACAAAAAGAGAAACGCCTGTTGAACGCTTGTCTAAAAAAAGTGTCACTGCAAAATGACCCTTATATCAACGTGAAATGTCGGTTTGACGTTGACAGTTTTTTAGGACAAGTGTTCAACAGATGTTTATTTTTTACCCGACTGCGCGACGCAAAGGAGGGTAATGGATTTATCAGTCTATGTATGTATTTTTGTGGTACGGTCGTAATAATCTGTTTGTCGGTAACCAAACAACGATCCAGTCTAAGATTTCCAATCAGAAGAAGCCGTCAAAAACAAAGGGATGGGACTTAATTTCGGATGTCAGTACGAGTCTGACACTCCTTTCCGCTCTATTACGCAGGGAGAAGTCATCGGATGATTTAGCCTTCTCTTCCGAAAAAAAACAAGTACTAAGTATATCATTCGGATATTTCCTCGACATTGACTAAAAATAGTAGGTAGGTTACCTACCTATGGTTAAAGGAACTTAAGGGTGCATTTTTTTTTTTTAGCGTGGTAAAATCATCAAATGAGTCCTCCAACCCCGGGCAGGGCGGGAGGGACTGTCAAACTTCTACTGACTAAAATCCACGGTGTCCTTCATAGCCTGTTATGTTCCGGGGTTACGGTAAGGGAATAATCCCGCGACCCCGGCAGGCTTTGGCCCTCTGAGAGGGGGCCCCGTCATTATGCTGAAGCTCTTTGAGGCGCGCGTGGGACACAACGCGCCGTCGACCCGGGCATGGTCCTTGGTCGGGCAGCGAGTTGCCCTTTACTCGCTGCCCGCATGCCTGCGCCTACGGTGGCCGGAGATCGTCGCGTGACGTCCGTCGCCGTGGGCGTCCTACACCGCGGTTGGGGCGGAGGGAGGACTCTGTCCTCTCTCGCTCGCGGCGCGCCTCCTCCTTCGCGAGCATTACTGCTTCGCAGAAGGAGGCGACCGCTTCCCACTCCGTCTCGCCCCGCAGCATGGCCGAAACCAATGCCGGGCGCGAGAGGTCTCCGCATATCGCAGCCGTGAGGACACGTCGGTGCACTGCCCAAGCTGGGCAGTCCTGCACCGTATGCTCCACCGTGTCCTCCGGGCGATCTTCGCAGTGATGACACCCAGACGTTTCCTCCTTCCGCATTAGACACAGGTACCTCCCGAAGCACCCGTGCCCGGTGAGGACCTGCGTCAGGCGGAAGGTAAGGACGCCATGACTTCTCTCCAACCACTCCTCAAAGAGGGGTCTTAACGCCGCAATTGCGGCGTGCCCGAACTTAAGGGTGCATAACCAGAAAGTTGGCAACGTCGCTAATAGCTGTCAAATATTTACAAGTTTTGATTAATTTGGCAATGTTTCTGCATGGAAATAAGGATTATGGCTCTTTAGTACACTAGAAAAATTATATTATTATAGGAATGCAATTAAAACACTTAATTTGATGTTGTAACCGTTTCAGGTGTATAGAAGGCATTTTGAATGTTTCCAAATGCTTTTTTTTTTTTTACGACTGACACTATATACCTACTACTTATTCAGTGTCACGATATTAATTATTGCATTCCTTTATCAGTTTTTAAGTGCACTACAGAGCCATATTTCTTATTCTGATACAGTAAATTTGTAAAATTAATTAAAACTTGTAAATATTTGACAGCCATTTGCGACGTAGCCAACTTTCAGAATATGCGCTTTTAATGACCATCACTCAAAGGTTATGCGTTTGCAAGAAAGAGCTCATGGTACTTATGCCTTTTCCGATTTAATTAAAAGTTAAGTTGAAACTAGAGATAGACAGAATTTTAAAGAAATATCCGTCGTGGAATTTGTAGCGAATTATTTATATCTTGCTACTTTTTGACGTAGAAACATTAAAATTTAATAACTTTCATAGAACACAACTTTGCTGCTCATATTTGTGGCCTACATTTTCTCTCAGAGTCTCGTTAAACTTCGAATCAACGCGACGAGAGCTGCTTTCAAAAGGTTCCATTTGAAAACATCTAGAAACTTCCTGTAGTTGAAAGAGAAACAGTTTAAAAGATTTAAATGAAACTGCGACCTTGAATGCATAAAGAGAGGGTAGGTTTTTACGAAACCAAAGTATTTTATTTGCTAATGAAAGGGCGAGTGAGACCGCGGGCATGCGGGCAGCGAGTAAAGGGCAACTCGCTGCCCGACCATGGACCATGCGAGGGTCGACGGCGCGTTGTGTCCCACGCGCGCCAAAGGGGCCTCTCAGAGGGCCAAAGCCTGCCGGGGTCGCGGGATTATTTCCTTACCGTGACCTCGGAACATAACAGGCTACTGACGGACACCGTGTATTTTAGTCAGTAGAAGTCTGACAGTCCCTCCTGCCCTGCCCGGGGTGGGAGGACTCATTTGATGATTTTACCACGCTAAAAAAAAAAGGGCGGGTGAGACCTAATATTTCAAATCGCGTCAAAATACTAAAAACAATTAATGAACAAAGAAATAGGTACCAAAATAGGATAAATACGAGGTAGGTCGTAGGTATTAAATAATGGCTTGTGTTTAAACACCACCCAAAAAAGAACCCATTTTACTAACAAAAAAATTCTAAACGGTTACCAAAATGGATAAATGGTCACCAAATAACGCTTCCTTAGTAATAAAGAAATAAACCTATTATGTGTAATAAAAAAATATCTACCTAAGCAGGGTCGACGAAACCCCACTTCGCGGGGCTTCTATTTCTGTGTACAAGGTTTAAAGGAACCTACCCAAACCGAACTTTGGAGTGTCCCTGAAATCTTGCTAAAGAGAGTTTTAGATTTGGTGACCATTTATCCATTTTGGTATCCAAAAAGAATTATTGATGCGCATTTAAATTTATGCCTTCAATAATTACAAACTTGGCTTTTTTAAAATACTTTTTAACTCAAAAGAGATGAACAGAAAACTATCACCAATATGATATTCAGCTTTTCATGAGATTTTCCAATCATTTTCTCTGCACACAAACATCGAATTTTTTTTCGATGTTTAATCCGTATTCAGTAGAAACAAAAAGTAAATTACATATAAGCATTACTTCCAATTATATGTTAGGCGTGGGTTCAAAGTTAAGTAAATACAACTGTTACTGAGGTCAAGTACACGAAGCTCTAAAAATATATTATTGAATATCGATTTTTTTAATGTCAATGGATTGGTGAAAGACACCTGATAATTTACACATAGAAAGTTGAGAGTTTCAAGACTTTAATCAAAAGTTTCTACACCTAAGAAATAATACAAAAGAAAAGGTCGACTGATGACACATACACTGTAAAAGACTAAAATATCTAGATAGGTACTTAGTTTTACGAGGGTTAAACTTTCTATAAATAACGATTTCATCAGACTTTATGTACTAAGTAATGAAAAATTATCGATTGTTACACTGTAGAACGTTTGAATGACGTCATTTAGTCGCTTCACAACGCTAATATCCATTAAACATGATATTGTACATGTACAGGGGAAAATACAAAGATAGCATTGTTTTAGAGGCTATGTACTTTCAATTGAATTTGTCAAAATCGCTAAATATCAAAGACATTAAACTATATACGAGCAGTAGACGGGACATCACGAAGGTGATCCAAAATTTTTTACCAATAGGTAAAAAAGTCCCTCAGTCTAGTAGTCGCGTTGCTATGCAACGCTTAGATAGTGCTACAGACGCACGGCATCAACAATGTTGTATGACAATTTTCTGCCCACTCTATAGGTTCTTTTAGCCTCTGTTCAGACACGGCGGGAACCGCGCGATTCCCGCGCGGGAATCGCGCGGTTCCCGCCGTGTCTGAACAGGCGCTTAATCTCTCTGCTAAATATCTAAGAAATCAATGAGTAATTTATATCCGTCTACGACACAGCAAAGCGTCAAAATTATGACATTACGACGGCGATTACTCTAACCAAAATAAAATTTTCCTCCCTAAACAGGTAATAACTCTACATCAGACATCACCTTAGATAGGGCGTTTTTCCATTAGACGGCACGGCACCGGCACCGGCGACGGCGCCGGCGCCGTGCCGGTGCCGGGGAAGCAAGAATATATGAAAATGTATGGCTCGCTTTTCCACTTACCGGCACCGGCACCGGCGCCGGCCCGGCGCCGGCCCGGCGATGAGTCCTGCCGGCGCCGTCGCCGGCGCCGGGGTAATAAACTTCCTGGTCGGTGCTGGCCTGGCGTATTTCAATTAGCCGGCGCCGGCACCGGCGCCGGTGCCGGGGAAGCAAGAATATATGAAAATGTATGGCTCGTTTTTCCACTTACCGGCGCCGGCGCCAGCCCGGCGTTGAGTCCTGCCGGCGCCGTCGCCGTCGCCGGGGTAGCAAGCTTCCCAGTCGGTGCCGGCCGGCAAATGTGCATAATGTGTGTATGAATTATAGCCGTGTGCGTGTGTGAGTGCGCAGGCGTGTAGGAGGACGCGGGGCGGAGGGTGTGAGACTCGGTCTGTGGCTCGTAATAAGGTTAATTTAGCCTCTTTACTTCTGAAAGTCTTATGATCATGTTATTTTGTTTTTTAGAAGAAATATATGTTCTTGTGTGTCATTTAATGAATTACATAATGGGCATTGTTCATTTTTTTTAATATGCTGTAATTGAAAAACCATTTCGAGGAATAGCGTTACTGATCATTATGTACTAATTAAAAATGAAAAATATTCATATTTCATTGATATTTTTAATAAAATACGTTTGACCTTCCTTGCCCTTCAAATGTTTAACACCTTCTTCAAACCTTTGGCTGTACACAGTTTTGTATCTTTGCCTCAGAAAACAGAAAATATAAAAAATATAAAACCGGCCAAGTGCGAGTCGGACTCGCCCTTAGAGGGTTCCGTAGCAGCAAGTAAAGTTCTTGTAGTTGGTTGTAACTTTGCAAGGTAAATAGCAGTTTACGATTTATTAAAAAAAAAAACTAATAACTCGATCTCGTTCAAAACAATTTTCAATTGAAGTTTGCATGGTAATGCACATCAATTTTTTTTTTGTTGTTTTATCATTCTCTTAGTTTAGAAGTTACAGAGGGGGGGGGGGGGGCACATTTCACCACTTTGGAAGTGTCTCTCGAGCAAACTGTTCAGTTTAGAAAAAAGTTATTATATTTGTAACCTCAATCACAGAATAATAGTACTACCTCAATGTAATTTTTCAAGACCTATTCATAGATATCCCACACGAATGGGTAAGGCGAAAATATTTTGAGTTTCAATTCTAAGTATGGGAGGTACCCCCAAAATCGGTTTTTGTTTTATTTTTGTGTGAAAGTCCTTACGCGGTTCACATAATACCTACATCTACTTACAAAGTTTCAACTTTTTGTCGAAATTATAAGAGCTATCTCTTATAATTTCGACAAAAAGTGGCTGTGACATACGGACGAACAGAGAGACATGTCGAATCTATAAGGGTTCCGTTTTCTGCCATTGGCTGCGGAACCCTAAAAAATAAGTGACAAGTATTTTCCAGGGCTGTCAGGCATAAGTACCAATGTCTTGGTATACATACAAGTTTTCAGTGTCACGTACCATGTACCAAGATTAATACTCGAGAAAAAAAAACCAAGATTGGACGTTGACCAACAATACAGAATAAACGACAAATTTTAGGGTGCAATCGAGTATTATTATTATTATAGCCTTTATTTAACAATCTTACAAAACAAAAATATTAAAAGTAAGTTTACATTTTTTTCCCTCTCTTTTATATATCTATATATTATGTATTATTAAACACCGATATTGAGATTGTCTTCCGATTTCGCAAAGGCCTCCCCTGTAGCTTGCCACTCCTTCCGTTTATAGGTCATCCTCCTCCAAGTAGCACCAGCCATCTTTCGAAAGTCGTCTTCCCATCTTAGGCGTTGCCTTCCTTTTTTTCTTTTGTTATATCTTGGACACCATTTGGTTACGTCCTTAGCCTATTTATTATTAGTACTCCTCAACATATGACCTGCCCATCTCCATTTCAATTTCCCTAGGCAATATGTGATTTCGTTGATTTTAGTTTGGTTTAGTAATGACTGTCTTTAGCTTGATTTTGTCTTTTAATTTGTCGTTGAGCATGCTACGCTCCATGCTTTGTTGACAGGACTCTAGATTTCGCATATTTTGTTTAGTAATGCTCCAAGTTTGACATCCATATTACGTCAATATAGGTAAAATGGAGAAATCAAATATTTTCTTAGATTTGGGAGGATCCCGAGGATTTTTGACAACCTTGTGTGACCAATATCTCTTCCACGCTAGATGTACTCTGTTATCTATTTCTTTAGTTACAATCTAGTATTGCTTACTAAAAAATCTCTTTTTTTTTGCCCTCTATTAACAGCAAAAGAAAAAAAAAGATTTTTCATTCGTATTTGATTTTCGACACATTTTACCGATGTACCAATATTTCATATTGGTACATCACAGTGGCCGTCTGACATCCCTGATGAGAAAATCAGAGATGTCAGACGGCCACTGACAAGTGTCAATTTGTAAATGTCAAAGATGTAAACAAACAAGTTTTTATTGTAACTGCAAATTTCTTCATTATCTCGGTTATATCTGTTAAATCGGCATCGGCAATATAACATAAACTACAAGTAAAATAGAATACAGGAAGTGCTTTGTCCCAACTTGCAACAATAATACTAATAATAATCGAAACAACGTTTTGTTCGTACCAAAGAAGATTTGCGAGAAAAGTGGTGTCGTGATGACGGCGTGGAATGTTGCAAGGTTTATACAATGTACTGTGGCGAAGATCATTTTGATGTTAGTATTTCAGAAGCCTTAGATTCCTTTGTATGTTCATTTAGGAGTAATTTTGTTTTGTAAACAATAACCTAGCGGGATGTAAGTGACGGTTACACAGTTGACGTTGTGTTGACAGTTTTTTAATTTTGCTCTAGTAAGGAAACGGCACAACTTTTAGGCCAATGGTGACGTCACCTACCTCAAAAATTAAAATATTAAAAATAAAAAAACTATTGAGCCAATCATTAAAATATTCAAATTAGTTTCTCAAAATGCTCTATATTTGCAGAAAATAAAATAAAATCGAATGTTTAAAAAATTAAGACAATCCCCATTGAAACATAACTTTTTTATTTATTATTTATATCAACATAATATTTTTTATTTCATTAATTCATTTTTCATTCATTACTTTAATCCAGTAGCAATTGAACGGCCTTTGAACAACAGAGGGCGATCAAACACATCAAATATTCTTGAATTGTTATTCAAATATATTGAAAAACGTGGCGAGAATTAGTCGCTTCGCACTAAAAAATACATTGTTAAATTCCGACATCCGCGCGAACGAAGTCGCGGGCACAGCTAGTAAGAAATAAAACCATGCTGAGGAACCGGCGCCGGTGCCGTGCCGTTGCCGGGCCGGTTAGGAACCGGTGCAGTGGAAAAACGAAGCCCCGGCGCCGGTGCCGGTGCACGGCCATGCCGGTGCCGTGCCGGTGCCGTGCCGTCTAATGGAAAAACGCCCATTCTCGATCATAATCTATATCGTACCAATAAAATCCTTTCATTTTCACAGCTAAGAGGCCACCTGTGGAGGAGACGGCTTCTTTTCTCCAATCATTGCTAGCATCCCACGGGCCGAACTATCTGGAAAAGTTGTTCGGAAGTAAGGCGCGGGACGCTCTTGAACCACTAGGTGGCGTCGAAAAGGTCGCCATTGCTCTCTCAGGTAATATATCTTCGTTTTACGACCGTCACTAGAGCTCTCCAAAATACTTTTACAGTCCCGAAAAATATGTTTTCCGCTTCTTATCCTAAAAGGATGAATGCTTTTGGGACAATTTCATCTTCTTGAAATATTGATGGTTATAAATTGTATTGGCGCCCAGCTGGGACACTGTGGGCTCTGTTGGGCGCCAATAAACAGTGATAAATAATTCGTTTAATTCTATAAAAAGGTAAATTCGTGTATGGAAGTATGTTACTGACGTTTTTCAACTTCTCATTTACAGAATCCCAAACGATTGAAGACTTTGGCGCCGCATTACATCTGATGAGGTCAGACCTCGAACACCTGCGCTCGGTTTTCATGGCGGTGGAGAACGGTGACCTCGGCATGCTCAAATCTCTCGGCATCAAAGACTCGGAGCTCGGTGATGTCAAGTTCTTCCTGGAGAAGCTGGTTAACACAGGATTCCTGGACTGAATAGGACCGGAGTCTGCCTCTGATTACTATCATGTCGTCCAATTTGCCCCCATAAGCTCATCCTTCTACAGTTATCTTCCTTACGACTCCATTAAATATAGGAGAAAGTAAACCTTTGTCTTCTATCCCGTGAGATTGTTGAATGTTTGAAATTATAAAATCAAAAACCTTTCTAGAAATGATTTTGGAACTCAGAATTGACTTCTACAACCGGCCACGTAGACTTTTCTGACTCCATAAATCATTTCTTTTGCGGCTAGCACTAGCTTACAGTGAAACTTTAGGTAGAGAAAGAGGGTATTAATTTTCGAATAGGATAGGTATATTTTTATAAACATTTGCTTCATTAGGTTATAAACCAAAATCTATTATAAGTTAATTCAAAGAGATTATCAGGGCCCACTACTCGCGTCTATCATTAAGTGTGAAAGGAAAAGAGGCTAAGACTGTGACTTTAGTGTAATACTAGTCAAAGTTAAGCTAATTATCGCATTCCACTTCATGATGACCCTGATAACTATTACAGAATGCATGTGATTTTTGAATGTCGCCCCCCAAAATTTATCCTCCCTATAACTTGGACTATATCAGAGGCGACTCCATTGAAACGTCAAGCGTCCATTCTAAGCGAGATATAAAGCTAAAAGTTGGTTGATATGAAGATGTGTGTCCTTAGATTAATAAAAAAAATATAAGAATCGTTGAAAGAATGCATACGCTTTATATCTGGCTTTTGGAAAAATCCAGAATAGGACCATGGAAACATATCATTGTAAACTTAGATGTAGGTAAAAAATACATATCATAGATTATAATCTGTAGCGAATAAAGTACAATTATTTTAATATGATCGGTATTGTAGTGTACGACATTTTATAGACCCTTTTAGTATGTACTTTTTCGTCATTGAAAAGAAAACTATATAACAAATTAAAAAGCATATCTAGTTATAAAGGTGCTGCACTTGAATCCAGATACATATCAAAATTAATGTGATTAATAAATAAATGTTAGATTTATTGTATGTTACTTATTCTAGAGTAAGACGTAGAAATGAATTAACATCGTAGATATTAAAATTGAACCTATCTAAAAGGTCCAAATTCTATTGTCACTCATTTTTAACATCTTAAATCTACATATCGATGTTGTAATGATAGAACTTTTGTCAAATGCGGGCTAATAAGACAACGAATTATTAATAATGTCTCATTTCGAATGAGAAGAGAAAGGTACACGATGTAATATTGGGAGTTTATATTGAAAAGCAACACAATTGATGAGAATTGCATTAAAAAACTGAACAGCTTACTTTACCTAAATTAAAATTGCTCAAACAACACAAAGACCGGTGTCATCACAGCATTGCATAACTCACAATTCATTATTCACATTTTACAGTCAAAAATTGGCGGGTTTGGACAGAAATATGGCCGTCGTAATGTTACCAGATTCAATATTTTGAAAAATTCAGCCTGTATTTGCCAGAAGTTTATATAAACCACAATAGATCTTCTAGTATTTTCAATCGCCAAATCTTAATCTCGATCACAATGTTTCAGTGTGTACCTATCAGTAGTAAATTATATTCTCTCTCCGTTAGATCTAAAATTCATAAATTTACTTACTATTTTAACTACATGTAGTTAGCATAAGTGAATTTTTATGAATATCAATGGTTTTAGCAAAATAGGTTATTAATTTTAACTTGCGTCGGATTATCTTTAATATTCAACAAAATGGCGATCTTTGAACTCTGTTAGATGATATTATGTGTTTTGAAGTAAGTAGAAATGGCTTATTGTTCTTAAATAACAAACCAATAAATGAATCATCTTGAATTTGGGTTTTATTTAAATAATACAATAGGTATAGTCCCAATCTAATTTCGGAACTTTTTATTATTGGGATAAAATTGAAATACCTATTAATTACAGAAGTTTCGGAATTGGGGTGGCTTGATGTGCTGGCGTACATACTTTAATAGTTATCAGTGAAGGTCAAGTTACTCGTTTTTTCGGTACCTACCTAGTTTTGCAGGCATTACTAACCTCTCATTTTTTTAAATCACGTCTTTCGGTAGAACATGGTGATGATTAGAAGTATATCGAATTCTTTTATCGCGGTAGTACGGTCCCGTTAGAATATTTCTACCAACACACAAACCACATGGGCGAAGGCGCGGGCAGAAACTAGTTTGTGATAAAGATGATTAACTATATATTAAAGAAAAACAGATTGAGATATTATATTGATGTGCATGTCTGTACAGTCATGAGCAAAAGTATGTAAACACTAAGCAGTATTCAAAAGAGATGTTCTGATACCATATTGATTAAACTTCTGATTTTTTCATTAGACTATAGGTAACGAAATAGGTCTTATTTCAAAGTGGAGACCAGCATTTTATGAGAAAATTGCGTTAGAATTTTGTTAAGTGTTTACATGTTATTGCTTGTGACTAGGTACATATGCGTCGGACGAGTTGAGAAAAAGACGAAATTGAGCAAGAGACGAGTTAATAAAAATGACCAGATGCACAAGGTGACGTACTTATTAAGGAAAGAGACGAAATAGCTAATGAGACGAGTTCTCAGCGCAACTATTTGTGAAGAAGGAGGTTCCAGAAACGATCTCACTTTTACCACAGCTTATACGCTTCGAAAAGCAGTTGTTTCTCTTGAGTTTCATGAAATGAGTTGCGAGTCCTGTTAAATCAGTACATTTTGACGGCTAGTTAAGCATGCAGAGCACACTCTACGTAAGGCGCCATTCGCCAGTCTCAATGGAATAGCCGCGCGCCCGCGACGAGTCGTTGTGCTATAGTTTATTGTTTCACTACTGGTAACGCAGTCGTCGCAGGCTTTCGGCGATTCCATTGAGAGTCGTTTCGGCGCTCTGCTGCGAGAGCGCCACGAGCGCGCGGCGATACGCCCGAATAATGTCACACATTGCCACTCATTGCATCGCCGCGATAATATCGCCGTATGGAGACACGTTCATAGAGAGTGTATGGAAATACGTGGCACGACAATAAATATCGCCGCGATTCTGTCGCACGTGGAGATGGCGCCTAAAAGTTTTTGTCTATGTCAGAGCATAAACTATCACTTATAATCCTGAAGCCTGAAACACTCGTACGTGTGTCCTGATCATAGACACGACATCGCACGACATAGACCAATGGTCCTGAACCACTGACTTATTCCTGAACGAACAAATTTTTGACACTTGAATGACATTGTCAAAGCGGCGCTGTCAATATCAATGGCTGCTGCTGTCGGTGAACATTCGTGACAGTTTTAAAAATGGCGACGATAGGGTCAGTATACACCACAAACTATGTAGAGAGGCTGTATACACGTATACACCGACCACCGTACCACGACCATGAACATAAAATATTCATTCATAAGTCTTGATGGTAGTAAATTCGTTTTAATTTGTACTATTTAATACCACTAATCAGAAATTTTGTACCTAAATAAATATGCAGATAGTGCTAACAATTTTACTTCCCAGCACGACCACGCTGAAATGATGTATTCCCTTTATGTCGAGTCCCGTTACGTAGAGTCTGGAAGTCTATTGTTCTCCAAAGTATTGATATTTTACGCTTTCTATTACCTTTATGTCGAGTTTGGTGAGCAAGTACAGTCCTCATAACAATTATAATCATGAAGGCAAACAATCAAAGTCCAGAGGACCCATCATTGAAATTCTTAATAATATCCTTAAAACTAAACTATCCTTGTCGGCGTTCCTTTTTTACGTGACTGTACTTAAAAAATATGATATAATTAAACTCGACATATAGGTAATAGAAGCGTGGTAAATAAACTCGACATAAAGGGGGATGCTCCAACCAGCCCGCGAAATTCAATTTTTTTTACGTTTTTTGCAATTTGCAGGCCAGTGACATGTTGTAACTTTATAAATATTTGTGTTGCGCAAATAACAAGTATAATTTTAAATATAAAAATATCAAAAAACTCGCTCCATCAGCTCTCACATAGAAAAGGTGCATCATGTTAAAATCTCTGAAATCTAACCTTTTCTATGTGAGAGCTGATGGAGCGAATTTTTTGACAATTTTTATATTTAAAATTATATTTGTTATTTGCGCAACACAAATATTTATAAAGTTACAACATGTCACTGGCCTGCAAATTGCAAAAAACGTAAAAAAATTTGAATTTCGCGGGCTACATCGAAGCAATCACCTTAAGGGAATAGAAACGGGACAGAAAACTAAGCTCGGCATAGCGGTAATAGAATAGAAGCGAGACAAGGTTTTCGCGAGGCTCAACGTAACGGGACTCGACATAAAGGGAATCAACCGCTGAAATTCCAACTGCAGATGAAGCTGAATAATTTGTACTCATTATTTACTCCTATTGGTAAATTGATAGAAAAAGCCTCAGGAAAAAGCATAAAAATCAATCTGCCAATGAGCCTGCATATTTGTTTTTTTATAATTGACTCTAGTTTTTGGGAATGAAGGTTTCAATGCGAATAATCAAAAGAGAAAATAGGATCAACACAATTTACTTAGATATTTTATTTGAAAGTTCTTATAATGACAAAAATGTTGATAAACTACCCTAGGTATAAAAGTCTGAAAATTGAACCTACATTTTATTATGAAATAATTATTATATTGGCAGCACTTGTTATACGTAATTAAATTATAATAACTGTTGTTATAAACACTGTCTAAACATTTCTTTGTGATGCCTACCAAAAATATTATCCTCGGTATCTGCCACCCAGCGTTTTTCCATGTTGTAGTCAGCTTCCTGTCTACATGAATAAATGCAGCTGACTCCTATTCTATTCTATTATATTCCACAGGGAATGTCAACAATTTGAACCCGTGCGAAGTGCGAAGGGGTACAGCTTGGCAAAAAACAGTAGAAAACCGAAAGTCGCCACTGTGCTAACACTACCAGCACTTTGAATGATTTTATTTTATTTATTTTCACTTATTACTTTAGTTTTATGGCACAATAATAAATCTAACAAACCTACGTTCTTTGTTTAGGTAGGTAGGTACATCAAATATCAAAAATTTTAAACGTTGTCAACAAACAAAAAGATTAGTTCCGTTTTAATCCGATCTGGCCAAGCTGTACGCCACCACAGGGTCGAACTGGGTATATTTAGTCGAATTGGCATTTGAATGACGGGCCCCTAGAAACCAGAGAGGTTTGCGAAGCTTGCCGCAAGCTATGGGATAGGTAGGATCGGGCGCCAGCCCAACTAGGTTCTATCGTCTACGATCTACATGTAAACAGATAAATCGATAAATTCGATTTCTTGATTCTTTTGAACGGGCTTTATTTGAAATTAGTTTTTAGAGTTTTATGAACGGCTATATTGCAGCCGTGCAGCCTCCCGGGCCCTTCCTGCTCAGTCTGACTCTGTGCCGTAAGTTAGACTTAGAACAATTAAATCAAATCATTCCCAGACTTGTTAACGAACCGATCAAAAATGAAACTTCTAATCATACGATATAATCGTGTAATGCGTCTAAAATTTAGGGCATCTCTTAGGACCTTAATTTAAATTTAAGTAAATCCTAAAATAAAACAAAAGTAATACTTAGTATTAAGTTTACTTGTGACAGTCACAAGTGTTCAATTATATTTGTTTTATTCGTAACTATATTATTAATGTAACAATCGTACAAGATAAAAATAAAAATTAAAGCTTATAAAGAAAACAAAAAACATCTATTGTTACATTTTTAAAGTCACGAAACTTCTAACGTGGAATTCACTACCGGCTGAATTTGCGCCTGCCAGTGATTAAATTCAGCAGAGAGTGAATAACAATTGTGGAATGATACACAAAGTATCTAAATAAAACATTTACCGTCTTACCACAAGAAAGATAAACATCTGTTGAACAATTGTCTAAAAAAACTGTCAACGTCAAATCGACATTTTCACGTTGCTAGAAGGTCATTAATTTTGCAGTTACTTTTTTTTAGACAAGCGTTCAACAGATGTTTATTTTTTGTGGTAAGGCTATTAGACATTACAAAATAAAAACCTGAGGCCTTACCACGAGCTCTTAACGCGATCCAGTTTAGGCTGTGGGAAAGAGATGGCGCTAGACGACTTGTGTAACTCCTTCTCTTTCCCACAGCCTAAACTGGATCGCGTTAAGAGCTCGTGGTAAGGCCTCAGTTTTAACTCCGCAGCTAGTTTAATCTAAGAAATATTGTAGATATTCATTCATTGTAAGAATTTATGTTTCAATATTTACCTAACCGTTAATTTTTAAAATACCTAATATTTACATGACGATAACCTCTCTAGAAAATATCCTAGGCAGTTGTGAGGCTAGAAACTGTGCTATGCGGGCTAGCAGAGACCTCAAGTGGGAAGTGGGAACCCGAGCAACTCTCAGAAACTAGATTATATTATAAAGGCAGTGTTGCTAGTTATATAAAGTTCATGGGTCGAACAGATGTCGATGATGAAAAAATATGTTTAACCATAGATTAAAACAACTGCAGGCATTAAGCCTAATCTGCGGTAAAATCATAGATCAGCAGCCACCCAAAAAAGCAGACTACTCATTATTTCGTGTACCACGCAGGCACGCATTATCCACTCGTTGACCACGCACACAACGCGACGTCCACGAGTGGACCACCTGACAACAACGAGTAGCCTAACGACGAGTCAGTGCTGGCCGGGTGGCGGATGTAGAATGAGATAAATTTACTAGGTATTATCCAACCTTTTTTTTTTAAATGTTTGTCTATTAGCGCTGGCAAAAAATGCCAATTTTCGCCACACGGGATTTAGCAAATAAACGCGGCCACTTTGTGTGGAAACACGCGGTCGTCCGGTAAGCACAGTTTCAGGCCCTAAGAAAGTTGCAATTTTTCTTTTTTAACTCCTCGATATTTTTTTTTTCGTATCTATAAACACTACACATAAATGTTTATCTTAAAAAACCTAAACGAACTTACACAAAAGTATTATTTAAATCATGCAACAATTAATCACGTCATCATTTACGTTCTTAAGACACAAAACATAATAGTTCCTAACAACCTTGAATAATATAATATTTACAAGCACTCTTAACAATTTAACAGAAATGTTATTAAAGATTTTGTTTGCTTTCTTTATTCTGTATTTTGGAAAATATGTGATGTGAAAGAGCAGTAGTGGTCCTAGTCCAACAGACTTACAAGATGTAGGTTGGTTCTAACACCGGCAGAGTTCGTGAAACTGATTTTATCACCACCGCTCTCAAAACTGTGAGGTTACCGATGTCAGTATCGCCAACATGTGGCATATTTTCATCACAGGTCCAAGTGGTGGTAAGATTCTCTCTCTCTCACAGGTAAGCTTTTTAATGTTGGTGAAGTTTCTCAAAAAGCCCTTTACGCATTTATATTCGCTCAACTCCCCAGCAAACACAACCTAATGCCCTGCATTATTTACTACCCTACTGTAAGTCTGATTTCGGCAAGAAAAAAACTTTCAGATCGTTTAAATCCAACTGCAGGAAACGACTTTGGTGAATATGATCATCTTCACTGCCTTTAATAAATCTTCAGTTTTAAACTTTAATAGTTAAATATTGCTCATATTATTTTCTTCCCTTTCTCTTTGAAGTCTTTTCAGCTCTCATTTGATCCTCTTCGTCCATTTTAGAATAATGAGACTGTATATGGGTCAGCAGTTTTTTCTCTCTGGAGAAAGATTCTCCACACATGTTACACGAGTACTTGTCTTTATCTTTAGTTTCTTTAATGGTTTCTGGGGGTTTTTGAACAGTCGCTGTAGAAGTCGAAATTTGCGATTCTTGAATTATATTGTCCGTAGGCAAAACGTACGAGGGCTGCAATAATGGATCTACATTGATGAATGTAAAGAACCCAGTGTCCTTTGGATGAGCAACGTCTTCTAACGTGACTTGAAACGGCTCTTTAGTCTCAAAATCTTCTCTAGTCTCAGGTTTAGATTTTCGTTGACGTTTCTTAGGCACCTCAGCAGGGGGAGCGATCGCTTTCGTCGATATGAGTAATTTGCTGGGATCCCCAGTTTGAACTATAGTGTAGGACTGCTTTTTCATGGCAGGCGTGGTAAATGCGGGTGGCGGTGCAGAAATCGGCGGATTGTAAAGATTTGTGGAGTTACCGGTTTGAAATAATCCAACCGGGTATGGCTTTGAATCAGTCTCAACATTCATTAAATCTGAACTTTTAGATTTCTCATGACTATCCTTCTTACGATCCTTTGGCTTTTCATATTCAGTATCGGATTTTCGCTTTTTAGATGTTTTTTGATTTTCCGTAACTGTAGCTGGAGTTGATGTCTCTTCAACCAAAGTAAAAATATTATTTGGGCCTGGAACTAATTTAAAACGACCATTCAAGTTAGGGGCCGAAGGAATGTGCACCGATGGAGACTGAGAATTTAATAACTCTGATTGTTGGGAATCCGAAGAATTTTGTGATGATCCCGGGTCCGAATTATTTTCAGTACGTCTTGTTTTACTAGCTGGTCCAGCTTTTGGCTTAGGTTTAACTGGTGAAACAGATTTAATACTGTGTTCTACATGCTGACTAATATTAGAGTTAAGACTGTCATCTTTATTTTTATTGGTGTCCGTAATTGGTTTTTCAGTAATGGAACTATAATCATTATCAAACTTATAAGGCTTCGAAGAGTGCGGTTTTTTCGTGTTACTGTCAATAGTAATATATTTAACCGTAGAAACTTTAGGGGGCTCTGGTGTAGGTATTGCCTTAGGCATCGCTACTTTAGGTACACCGTTTTTAGCACAATTATGAGATTCAACTACTTCTTTTTTGAGGAAATTTCTATTGCACAGTTTACACTGAAATAGTACACCAACTCCATTTACTTTTATCATGCTGATATAGTCCATAATATTAAATGGTTTTTCATCAACTACCTCTTTAACTTCATCAGTATCACTAGATGATTTATCTTGCACATAGTCAAAGCTTAAACTGTTTAAAGTATCGTTTTTCATATTAATTTCACTTGTTTTTTTCTCATTTTTATTTTTTTTATTAATACTAGGCTGCGGTGGTTCAATGTTATTAGCACTACTACTATTAGAAGGGGTACTATTACTAGATTTAGCTGATTTAGTTGGGGGCACTTTTTCCTTAATCTTTACCTGAGTCAATTTAATTTCTTTAAGATTTAGTTCCTCTTTATCATCATCAATTGGTTCAGTTTTAACTGGTTTTAGGTCAGTTCTCCTAGTTACTCGTTTAGTTGGTGGAGGCGATTCTTCTTTTATAGATGGTTTCAGAGGAATATCCTTAATACCCTCCATTGCCTTTTTTATCAAGGCGTCACAGATATCATCATTACTCATGTTCGTTTTATTTAACTTATCTTCCCAAGCTTTTCTCGTTTTTGTTTTGGTAATAAATGGGCCCGTTTTACCTACCGCCGTTCGTAAATTTTCTTGTGTTCTAATACATCTCTGTATAAATTCGTACAGTTCTTCCAATTTTGCTGAGCACCTGAAGCATATTTTGTGCGGTAGGTCATCATTTTCCGTGATCTGTAAAGAAACATCATACTCTTAAACCACTAAAACAACAATTACTGCCACTATACTATTATACATTATACCCAAACTCCATCTTTCAAATTTTAAACCATTCAAAGCATAGAGAAGAACGGTGTAAAATTTGAAGTATAAAACTCTTACTCTATCATTCATTGAACTTTCAAGTAAGTTGACAATCCGTCACAAAAAACAGGGCAAATATGGAGCTGCCTTCAATGAAGCGGAGAGTGTTAACATTTTATTATGGGCATGTATTAAGATATGAATGATTGATTGATTATTTAGAGCACTCCTGTGTGCTGCCTCAGCAGTACTGACTACCCCATATATTCTCGTAAGTTTTGGTGTAAATGGACCTTAAAAGTAAGAATTTCTGGCTGCTGGCAAAATTATACGTCTTAAAACCAGGCTTGTACCAACAAGTATAACTTTTTTTTTCCTTAGCCATTTATGTCCCACTGCTGGGCAAAGGCCTCCCCCATATCCTTCCAAGTGCTCTTTTCTAGTGCCACTTCGGACCAGCCATCAAGGTACGCATCTAGATCGTCCTGCCACCTCTTTTTAGGCCGGCCTCGGCGGCGTCGTCCATTCTCCGGCGCCCATTGAGTGCATATTTTTGCCCAGCGACTATTCTGCATGCGAATGACGTGACCCGCCCAATCCCATTTGAGCCTGGCAGCCTTTTTACCTACGTCAACTATTCCAGTTTTAGAGCGCAGCGTGGTGTTACGAATTTTATCAGACCTTCTTACACCCAGAATGCTGCGCTCCATAGCTCTTTGGCATATTTTATCATGGATATTTGTTACGCAAAAGCAGGTGAAACTGCTGGCAACAATATAATTTAGAGCCACTTTGTTAATTATATTTACACTCAGAAATAATGTAGCCTACTAATATTTTTTTCCATTTTTTGTTCAGGCGATGACCCCTAAATACAAACAAATAAATTGTATAACTTTTTAATATTAGTTTATGATTGTAGGACTACAACTTACACCAATCTGTAAAATTTTACCAATCGAACATTAACCATCCACTATTGCGTTAAGGCTTAAATCTTTTAAAGACATTTGACAAATTGAGGTAGTTTGATGTGCTGGTGTCTGTACCATTGGGGCATTCCAGTGATGATGTCAGACAAAAAAAAATAATAATGTAACATTGCATTGTACTGTACAGTCACGAGCAATAACATGTATACACTTAACAAAATTCAAACGCAAATTACTCGTGAAATACTTGTATTGACTTTGAAATAAGACTATTTCGTAATAGTATGACTTCCAAACCAGAAGTCTAATGAAAAGGCAAAAGTTTAATCAATTTGGTAGCAGAAAATCGCTTTTCAATACTGCTTAGTGTATACATACTATTGCTCGTGACTGTACAGTACAATAAAGGCAATGTATTAATTTAACATAAAACATCAACCCTTTATTTTCAATTTTTTTTTTCTGTTTCTGCTTGTACCCTGTAACGGGTTGTACAAAGTACAATATTTTTTCTTTATGTTGCTAACATTATTTACGCACTTTTGTGAAAAAAAAAGTTGTTGGGAAAGAATATAATACATTTCTTGGAATTTTTATCTGTAATAATTTACTGTAAGATAATATTTGTGGTAAAAAGTTATCAATGCTTAATGAAATGCATTAGGAATGTCCCGTGTGAATGTGTGCAAGTTTAACAGTGACACCCTTCACATTCAAACCTTACTACAAAAACTTAAACATCTGTTGAACACTTGTCTAAAAATGTAAAAAACAGACCTTATTTCAACGCTATAATCTGACATTTTTTAGATAAGTGTTCAACAGATGTTTAAAAGTTTTTGTGGTACCATGGCATGAGTTTAAAAACTTAACTAATTATAATAAGTAACAACTCAACACCATTTGGTAATATTGTAAAGCATGATGCCTTATAAAAATGGGTACACTAGTCTAGTTATTGCATGTATCTCCTATCTTCGTATCAGAGTATTCAATTGTTGGTGAGCCAAATAAATTGAAGTACATATAAAACTCATCTTAAACTATAAAAGAACTGCTTTTTTGCTAGCTTTGTGAAAGTAATAATTATACTTGAATCTATTGCTAAAAAATGAGCCCTAATGTCTCGTAGCTTGTCAAACCCAAATGATACTTTTTGGCATGTAATTACTTTAACATTTTAACTCCCAACGTTGGATATATCCAACAAATATTTTCCATCCCATTACGCCAGAGTTGGATGTAGTGACAAAGAATATTCAGGATTTTTGTTGTTTTGTTTGATTTTATTGCATCTACTTTATCTCTTTTTTTAAGTAGATAGATGAACATCATAATATTTTACAAATCGGAGCTTAAGAGGAGCAGAAAGGGAGGAACTTGTATTTCACCAATTCATAGCCTTGCGCTGGGGGCACAACAATTGATATGAAGTCTGGCAGATAAAAGGTTAATAGCCTAAGGTGTAAGTACATATTTTGCAGTAGAAGTTATTAGTAAACAATGTTACTTTTGAGGTACCTGTGCCTTATTTGAATGTGTTACCTATTGTAGAATAGAAAGCAGTGGGAGTGATTCATAGGCATACTTTGCAGCTGATTGAAAACATTGATACTTGTGAGGTTAAAATTCCTTAGTGGGAAATGTAAATGATATGGTACACAAATGTTGAATAAGATAAGGTAATGATCCTATATTTAAGTTATAAGACATAAAGTAGGTATCTTACCCCAAAAGGCATCAGTTCGTCGATCTTTTTCGCCGTCACTTTATCAGCGTCAAAAATGTTGAGAAAAGGCCCATCTTTACTTTCGCACAACCGACAAAGTTTCATGAAAACTGGCGGAGGCACGGAACTGTAGGCCTGGGCTATTACTTCCGAACTTATAGACTCGGGTATTGAAGGTTTAACAGGTTGTTTCCCTTTAGATTTCACTTTTTTCTTGGCCATTTTGGTTCAAAGTTTTATTTCTACAGACACTTTCGTCGTACGATTGTAGGGTAACAATCCCTGAATTGCACCTTGAAGATTTTCTTTCAGCAGTTGACTATCTCATCAATAATTTGAAACAAATATTAATTAGTTCCAAATTATCCAAAATCTTATGTTTTACTTACAACAACATGGCTGGCTGGAAGAAATGTCATCCATCCCTACCTGCAGTCAAAATAGGACCATAGACAAAAATTGTCACCAATGGGGAACTTTTTCAAAATTTTATGACACTGCTTTTAGCCAATCATGTTGTCTTTTCAGAAACGTCATTATTTTTAATGACCTTTTCATTCGCAGGTCATAAATAAAAACTATGCTTGTCATAAATTGGTCATAAAATAATATTTTTATAATAATTAGCAATCGTCGAATGCTGTTTTTGTCGTGTCATTGACAAGTTCTCGTACTTTGGACGTCGCCTGAATTTGTCAAATTGTCCCAATCGAACGTATAATAAAATGAGAGGTTTTCTTTTTGGAGTTTAAAAAAAAGTAGTTTCCAAGGACTCTATAGATGGCGTTGAACTGACGATGTTACTCTAGGAAAAACATGTATGCCTTCATTTTTGCACAAATCCACGAGGCACAGACTTCTCTTCTTTTTCTCTTGGGACATTTTCTTTCTGGCGTGGAAAACTCATAAATTAAATTTTTTCCTTATTTTCAAAATGCCATTTGTGTGATGTGATGTGACTGACAATGACATGACATGTACTTTTTGTTTTACGATCTCAAAATTACATCCAAGTGAAAAAAATGAGAGGTTTTCTTTTTGGAGTTTAAAAAAAAAAAGTAGTTTCCAAGAACTCTATAGGTGGCGTTGAACTGACTATGTGACTAGGTGCCAAAGCAAAAAAAAAATAAAAAACATTGCGTCATCACGTTTTGGAGCAGTGTAAGATGATGAATCTTGATCTTTGGATGTTACGGGAGGTTGAGATGCATTTTTCCATGGAAATATGGATGGAATGGCTGCTTTCTTCAATATTTTTGATGCCACATCTAAGAATAGGTAATTTGTTAAAATATAATTTGAGATAGAATAAATAAATATAATCTCTGCTTTAAGTTAGAACATATGAAAGTATCTACTATAATGAACTTACTTGGTTGTAACACGGATAATGGCGTTCTAAAATCATTTGGTTTAAAGTGTGCTGAGCATTATGTACGAATGCTTTTTTATGGTACACACGGCTACACATCAAGCTTTACAAAACTAGTATAAGCTGACCGTTCAATGTGCGGAAAGATCATATAAAGCGAGACCAAGACAAACTGGTTTTGTATAGCTTGATGTGTAGCCGTGTGTACGTCCAGGCTTAAAATGTACGATGGCTTGTACCCATTGCGCTTTACGGCTTTCATCTTTGGGAAAAAGATGTGTGCCTTCATTTTTGCACAAATCCACGATGCACAGACTTCTCTTCTTTTTCTCTTGGGACATTTTCTTTCTGGCGTGGCAAACCCTTAGATTTGTTATTTATTTTCAAAATGTCATTGATGTGATGTGACCATTGAGATTTAAATTGTTGTTTATGGATGTGTACGTTTCGTTTTTAAAGATCTCAAAATTACATACAAGCTTAGATCATAAAATGACGTGACGTTCCGTTCATTGTAGTCACATGCCAAGTTCAGCGCCATCTATCATTGACTAGGGAAAACATAAAAAGAAAATCCCTCATTAAAAAAATGACGTGACGTTCGTTCATTGAAGTAACTTAACAAGTTCAGCGCCATCTAGCCATTGACTAGGGAAAACATAAAAAGAAAATCCCTCACAGACCTTTAAAGGTAATCGCAGACTTAGCCGCACCGCAGTCTCCGCAGTCCCCGCATTATAAATTCTTTGTATGAAGTTCCTCGCACACTCACCCGCATCGCAGTAGCCGCAGAAGCGGTAAGAAAACGATGACTGCGGAGACTGCGGTGCGGTCTCCGCAGACTAGGTCTGCGTTCACCTTTAGGCTAAGAACTCACGGACTGTGTCACTGACCGATTTTCGCCCGCCGCCGCGTTTGCGGGCCCGCAGCTTCTGTAGAATATAGATATGTATACACATAGTTTGTAAAAAAAAAACCGGCCAAGTGCGTGTCGGGCCACGCACAGTGTAGGGTTCCGTAATTGCCCATCAAAATACTTAATTATGTGAACTAACTAAACTGATTCGCTGAATTTAATTTTAAAAAGAAGAATTTTCAAAATCGGTCCAGGAGTCTTTGAGATTGTGGAAAATACGAATTTAGAACCTCCTCCTTTTTTTGAAGTTAGTTAAAAATAGTTGACGATAAAAACCTACCTATCCCCAAAAAACATACCTATTAAAGCTGTAAATATAAAGTTGACAAACTTACATTTGCAGTTGAATCCGATACATTTTGTTTAAGAAAATATATAATCCAAGTACATTTTATAAGTTGGTCGACTATTACTCGTAAAGTTGTAAAGCCTACTTAGTCATGACAATTTTCTTTTAAAATTCGTTATATATACTACTATTGTGAATTTTTTCACACCCCGAAACACAACCGTTTAGCTGGTAGAGGGGGGGGACACTCGAGTCGAGCAAAATTTAGCACTTTAAAGCTTAATATTTCACAAACTAATTTTTTTATCAAAAAATTGTTAATGGAAACTCCCAATATTTTTTAAAGACCTATTTAATGATACCCCACACTAAGGGGTACCTGAGAAAAAAAAAATCCTCACTTTACGTGTAAGTACTGGAGGTACCTTAAAAAAAAATATTTTTCGAGATTTTATTTTACCACTTTTTCGGCACAACAAATCCGTATATTTACACCAAATTACAGCTCTCTAGTGCTGTGCGTCTCTGAGCTAAACTGCGGACAGACGGACGGACGGACGGACGGACGGACGGACGGACGGACGGACGGACGGACGGACATGGCGAAACTATAAGGGTTCCTTGTTGACTACGGAACCCTAATTAAAGCACAAGTCACTACGCGTTTTACGCCCGCTGGTTGCGCGGTTGTTTGCGGTTCCCGCTGCACAGGCGGAAAACAAAATAGAATCTTGCAGGGCGCAGTCAACCGCAGCCTCTGGCTCTGGCTCCTCTTTGAATTAAAATGCTTATTATAAAATTAAAATAGTTTAATGCGTAAGTTATACAATAAATTCTACATTATAATACTTGCTAGGTACATTAAATTACTTAGAAGCTTCTTTTAAGTATGCTATCAGGTCCGCGCGCTCACCAGTTTTTTTTAAACCAGCGAACACCATCTTCGTGCCAGGAATGTATTTCTTCGGATTCTCCAGATATTCGTAGAGCGTCTCTTCATTCCAAGTGACACCTTTATTTTTATTGGCTTCTGAATACGAATATCCAGGAGTCGCGCCAGCTCTCCGGCCGATTATACCAAATAGGTTAGGACCAACTTTATTTCTGCCTCCAGACTCAATAGTGTGGCATTGGGCACATCGTTGTGTGAAAATTTTCTTGCCCTGTTCAGCATTGCCAGTAGGTGGCATTTTCCATGTTTTTATTTACGAAAAATTAATTCAATGTGACGTTTGCCCACAAAAAATCCTTAATTTTATCCTTTTTCAATGACGTGACTGTACCTATATTGTGCAAAGAGTCTATAGTTATTGAATTCTAATAGGTTTTATTCAGCAAACCGTACGTGTGGCATACAAAAGTTAAAACATTATTAAGTACCATCAGCATCACAGCTGTATTTATTTTTAAATGGTTTGAGGAGTCTATTATTGTACAATCAATTTTATTATATGAGTTGTAATCCCTTTTATTCAGGACGATTCTATTGCTGTTTCCTTAAATTCCGGGTTTCTATGAGAAAACTATGTAGGTGCTTATAGATGAACATAAAATAAATCTTTGCCCATCCTGGAATTTTAATCGAATTATTTTATACTTTTTTCAGCCCTTATAAATAACTGGGCTACCAGATAGAAATAAAACGAAGTTAGAGATAGACATAAACGCGTTGTGAAAGGGGGCTGAGGTGAAAGGGATGGAGCGGAGTGGAGTGGAGTCGCGACGATTATTTTTGTTGGGGTATACAGTAACTTCGTTCCATCCGGGTGTCCCTTGACATCTCTCAAGTTTTATTTTTATTTGATTTTACGATGCATTGAATGTATGTACGAATAACGCACGAATAACGTGTTGTCTTGTCACTTCCATTCCATACCATTCGGATGCTACATGGATGTATTTTCATATTATTTCCTGAATGTTTTGGGTAGGTATTGCTGTTTTATTTAAAATGTGAATTATAGCAACTATCAATATTTACGAATCTTTAAACCGACTAACCGACTTCAAAAAGGTTAACATTTTTCATATAGCAACATTCTGAAACAAAATATGTTACCAAGTCTATGGCAACTCCCATCCGCCATCTTGAATTTAGTATTGTGCCAGTCGGGGGGGCGGTGACATATTTTTACCCGTCATCGTCGTAATTTTGTGAATTTGTTGGAAAAACGCGAAAATAAGTGTCGTTGCATCGTGTAAATAGTTTATGTCAGGACTGAACGTGAGGATGGCGGGTCAGACTATAAACGATAGGCTTTTGGCCGCCCGTCACAGCATCGCCGGGCAGGGTTTAGCCAAATCCGTTTGCAAAGCTACCACTGAAGAAATGATAGCACCCAAAAAGAAACATTTAGATTGTAAGTACTGTTACCGTAAACGTATTCGTTGGAGCATAGTTTTCAATGCACACATCTTTTTTTGTTCTTAATAGATACGTCGTCGTCGCCACAGCGACTCAGGCAATGGTCGATAACATTTCTATGATATTGAATGTAATTCGTGACGACCGCATTCAAGTTCATAGAATGCGTATTATATTTGTTTAAAAGAATAATACGATTTATGCTTCTGATTTGGCATTTGTATTGTCGAAATATTTTTACATAATGTTGCTTCTCACGATTGTGAAGCTTGACACACATTACCTAAGTTATGTCATGTTACACTGGAAATAACGTGTTGGCTTACGATTAAAAAAAACTGTCTACCTACTTATTGATTTTATGTAAGAACCTATCTAACTAGTGTGGATCTGTTACTGTAGAGTTGTTATAACCACTTAGTGGAACCCTCTGGCGTAATTTATAGTTACCCATCCTTCTTTCGATCTCTAAATTAAGGTCTCGTTATAGGGATATCTTACACCTACTAGATTCAGCACCAATTTAAAACCTATAAGAAAACAATTTCTTTTAGCTTTATGAACAAAGAAAACATTTTGATATTTTGAATGGGATGTTTGCCAAATAAGTCATTTGAAATTACCACTTAATGCCAATTCCCAGCCATTTTCAGCACCAAAGTAATGATAAAAAACTAAAAAAGTCAACCTACCCAATTATAAAAAAAAACAAAATCGGTATGTGATTGGCAAAGTGACGCTTTTGTCCATTGATACAAAATATTGTCTGAATCAATTCAGTCAGTAGAGTCAGGTTGCAGAAATTAACCGACAAACTTAAATAAACAATACCAACTGATTATATTATCAGCAAGAATTCTTCAGTATCAGCTGAGTATAGGTATACCACTCAAGTTTATTTAATGATACCTAATCTTTTAAGGATAGTTTTCTTTTTCATACTAGTCTGTGGAACCTGGTATTTAAACTTGTTGAACAGCCTTATTTGTATTTATGGAACCACCATTCTATGATGAATAATTTTCATAATAAATTGGTTCTGAACTTAGAAGGGATTTCCCAAGACCTGCACTGCATTAATTCTTGGAAACCATAAACAAAACAAGATCACTCAGATTTCTGTAGTAAACAGTAATAACATCTGAAGTAAAAAACACACCCGAAAGAGCTGTCAGTAATCTGACGAGCCCCCCTAAGAGGGCCAAAGCCTGCCGGGGTCGCTGGATTGTCTCACCAGGTAACTGAGGCTCTGGTATGTAAAGGGCTACTGAAGGATCACTGTGGATTTTAGTCAGTCAAGTCTAACAGTCCCTCCCGTCCCACCGTAAGTGGAAGGACTCATTTCATGATTTAAAAAAAAAAGTAAAAATATATATTAACATTATTTTCCAACTTTCGGCCAGAGAACAATCAAATTATTCTTCCAAACATGCCACATACTGCTCATAAAACATGTTGTATTCAAATATTCTTGCATTAGCATTTTATTGCCAGACGAGTGAGTCATCTCAAACAGTTGGTCCGGTTAAATGTCCAACACCCTATACACTGTAACTCATACACTGATTAATAGGACAAATAACTGCAGCAGATTAATTAATGTCTCAGTTTTATTTATACATTGTTTTATGTTAACTCCAATAGAATGGAAATGTGTTGTTGAATTTTTAAATTATTGCTGTCCTCAACTTTTTCATGGCTATCACTGATTTAGTTTTACTTAATAGTATTCTTCGTTCCCATACCTGAATTTTTAATACTACTGCCTCTATTAATACTTTGAATACAATTGCAATCATTAATGTGTGATCTTTACTGTCTTTAAATTGTCCAAGTAGAAAGTCCCATTAAATACAAAATACTATTTAACTCAACACTATTTAATCATTTCTGGTACTGTTGATAAGATTATTATCTTATCGAAACTTCAAATAGGTACTTCATCATTGTGAAATGTCATTTGCACCTATAGTAGGCAAGTCCAATTGGAATCCAATTGAAAATAATTATTTGGCATAAAGTTTGCCTTTGTACTTACTAGAAATTAATACTTCTGCAGTGTAGCATTATGTTGGTAATGTTACAGTTGTTACCAATTTCCCTTCCTTAGTTACTAAACTCTTGAGTAAGTGATTGTGGTCAGTCACTCAGTTATCGTGGACCACTTCCCAAAGCGCCCCCATTTTTCTTGCAACTGCAGCCATCTCGGTACATTTGTGAAGGGTATTGTTCCATACAGCCTTGACTTGGTCTGTCTGGTTTGTGATTACTTATATGGTATTTTATGAATATGGTGCAGCTAAAATGTCATGCACAGCTATTTGGGGTGTGGCTATAAATATTTCTAAAATTATGTATATTAATGAAAGATTCATGTTAGATGGAAAGATGTAGTGTTAATTGTAATATACTTTATTTTCTAGAAGCATAAAATAATGCGTGTATTATTGAAAAAAAAAAACCGTAAAGATTGCCCCACATAAGCTGTCAACACCTGATTCATCAAAATGTACCTACCACATTCATATTAATTAAGTAAAGGGAAACATATTTCAGGAAACATACTTTTAAGGAAAACCTTTATCATCTGTTGTAAAGACGGATATAAACAAAACATTGCATTCCTGTTGTTTGTGACTAATCGCAATAAGTAGGTGACCTAAAAAAGCCACTCCAACAGAATTAAAATTCGTAAAAATTTGTGCACTATTCTATCACGCAAGAAATAGGGTAGCTAAAATAGAAATTGAGGGGTAATACGGGATCAGCGTATTCTCTGCTTTTAATTATAATCTCTCGATATCTCTATTTGTGGTATTGGAACTAAGACTTAAGGATATGGCTGTAGCAGTACAATTATTATTATTATCTAAACTTTACCTACCAAGGTCAGGTGCATAAAATCAAAATCAAATCGTTTATTTCAACTAGGCCAATTACAGGCACTTATGAATTGTCAAAAGTCATAAAATAAAACAAGTATAAAAATAGTTATGGTGCTACGGTCCCAGACACAAGACATAAAAACTGTGAAAGTACCGTAGGTGCTCATTCCAAGGTGTAGATCTCTATGGAGAAGAATGAGCAAGAAACTCCATGGACACTCTTTTTCAATCGCCAAAATTATTATCGCCATAGTTTACGGTAACCGGTACCATCCTTGTATGACCAGATGTATGAATGTGGACACTGATAACAGAGTATACAGGAATCATAGCTAGTGTTAAAATATAATTTATGCCTACTGGAAAAAGTCCTGAGTTTAAATGTTTCCTATTAACCTTAGGTATTCCAGTATGCTATCTGTTTTCAATGTTTAGGGAAAAATATTCAATCATTTTCGATCCCATGACGCAATACGGATTTGTAGCAGACGCAAAATCCTTTTTTGCTCGACCCAACAACCCAAATCCAGGCTATCAAAAGATCAGCGGGCCAATTTTATAACGAAATTGGTTTATAAAGTGACATTTTGTAGATGTACAGTAATGTGTTACATAAATAAATTATGGCGCATTGAGGCTACGTTAATTTAAGTGTTTTTTTTTTTTTTTTCACCACTGTCCAATACTGAACCTGAGGACCAGTCCTTATATTGTTAACGTGTTTATCAATCAAACGATTCTCAGTAATAGTAGGTACTAGTCAGCCCAGGATCTAGATTTGTCCGATTAATTGGAATATTACTAGGCAAATGTGTTGAAACTGGCTTTGGGTATCTTTAATATTTGGAGAAAAAAAAAACTCTGTAGAAAAACTTTTAAATCTGAAAAACATTACGAAATAAAAGAAGGCATTTAATGTTTTTGCTTAGGACGTTTGATCCGTGACTTAATGCATTACTAGATTACTACTTTCCCTTATTCTTCTGTACAAGATGGGTCATGTAACAGGGAACTGACTGTACTTGCCTAAAATATCACGAAATCTCGTAATATTCGCCGTGTTTGATAACCAAGTCAGACTTAAAACTTCAATATTTGTATTAGTAATACCCTTTCTATCAACAATTGGATGCAACAACACTGTATCCTATCTGGGCACGATAATTGGTGTGATTGAAGTGAAATATGATAAACAGGACTGGCCCGTTTCCTGTCCAGCTATCATATCAAATTGTCGTCGTATTGTGCTCTGGAAGCTTCGGAATTGGACAGTATTTGTTGTTATTATTGTTTTGTAACATAAAGATAATATATACAACCTCTAAAGTTTTTATAGGCATCCGCAAAATGGGCTAGCTATCTAGATGGATCCACGTCCTTAAAAAAAGTGGCTGGGACGCATTGAATGCGGAGGGCAGAGGCCTGGGAAAGGTCTACGTCCACTTGTGAACTGCGATAGATAGGCTGAGTTGGCTGATTAAACCGCAAAATTGTAACTTCAAACCATGGAATACAATAGGACAGAATAAAGTAAACTATACTGTCACTGCGAAAATGTTCACAGGCCACGATTGACTTGTGGTTCATAGCGTAAAGCTGTCTAAGGTCTTGAGATCTTTTCGCGGACGGGAAAAGGTGATTCAAACTTTTCCGCCAGGAATTTCTCAGTAGCAGTCCGGGGACTTTCTACTCGCTGATGGTATTAGGCTCGCCCACTTTTTCATGAGACTATAAACATAACTGGTGAAATGTCAGCGGTCTAAATGTTAATTTTGCCTAAACTTTTCGGCTTTTTGGAGATCGTAGGCGTATTGTTACGAAAAGTAAATAAAAATTTCACAAACGAATGAGTATGTAAAGTTTCCAATTCTAATACTTTCCTAATGGATTTCTTTCTCCTGGGATTAACGCTAGGACTGATGTTTTATGCTTTGTAAATGTAACTGAGGTGCGGTACGCTGAAGACAGGAAAACGTGTTTTTGTTAACAACGTTATTAATGCTTTACAACGTGGTTATTTTTAGTACCCAAAACCTGATTGATAGTAGTTCTAGTACATATTTATCGTAGAAAAGTACAGCCTATGACCATACCAACGACGATATAATACTAGACTCCTAATAACAGGCGACCGATGTCTGCCAACACATTAGGCAAAAAAGTCTTATATTCGTCTCATTTCGACCAATCCTGTGAGCCGTAAACACACGTTGAGACAGAACAGACCTTGAGTTAGCCAATCACAACGCAGTACCCCGTCCCCCTCGCTTACGTAGTACCTCAGCGAGTTGGCAGAATAATTTTTGTTCCTTGATCGTGCATCTAGTATTATATCGTCGTTGGACCATACCCTTCAATAATGGTCCACATCCTAGCTGTCCACCCCAGGCAACGGTACCGCAGGCTGTTAACTGGCGGTGGTAGGCTTCACCACGGCCGCCTGGCTCGCGAGCACCATCTTGTCGGAGTGCAGCGCCAAACAGTTTTTTACTGTACTCTTTTGCCAGGATTTCCAATTGTGTCTGAGTGAGCACGCTCTATCTAAGGTATCATCTCGGCTTCTGGGCTCTATTGAGACCAAGTAGCAAATTAATTATTATTTAAAAAAATAAACCACCATTACCAAGCCATTCGAAAAACATCCACTGTTGCTGCTTAAAAGCTTAGATGAACGAAAGGGTTTCGAAGCATAATTCGGAATGCTAAAGTTCCAGATTCCATAACCAACTATGAATTATCTCTATGTAATAAAACCAGGGATTGTATTCTCGACAATTATGCAACTCGGTCGAAGATATTAGAATGTAAATCGTGAGAACTTCTGCTTCAGAATATCAGATGTGCTTTAATAGTTATTTAAATCTCTGTATTAACTTGTATGTTTTTATATGTCATTCGCTTTGTTAGAGGTCGCAGCATTGAGGTCGTATAATGATAGGAAAAGAGATTAAAAAAACAGTATGAATTTTAAAAAAAAGCAACATCATGTTCAATTTAAATGCACACCGCATTAATCATATCGTCTGATGATTTTGATGGAGCAACCAATTCAATTGTACCCCCGAAATCTTCGTCACAAATTAAGCCAATGACCCATGCTGCCCAATTCTCTGAAATTCTAACACATTAGTCCACTTGAACTAAGTAATTAAAGCATTTATAACTGTGATGTATTTCTATGAAGCTATGGAAGCCACCAAGGAATACTAACAAAGGGTAAGGAGACACACAGTATCGTATTTCTAAAGTGATGACAGATTCTATTAAGAACTCCTCGACCAACTATCTCGGCTTCGTGCTATTTTTATGCCAATAAAGGTCAATTAGTTTGTTGTCATGAATAGTCATTTTCACACTGTATCCACGTTACTGGGTCAACTGATCGAATCAGATCGTTTCTACCTATTACCATATTGTTCTGAGATTTCTAGAAAATTCTGTTGTGAACTTGTAACCTCTACCAATTCCGGAACCGTGTACATATTGCATTTGAAGGTCACACGCAGAGGCGAATCGTTATTATTGTTGGAAAGGTCCGGAGAGAGTTATTGATTTTCTGAGCTGTAAATAAACTCATAATCTTCAATCAAAACGGTCATTAAGCGGTCCATAATAGTCTGTATGTCTTTGAGATTAACTCTCCACCGTACTGTTACAACAATTTGACAAATGAGGTGTCTCGATCGATCCGTCTACGTCCGGACTACGTCGCCGGAGCGCCAGACTGAATAGCTAACAGCTTTAGCCAATTCGGGAGCTAAATTCGGGATAGTCAATATAATAAACTAGAATTCGTCGCAGCAATCACGTTCCAGCTTGTAATGGACCTATTTCAAAGGGTCACTTTATCTCAGCTTGCTTTTGTTGGCTCTGTCCTTAGGGTGCATTTGGCCAAACTGTGTCATCATCTGTAGTTCTTGTCATTTTGACTATCATAAAAGAAAAGTAGGCGTTCTTGATAAAATTGTTGTAGTCAGTCGTTTGTCATTTTTATGGGAGCGTCTGCCGTTTCATTTGAATCATTAATTCTTTCCCAGACGGAGGTAGCCTTTCGGGCCTAAGAAAGCTATTGTTTGTTACGTGTTACTTCGTAATGCAGTTCTCATATTACGTGTTTTCTACCTGTAATGGTGACCTGTTATCGCATTGTTATTGTATTTAAGTAATTGAGGAAAATATATGTTATGAAACTAATCATCCTACTACATGAAGTAGAAGCGTTCTTATCTTGATAAAACACTTATTATGCACACGAATCGACAGGTGTCGACGCACTTGACAACTTGTTACGTGTATGAGTTGAATCACTAATCGAGCGCCAGCCAAAACAAGGATAAGATGATCTGCGTCATTTGACGATTGTACCTGCTCTGAATTTTACAACGTCATAAGTCACTACACGTAATATTTCATGACAAAGTATCGTAAAGACACGACACATTCGATCAGAGTTTTCGTCGGCGGCTTTCGTAACAAAAATAATGGTTTATTATCAGGTCAAGTGCGGTAAATAATAATTTTGTTACGCTGTCCGACCCGGCCTTCGTTACGAGTGGTGTAATTGTCTTTTTTCTATGCCTGTTGTCTGTTGCTGAACTGCGAAAGTGTTTATTGTGTGCCATCACGCACGAGGTGACTAGATTATGGGATAACAATGGCACGGCCATTTTGTGACCTTTCAATCTAAGTAGGAACAACTCATCTTCCTTATTATAAAATAAATAATCCTACATCCTTCAAACATACGCTTTGCTACGGCTTACGAAGGGAAGTGGAAATGGGGAAAGCTATTTGTTTCCCTCCCCTCTTGTTTTCGCTTCCGATTAATTTGGGTGCGCCCTCCAAGACTGTCAAATGAGTTCCTTGGTAGACTGAACATTTTAATACTATCGATTCTAAGTTTAAGAAACTCTCATTGTCACCTTCGTCTTTTTAGAGTCTATAAGCCTTCCTCAGGGAATATTATCTACTAAATGGGATTGATGTTTCTATCAAACTGTTTATTTTGAGGTCCGTATTCTCTAAGCTCCAACACCCATTTTGATTTAATGTTCCAGCAATTTTTGATTCCATTACATGCCACAGTCATTTCGGACACTTGATGTTCCTTGATTTAACGATATCTCATCAAACTGTCGAGTCGTTTACGCCCCCGGGAAATGGTTGTGTAATGAATTGTAGATTTCCATTATATCGGGAATCATTACGAACAGAATTTAACACGCTTTTGCGATGCGTCAATAAGTATAGCTATATTGACGCTGATGGACTGATTTCACCATTTGAATGAAAGTGTGGTTCCATTACTTGAATGAAAACACCGTTGATGACAGTCTACCTTGCCTATGCAACACAGAATAATGTTTGTACATAAACAATTTTATCATCGTGACAGTTTTCGCGGAGGACGAGATAAATAGAGGCGAAACTCTTACTGGTTGGCGTATAATAAACTTTTGTGTTGCTACACCGAAAGTGGAGACAGGCGTATTCGCATTACGTTAAGTTAATAATTTAAATGGTCCCGGGAAATGTGCCAGACCCAATTTTCGTTACAAAATTTACTTATTTGATTTCCATCCAAAATGTTTGCTTTTATATTTTAACCAGCATTGAATTCGAGTCGTAAATTAAGGTTTTACGATCTGACCTTGAACTCCTAATTTAGTTCAAATGTATTCGTTTTCAATTCTAAGATTCTATTGACTCCTGTCGCCGTCGTCAGACTAACCACATTCTACCACTTCAATCACCGGACCTCACCCGGGACCCAGGGCAACCGTTTTAAATTGTGGATCAAATTATATAAGTCAAGATCCCTTTCATAAGATCGGATTACTTACGTAATTTGTAAACTCCACAAAAGGATGGAGCCATGTCAAAGGTTGCCGCTAATGCCGAGATCTTGCTAATTGTTGGAGCTTTAAAACCACTTTTTGTGCTTAAACTTGTTATATTATTGATTTTGTCTAAGGTGACGCAATGGGGTTTTTGAATGTTTATAAATAACTTGTTGGTTTGCTTTAAAGTTGTTAGTTTTTTGTTTGGGAGGTGTGGCACGAAATTATGCATGCATTTATGTATTGAAAACATATATCACGCTAATGAAGATATTCTATAACATATCTGGGTGCTTAAGTTTACATGTTTTATTCAATCTGACAGTCTTGGAACTAATGAGGCGTCTCATTTTAGCCGTGAGGGTGTATCGATTCTCGGTAATTATATCAAGTTAATGGACAAAAGCTCTTGTCTTAAGAATTGGATCAAGCGATCATCTCGATACCCAGGAGCTTTTATTAATTAAAATATTAGCTAAGGATGTTAATGGGATTTCCTCATGGATGATTCATAAAGATTCGTTTCAATAATCTGTATCATAATTATGTACCTACTCTTGTACGGATAATATTTTGGTTGCTGATAACTTGAAATCATCCCATTATTACATATATGCATACATATTTTCAATGGTGTCATAGTGTTCTCGAAAGACACCAAATTGCTGAAATTTTCACTTTATTGTTATTTGTGTTTTATTATTAAATCACAATGGCGGCGCTAATGGACATCAATTAAGGCTTTACTACCTAGGTTTAGCTTTGAATTTTGCTCAACTATAAAATGGCACGATTAATTTATTCATCACCGTAAATGCCAACTTGTAAACTCTAACTTTAGAAGGCTCGTAACTTTCTACTTAGATTTTGAAGGAATGTGGTCGACATTTTGTCATGTAGACGAAATTACTACGCTCAGATGGAAGATTGGTTATCGGAGTATATAATGTTATTAGCACCCAGGTGTTTGCTGGTCCATAATACTCCAGATATAATCTATTAGATGCTCTTACCAAATTGTGGGAAGTTTGGAGTGGTATTCCACAAAGTTGTCGACACAGTTGATAAATTTGAAACTGTTACTAAGTGGAATTATCGAACAATACGTGTTACCTCATTGAGCAAATTGATATCTTACTTAATATTAAATGGAAAAGTAGGTTGAATAATTGATCGTACGAGCTACATGGAAAATTAATCCGGTAATAAAATAATCATTTTACATGACCAAAATGTGTCTGGAATTGCTTTTGGATTCGTATTACATCAACCACGTCTGTTTTTATTTATCTGTGACCGATATGCTAGAGTATAGAGTTTGCGAAGCCTATTATTGAAATTATGATAAGCGACAAAAACATGAAAAGGAATGATAGTAAAAACAATGACTGATAAGACAGCATCACCTTCACTGTCACTTTTTCTTGCTCAGCTATGCCTGGTTTACCGCAAGTCACGATTTCTCGTGGTAAATGTCTTAAGATTTGTCCCTGGCATAGTTTTAGGATTCCGTATGTCCGGATGAAAAAACGAAACCCTTATAAGATCACTCGGGGTACGGGTACTTTCACCAATACGATTGCCTTTTATGACCAACGTCAAGAACTTTACGTCTGAAACTAATTCTCTTCTTTGAAGTCAGATTGTTAACCTATCTTTTCTTTATTTTTCCAGATCTAGTCCACTGCACAAACGAGCCCAACGTGTCGATACCACAGCTGGCCAACTTGCTGGTTGAGCGCACACAGAACACCAATTGGGTGGTGGTGTATAAAGCTCTAATAACCGTACATCATCTACTAGCATATGGGAATGAGGTAAGCAGTTCTTCATCTACTCTTGGGGGAAGGTTTTATGTACCACCATAGCTTTAGCATAAACAGGGTTGTTTTTTAAAACATCATTGCAATTTAGATAATAAACCAACGAGCTGCATGCTCTATAGATCTGAAACAAGACAGCGTCTTCGAAGGAAACAGAAGTTTGTAATTGCTTATGATGGCTGTACAGTCTCCTATTTATGGTCTTAGAGTGATTGCGTGAATGTTCATTTATTCGGTCCTCCTCGCCTGCTTTTCTTTAAGATGTTTAGAGAGCGTCATAAGAGAGGCTTCCCTCGTCGATTGGAGCGTTCACTTGAAAGTGAAAAGTGACACATGTGCGTCTATGATACAGGTAGCTTCATCGCCTCAGGGCCTGTTTTCGGGGATTTTTGATGTTCATGGCCGTGACCAGTTATCAATTAGGTCCTTGCATCTTTAATTTGAATTTTTAAACGTACCTATGAAATGTCTACTTGTAACTAGTCCTCTAACTAACCTATGCCTTACCATATATGTCTCTCGTCAGTTAAAATGTGTGCGCTGTTTCAAACGTAACTCCAATGGAATTGCTCAGTGGAGTTACGCCGAATTTTCGTCGGAGTGCACATCAAACGGGTGTGTGTGTACAAGCTGTACGATGTCCGTAGTTAACTGCAACATCAATAGGTAAATAAGGTTTAAGTATTCTGGTTTTAGGATGTTTCGTTGCGAATGTGAAATCCGCTAGTCCGTTATACAATACAGGACCATCTTCGGGTTTTCTTTAAATGTTTTTGTTTTTAGTTCAAAATTATATGAAAGAACCAGATCCCAGATTTGAGGTCAATGTCAAACTTATTTCCTTTTGGGGAACAAAATATTCAAAGCACCACCTGCTACTATACTATCCTTCAACACTATCATTATTGCAATTATTTGTAGTGTGATGGAAGTGGCGTCCAGTAAACTTTCGGTGTAAGGCTATCAGAAGTATATTTGTCATGCTCGATAGCCATACACCATCAAGTAGTTTACCGTGCCTTGCTCGCTGCAAACTTGAGGCTAAACTGAATCATGTATTTTTGGCATTGTCAACTAGTTTTTCATTTACAAAACATTTATAACGCCTTACCACAAAAACAAACACCTATTGAACGCTCGTCTAAAAAAAGTGTACAGTCGAGTTCAATAATATGTTGGCAATGTCAGTGATTCAAAATATTGTGAGCATTGGTAAGCACAATAACTTCTACACAACTATAGATCAAAAATATGTCCTCATGTGAACGGTTCAATAATATATAATTTACTTGACGCAATAATATCTGATCACCTTTTAAAAAATATATATCTATACTGTATTAACTTCAATAATATCTGAGCAGGGTAAGCTTCATAATTATCTGTACATGCATAGGAAAGTATATCATTTGATCGAATGAATAAGATCCAGTTTACATTGTTACAGAAATGTCAGTATTTCAATTGTTTTCCGCGCGAATCATTTTTAGGTATTTTAAAATGTGTTTTTCAATGCCGCATCTTTTCGTGCCGCTCGGTCATTTAAGAATGGTGAAAAAAAAGCCATCTGTCATTTATCTATCTATCTATACATATAATAAAATAGTAGGAAAGTCAAAACTGTACATTGAATATTTATTTAAAAGAATACTTGGGGTGTGATCTACAATCGATACCGAAGCCAAAAATATAGTTTTTAGAATTTTTGTCTGTTTGTCTGTATGTATGTCCGGGATAAACTCAAAAAGTACTGGACGGATTTGAATGATTCTTTTTTTGTTGTATAGGTATTAAGTCTGGTCAAAACATAGGCTATAATTTATTTTGAAAACTTGAACAACTGGCGCAGAACCGCAACAGACCAGCTAAACTATAAGAGATACAAAAATGGTGCCATAGCATAAATTGTTCCACGTGATGAGCATTTTCTGCTAAGAAAATTAGTTTGAAGATCTGGAACACCTGATGTGAAACTCCAAGAGCCCGGCTACACTATAACATTATACAGGAATAACGTCTCAGCAAAGTTGTTCGGCCTAATGAGCACTCTCTGTGGACATATAAAAATTGAAGATCTGGAACACCTGATGTGGAACTCCAAGAGCCCAGTTACACTATAACATATACAGGAATGACGTCTTAGCAAGAGTTGTTCAGCGTGATGAGCAGTCTCTGTTGACGTATAAAAATTGAAGATCTAGAACACCTAATGTGGAACTCCAAGAGCCCAGCTACCCCGCGGTGGTGGACGCCCACGGTGTCGGACGTCACAAGACGATCTCCGGCCACCATAGGCGCGGGCAAGCGGGCGGCGAGTAAAGGGCAACTCGCCGTCCGGTGTCGCTGGCATAAGCAACAAGATCCGCGTACGAAGTCGCGGGCAGAAGCTAGTATAGCAATATGATTCGACCTGAAGTTAAACAACTTTGGCACCACTTTTAAAGGACTTTTTTTTCGTGTTAAAATCATTAAAATAATGAGTCCTCGCACCCAGGGTAAAGCATGAGGGACTGTCAGACTCGTACTGATTTAAATCCTCGGTCTCCTTCAATAGCCTTTTGCGTCCCAGGGTCACGGTAATCCGAAAAGATCCACGACCCCTGCAAGCTTTGTCCCTCTAATGGGGGGCCCTGTCATTACGCTGACACTCTTTGAGGCGCGCGTGGAACGCGCCATCGACCCGGGCATAGTACATGGGCAGTCGCCCATTACTCGCCACCCATCGACGATCGCCACAACCAACGCCATCGCCTGCCGACCTCTGTCGCCGTGGGCGTGTACCACTGCGGCTGGGGTGGAGGGAGGATGCTGTCCTCTCCCTCACGCAGCGCGCCTCCTTCTGCGAGCATGAATGCTTCGCAGAAGGAGGCGACTGCGATTCCCATTCCGTCTCGCCCCGCAGTATGGCCTCGACCAATGCCGGGCGCGAGAGGTCCCCGCCTATCGCCGTCGTGAGAACACGGCAGTGCTCTGCCCTAACGGGGCAGTCCTGCACCGTATGCTCCACCGTGTCCTACGGGCGATCCTCGCTGACCTTTAAAAGACTAACGAAATTATAGATGAGAATTGAATGGAAAAGAAAAGAATATCAAACTATACTTTTTATTTGACAAGTATAACTAAGAAAATAGTACAGTAATGTGCAAACAAACATTGACTAACTTCCGTTAAAATAAAAAATAAAAGCAATATTTTTATCTTGAACTAAAACTAATCTTAGTTATTAATTGTATAAAACGTGTCTTCTTAAATCAACAAAGGACCATACAAAAGATATTAACTATAATTTGAAATTGGTCGCCATTTAGTTAATCCATAATATCCATAACATTATCTATTGGCGGGCCTAAGTTAATATTTTGTGTATGACCCGTTCGCATCAATTACAGCTTGTAATCGAGCTCTCATCGACTGTACCATATTGTGGCAATAATCTCTATTTCTATAACTATTCCAGATTGCATGTGCATGAGCCTTTAAATTCTCTTCCGTGCGAGTTTCGTTACTGTCCCAATTCTGGACCATTAATCCCCACAGATTCTCTATGGGGTTAAGATCCGGGCTTTTCGGTGGAATTTTTATTAATTCCAAGTCATCTTGCTCAGATATCCAATTTTGTACTCGTCTGGCGTTGTGAACGGAACTGTTGTCCTGAATGAATGTTATTCTGTGATGATCAGGATAAACAATTCTTGCACTTGGTAAAAACACGTCTTTCAAAATATCTAAATAGGCATCACTCCCCATTCGGCCAGCTATTTCGCACAACTCTATGGGTCCACCCGAATTCATCCACCCCCAAAACCCGATCGAAATGCGTCCACTACGACGATTTGGCAAAACATTGTTTTCTTCATATCGTGTATTGTTTGCACGATACAAAGAGACTCGCCCGTCCGCTGAAGAAACAAAAACTTTCTCATCCATAAAAGCGACGTGTTCAAAGTCATAATTTAAATATCTGACGGCAAATTGTAAACGTAACATTTTATGCCTTTCCGTTAATACAATTTTTTTAGCTGGAATCCGATGACGAATTCCGACATCATTAAGCCTTCGTCGTACAGTTAAACTAGAAACAGCCAGCTCAGCTGCAAATGAAGACGTTCTTATAAATCGTGCATTTCGAACACTTTCAACTAGTTGCACATCTTGATCATGGGTTGTTTTTCTAGGTCGGCCACAAGACACATGGTTTCTAAGATTTCCTTCATCTTGCCACCTTTTCCACCATAATGTTACAGTATTTCTCTGTTAAAGAACGATTTTATTTAATGACCATATTATAGGTTAGATGAAAACATAATTATAAACGAATACCTAAAATTGCTTACCGATATGCCTAATTCTAGTGCAATGTCTGATTTCGGAATACCATCCTCACACATGTAAACAATTTTATGTTTTGTGTGCTCGTCAATTCTATACATTTTTTTTTTCAAATTCGTAGATGTATACTAAAGTAATAAAATTGCAACGAGCGCAAATTGTATAATTTTATATGAATGACGTGTGCGTCAGTTATAACTTTTTAATAAAAAAAATGCGTTTGAAGGAAAAAAACAGGCCAGTGATACATAAATAATTTTGCAAACTCCTTGATCAAGAAATTTTAAGATTGCTAGTTATCTCTATGACGTAGTAATAGGGTTGAATTTTAATTACATTTACTTGTTCAGATATTATTGTATTCATGTGTGCTCACATAATTATTGTGAATCTTACACTGTTCAGATAATTATGGTCTTAAAGTTGTTCAGATAAAAATGTCCCTTTGGCTGTATACATGTTATTGAGAAAAAGTAGTCACATATTAATGAATCTGAATCTTGATCACAATTTAATGATGCTTGTAGTTGTCACAATATTTTGAAATATTTTGATGTTCATATATTTTTGAAGCCTAGACGTGCCAACATGTTAATGAACGCGACTGTACCTCCAAAACGGCCCTTATTATCAACGTAAAATGTCGTTTTGACGTTGACAGTTTTTTTAGACAAGTGTTCAACGGATGTTTATCTTTCTTGCGGTAAGACGGTCTGGTTTCCATTTGAATCAATATCTTGTAGAAGGCTAAACATGATTATAATTCAATCGTGGCGAAGGGTTACAGACTGGTTCCAATCAACCCCACATTTCCGATGTCTGCATTAGGTCCTAATCAGATCGGAGGGCGTTTCACCCTATATGAGTCATAGGTACTCGAGGCATTACTGTGAATTTTAATATTGGAAAAAACCCCAACTGCATTTTTGCTCGAATTGGTTTTAACCTTTCTATTGCAATGAGGTAGGTTTTGGCAGACTTAGAATGAAAAGAATCAGTAATACGTGACGTAGACTGTGGTCTACATTTTGTCATAGAGAGGCAGCCTCTCCTTAGCAGTGGGAATATTTGAGGCTGATGATGAAATTATGGTGATAGTATGTGTTAGTAGTATGTGATCAGAGGCTCCAGTAGGACTTTAAACGATTTTGTGGCATAAAGTAAACGGGAACATTAACAGTTATTCGATGGAATAAAATAGTTCCTCGTTTAACAATAGAGGCGTTTTTTTTTAATTTTACGTATTATCGGATCAACGCCGTAAACACTTCAAGTACGCTGTGGGTAAAATACGGAAATCTTGTGCTAAGGCCTCAGCATATCAACCTATCCCAAACTTAAAACATTTAATAGAGGAACATGAACCTTCTGATTTTGTGATAAAGTTGAAAATCTATTAAAAAAAAATAGATTTGGGTAAGTTAATATACTGGCGTCTTCTGTAAGACAGATAAATTGGAATCGGATGCAGTTAACGACCTGTTTAGTTGTTTTTAAGTATCAACATGCGTTTTCTCCTAAAAATATCAAAGACCTTTTATGGAGGCATCTGCTGATTATACTCAATAATGTTATGGAAACTGTAAATTTTTATGGCTACATAAAGATCAGGCTTGGGGATATGCGCTGTTAAACACGCAGAACTAAGTGATTTGTATTAATTAATGTTTAGCAGACAAGATGGTTGTAATTGGTAGATGGTAGTCATTCATCAGCGATTAATGAATTCTTGATCTTCCAATGACATTCGCTCAAAGACGTTTTGATACATGACGAACAAAATCGGCCTTCAAGTACCACCTTGCAGTATAGCGTTACTCTTAGATTGTTTTATACCAACACTCGGGTCCACGTTTTTTAGTGAAAGCCTTGTGTTGCTTGAATACATATTAAGATATAATTTGTTCAATGATATTTTTCTAATAGCTGCATTTCTGGGATACTATAACTATTGTTTTATCTACTCAAATGCTTAATAGCAATTTGACACTTCGATTTTAGCGTAATATCACGGAAGTTAGCAACTTTCCCAACATACAGTTTACGCCAGCTTCTCAGCAATTCTATAAATAACCATTTTGCCAAAGATAATTTGGAATTTCAAGGCTCAAATTCTCTCAAAACGTGAATTATTATTCTCATAGACGTAAACGCAAGTATTGTTGATTGTTTGTCGCGTAATTTATGTATGTATGCGTGTTTATTCCCACGTAAAACAGCTGTATATACTTGAATGAGTTCTCAGTATTGAGTCACGTTTTAACCATTGCTGGTGTGCTTGGGGTGAACAGTAAGTGTCCAGCCCGTGGAATGAAACGGCACCCTGACTCCCGAACACCATCCTGTCGGAATTCGGGGCCATATTGTAACCCTTCGAAACACTGACGCACCGATCGATGGAACACTAAAAATCTATTTGGTGCCCGACAAAATTCGTTTCAATTTTACGATACTTACTCGTCGCATTTGTACCAGGTCTTTGGTACAGAGCTTCGGCCAGAATTCAAGACAGAATAAAAATATTAACAGACTATTCAACTTCCTTCAGGAGTGACTTGATTCAATATTGCTCTCGTTTCTGATTCAATTTTTGCTCCCACGACCGCAATTCACTTAGATGTAACACACATTACATTATATTCATCCACAAAGAGAGGTTCCCCCGTCTGTTCATCTAATTCTAACGTAATTCCATTCCATCTTTCCTTTTACGACACTCAAGAGAGGCTCACACACATTCGCGGAGGAATATCTATGAGGGAAAAAGAACTGGAGTGCTTTATGCACTTGACCTCCATAACTTAGCATAATCAGCCTGTTCTGCTGCTGACACACAGGCCCCTTCTCTGTGAGACGAGGTGGGCTGTAAGCCACCATGAGGGCCCAGAGCGGGTTGGTGGATGTCGCATGTCTTCGTATTATTTGGTTCTGTTTCTTTCACCGTTTTGAGAGCAGTGATTAAATAAATTAAGTAACGCGCTTTGATACGACACATACTTTGTAAGTAAGGTCTGATACCACTGGGCCTCCATTGCTCATTACCTTTAATGAAGATAAAATCGAAACCTCGTCTCGAAGAGTATATTAGTTGTGCATAGCAGCCGTGAACCCGTTACTAATGAATGTGAATCATTCAATTTCTCGCCTATCAAATCAAGGATGGAGGTCAAAACGTTTATCGGCACTTTGGAAAGATATCTATAATTCAATAGAAACGGGGACTTTTTCACATCATTTCATAGAACATTATCAAGGTTTTATCCCCTTATCTAAATGTCAGAAACCAGCTGGCAATACCAAAGTTAATGAAATCGCCGTCTACGCATTCCATGAATCAAAATTGCTTATCTGCGGAAATCGTAAAGTTTTAATAGTTGCCATGGACTTGATGGGTTTCATTCATTAATTTTGTTACTAGGAGAAATACATTCTATCGATGAAGTCGGCGGACCGAGGACCGCCGATATTAGTTCTTTCATTGAAATATAAACCGGCTGGAATTGATTCAGCTTACACTCATGATGCCCTATTTTTATGTGGGGATCCGATATTGGCTCCGAAGTCGTCCATTTTTAACGAGCATACTTTTCTTTGCCGCTGAAACTTTTTATCCACACGAGACTTCAATATTTCAAGATGAATGTAAAGTTCGAAAACAACATTCAAGTCCTTGAGAAAAAGTTGACACAGTTATAAAAGAGAACGTCTTTAATGATGCGGTATCTTCTCGATATCAATCAGATGCCTCGCGTGACCCCTGCACTGCAATACGAGGTAGTTAATCAGCCAGGCCCCAGACGTGTATTTCGTAATACAATGACAGGCCAGAGGCGGGGCTCTACGTAATAAGCACCTCGACATCTTTACAAAAAAAAACAAACGTCATTGTCAGTGACAGCTAGTTGCAGTGTTGCCAAGTGCAAAAAATATTAACGTGTTTCTGAAAGGATGAATACGTTACGCGCGGATTTACACATGTGTTTATTTTTTGAACTGTCAGAGATATGAGAAGCGGTGTTCTATTTTAACAGTTTTCTTTTTAATTTGCGGTCTGTTGTCGACATGTAGTTTGTTTACGTTGATAAAATATACGTAACTTGTTCATTGGCAGTATCTGTTCTTTGTACTAGAATAATAGATGAAGCTGTTTACTATACCTGATGCCTTGATCACCTACTTATACTTATGTGTAGAAAATATCTTAGTTTTAAATACATACGTTATATTATCATCGGTAAACATGTTTTCTCATTATCTGCTTTCGTACTTTGGATTTGTGACTGTTTGATAGCAAGAGGCTCGCCCCCTATTACATAATTATGGGAATTATGGTTGTATCTAGTAAAAAGATTAATCTTTACTAAACTCTTTGGTGATTGTGGGGGTTAAAGTATGGTCCTGCCGGAGTAAGGGCAACTGAAGGAACTAAGGGAGCTTTTAGTCAGTCTGAGAGGGCGGAAGGTGTCATTAGATTATTTTACCAACAAAAAAAAAGTATGATAAATGAGTTGAATAGTTACACGAGCCGAATCAAAACAAGTTGATAGGAAATTATTTTCGCTGTTGTTATACAATTTTTTTTATCCATACTCGTGCCTTATCAAATATTAATTTACCGCGTCACGCTACGGCTATTAATTTCCCGTACAAATAGACGCGCGAGCGCATATACGTACATAACAGTATTATGTAATTTATTGCGGATGATATTTTTGGCAAGTATGTTAGCATTCCTTTATCTCCCGTCGTGTATTGTATTATTATTTATAAGAAAAAGGTATCTTTATTATATCGTAGGGTAGGGGTGACTTGTATGTCCTGGGTGTCGAGTCTGCTAATTATTAGTCAGAATGGCGCAATAATTGTAGTGCTTATTCGAACCATTTTTTACTGCTGAGTAAAAAATGGTTCGAAAATTAAAACGCCATTGTGGCGCCATTCTGACTAATAATTAGCAGACTCGACACCCTGATGGAAGGCGGTCACCGTAGTCTATAGACCCTCGCCTGCGCGTTGCCGACACTGCAACTTCCTCAAACCCTTATTGAGGGTGTCAAAAAAGTAGGAAGTAGCGTTATTGTAGTAATAGCAATTGTTTCGGTGAAATGTGTTTACACCACGGGTCACCCAGCTGTTGGTACAACGATTCTTTTGATTGAAAAATGTTGTCGAAATTGTGATCAGGCCTACTGTAATGAGATATGCCTAAAATAGGGTGTTCTTGACAACCTGTATTAGATATCTCAAAAAACGATTTTCCAACGCCAATGCTCAGACTCAACAACGAAACATTTATTTGACAGGCGAATATCTGATCTCCGATTATGAGATTACAAATCCAGATATTTCTGTCATTTGGATTACGTCTATCAGAAATTACCGAAATTAGAAATTTCTTGTCATAAGTTATCTGTCATATTAAGGCCTCTTTTCCCTCCTTCCACCTTTCGCGTTGTAATGCGATTGTAGGCCAATATTTAAAAAATGAGTCCAGCTCATCTCGCCATCGCCTTCTGAGTCTGCCGCGGTATCGTTTCCTGCCAGTTGGGCTCCATAGAGTGGTTATTTTATCTCACTGCTCCTCCGACATGCGGCAGATATGACCATCAGTCCAGTTGCACTTCAACCTTGAAACTATGAGACCTGCATCAGCTATTTGGTTAATCTGTTATAATCCTAGTTTATTAGTAACTTCATATTTTTGCCGTCTATCCACAGCCTTTCTAAGTTTATAATATAGCCTATCTTTCACACAATCCATATATTTTTCCCTTGCGCTGATCTACATCATAACATCCGGTTTTCCCACGGTGCATTGACTTACACTACTCGCACTGTGACATTAATTCTAATTACCGAGGTTATCAAACAGCCTCATCTGACACTCCCACCTTCTTTCGGGACCTGTTCAACCGCTAGCGAGAAGCGAGGAATCTGAGCAGGATATTCGGCAAGGTGGTGATTTAAGGTTGAAGTAAAGAGCTGCCCTGATTGGTTACCAAGAGTCGGAAGATAAAGTGCTTTTAGAAAATAGCTGGCAAAACCTGTTCAAGATTGCCGCATATGGCAAAATGGCATAGTAAGAAGATCCTTTACTTAATATTATTGGGTGGAACAAGGCTGCTAATGATGATGTTGAGAAAACCTAGCAATTTTTGGCAAACAGCATCAACGCAGAAGCCACGGGTGAAAACGGTTAATTACAAAGATTCTCAATAAAAAGCGAGTGTTCAGTCTGTCACACGAGGGTATACTGAATGACTCATTGATAGCGTTAGCGTCTTTTTAGACGCTTTTTACCCGACTGCGCGACGCAAAGGAGGGTAATGTGTTTATCAGTCTATGTATGTATGTATCTATGTATGTAAGTATGTATGTATGTATGTTTGTTTCTATGTGGCGTTCTAGAGACCAAATGCGTAGGCCGATTTTGATAATTTTTACGTCAATCGATTCGTCTTAATCTTGCGAGTGTCACTAAAGACATGACAGTAAACAAAATTCACCACAGCGACAACCAGACGCCATATTGTTAAAAAGAAAAAAAAAATGTCGATGAACTATATCATGTGGGGTATCGTTGAATAGGTATTTTAAAATCATCTTTAGGTTCCCTTTATCATTTTTCATTTTAAATAATAGTTTAGGATATATAACGATTTAAAGTTGTTTAGCAAAACAATAATTCTATGAATAATAACTAAAAAGTATGTAATAAAAAAAAATTAACGAAAAACAAAAAACCCGACTGCTTTAAAAAAACTAAAAAGAAAGAAACAAGTCCAGTAGTTAAGAATTCACTCATTCACACTCACAGTCGGGGCCCGTTCAAATTATACCAATCAAATCTTTCCAACGGGCCCCGACTGTGAGTGTGAATGAGTGAATTCTTAACTACTGGACTTGTTTCTTTCTTTTTAGTTTTTTTAAAGCAGTCGGGTTTTTTGTTTTTCGTTAATTTTTTTTTATTGATCTCTTAACAAAGTGGTTGAAAAAATTGGTTGTAACCATTGTACAAACCGTGAAAGTAAAATTTCACTGACATGCTCAGGGTTAAAACGTTTGGAAATGACCTTGTCCGTGACTATTCGATATGATGCATACTGCCGGTAACCCTGTATTATTTACAATCTCGATTGCCGATAGCTCGTTTGCTATAGCTAGTCGCCTCCTCGCTTGTAGTGGGACATATACCTTTTCAGTTATTGAAACATGCACACAACCATCGACGTCATAAAGCGGAAAACTAATAGACAATTTACATGCTGAAGTTTCATTAAAAGGTATAAAAATTAACTTGTATTGTGAATCAACTAAGGAAAAGTGCCTTACATAGGTAAGGTGTTGATGAATGGCATCGAGGGAATAGGGTATTTTACAGCATAAATAAATGGATAACTGTTTACTCCATCAGAAAGTATTGAAAAAGAATGGACACGTATTATTTGTTTCCTTGCGTGAACCAAAATTGACGAAGATATAACGATAACTTTAACTGGTTTAACATTTGAATTTTTGAGTCAAATTCCTTCATCATTATCAGCCACTCATGGACACAGGCCTCCTTTCTGTGAGAGAGTGTGGAATATAATCCACCACGCGGGCCCAATGCGGGTTGGTAGATGTCACATGGCTTCTACTTTTATTTCTAGGACATGCCACCTTATGTAAGTTAATCATATGGTTTTCGAGCTTTTAGGCTTGGGCTAAATATAGCTATGATGGCAGTAGATTCAAATGTCCAGTACTGGACTGCACTAGGCCGAGTTAATTGAATAATTGATGATGGTGTCAATTGCAGCTTTCGCACTACCCAGAGCTATTATTAAATGTGATAAAATTCATGTTAAAGATTCCATTGTTTCTCTTAAGCCTTTTTATCAGGGGTGAGCGTGAGGCTGCCTTAAATGGGCTTAATGGCCTTTTACATACAAAAATACGGAAACGGTCGATTCACACAGCTTCGGGCGGTCAAGCAGTACCAGGCATACGTCACTGACTGCTCACTAGTTCATGTATGTTAATCACTGGCTAACTACTATAGCAGTTCGTATATTTTGATAATTGGTTGACTGCTCGAGTGTATTTTGATTACTTGTTGCTTTTTCTAGCAGTCCATGCCATAAAGAGCCAAGAAACTGCTGTAGTATTCAGACATTGAAAATGTACACTTCCAATATATTGTGTTTATTTAAATCGAATTCTTTTCACTTTCGCCTCTAGCCTCTAGGTATTTCACGGTACAGCAAAAGGATTATGTCGCTTTTTTTATCAATTTTCAAAAACATTTAGCTGAAACTAATTTGCTAAACAATGTTGTAGTGAGTTTTACTGATAATGTATTATGGTGTTGCTACGCGATTTGGGGGCGTTGTACGTTCAATTAATAACCATATTAATCTATATATATAAAAGAACAGGGGTTTTTCTTTTGACACGACTACAGCCGAAACCGCTAAACGCAGAAACTTGAATTTTGGACAGCATTTGCAGTCTACCATGTAGATTGGCAATAAGACGGGATTTTGCGAAAATCCTCCTCTAAGGGGGTGAAAAGGGGTGAAATCGTTTGTATGAAAAATCTTATTCCTTGGGTTTATAAACTTGAAACTTACCACGAATGAGAACACACGTAAATAAATAAGATTAGAACCATTATTTTTTTTAAACTACCCTCCATTGGTAATCTAGGGGTTGTTAAAGTTTGTATGGAAAAATCATAATGCGTGAGCTGAAGAATTTGAAAATCAGTATTTGTATACTAGATAAGAATTAATCAAACACGTGTTTTTGGATTTTTCGAAAATCACCCCCTAAGTTGGTGAAAAGGGGTATTCAAGTTTTAAAGGGAGGATATTAAACCACTAAACGTAGAAACCTGAATTTTGGATGATAGTGGCAGTTTATAATGTCAGTAAGCATTAAGAAAGGATTTTGCGAAAATCTACCTCTAAGGGGGTGAATAGGGATGAAAATCTTTGTATGCAAAATCTTATTCTTTGGGTTTATAAACTTGAAACTTGGTACGAATGTGAGTATAAGTAAATAAAAAAGATGGATACTATTTTTTTTCAAAACTACCCTCCATTCTTGGGTTTTGCGAAAATCACCCCCTAAATTTTGAAAGAGGTTGATTAAGTTTTAAGGGAAGGATAAGGAGGGTGAGCGGGAATTACATTCACTGAGTTCGAAGTTAGAAACACGCGCAGACGAAGTCGCGGGCAAAGTGCTAGTTACTCATAATGTAGATGATATTATAATTGCGAAATTAGTGTTTTTTTTTTCCTTTTCTACCCTAAAGATTGAAAGCGTTTTAGTGGTACACAGATAGATATATTATTAGAATTAATAATGTACGTCTTCTATAGGGAGACTAGCTTCAGCTCGCGACTTTGTTCGCCTGAAGTTTTGAGCACTGACCTACCGTGTCGCACCCCGTCATCAGCCCACGTTTTTACTTTTTAAGATTTGCTACACAAAAAAAAAGTAATAGTTCTAAAATACCTTATGTAAATACCATTAATAGCGTTTAGAACATCGGAACCGGTTTAGCTTCCTACCAGAAACAAGAAATAGAATTGGAACATCATTTCGAAGACATTACTCCAAAAAAATAAAAATACATTTTAGTCTTTATAACTGCACAGAGTAAAGATTGAGCCATTGTCCAGCAGTGAGACTATATAGATCAATAAATAAACGATGGAGTTAGGCTGCCTTTCCACCAGAGATGCGCTATGCTACGTTGCTAAGGATGCGTTTGATATCCACCAATCATACTCATTATGTGTGTGTGCGTTTTGAAAACAAATGAATATGATTGGTGGATGTCAAACGCATCCGTAGCAACGTAGCATAGCGCATCTCTGGTGGAAAAGCAGCCTTATGCCCGAACAAACATAAAAAAAAAATACACACATCCGAATTGAGAACCTCCTCCTTTTGGAAGTCGGTTAAAAATTGGTATTACTAGTATAGATTTGTTCACACAATCTTTTTTTAAACATCCCAACAATGACATACGTATCTGTTAGCAACTTGTATCAAGACGGATTTACTTACCTACTGTAACAACTACTACAAATAATATGTCGACAATGTGACCACTTGTGTCAATAAACGTACTCTATTTGTATGTGTAGTACTATATACCTAGTAACATACATAACTACGATGGAACTAGACTAATCGAAAACAAGTAGGTACGTCTATTCTGGTCTAGTTTGATGCTATGGTCTCCTAGTAAGAAATAGACATCGTCTTTCAAGCGATCCGAAGTTCTAGACCGAGTTTAGTTTTGTGTGAATGTTTCAAAAATGGGCAATTGGAAAAATAAAGGGCTTCACACACAGCAGCTATAATGTAAAGATCTACATTATATCATGATACATGTCATTACATCTTTCCATAGGGGTTCGAAGATGTAAAAATATACATTATAGCTATCGTTTGTGGTCTCCTGACGATTTCTATGGAAAGATGTAATGAGATGTATCGTGCTGTAATGTACATCTTTACATTATAGCTGCTGTGTGTAAAGCCCTTTAAAGAGTGGGTTTAGTCAGTAAGAGCCTGACAGTCCTTTCGGTTCCATTCAGGGACTCATTTGATTTGATTTTCCCACATAAAAATTACCCTTTGCGCCTTTTGGCTTTGTTTTGTTCTATCTCTTGCTTGGGTCCCATCAGCTCATTTAGTTATTTATTTTCCTTCTCCTCCGCTACTCTTTTCTGATTAATTTCGTTGCAAGATCCAAGACAGTTAAAACATTCTCCGGGCCTCGATGATCGCTTCATTTTCTCAGCGCTTTTCTGGTGGTCGTCACGGTTGATTCTCGCTTTCACAAGCTTCCGTGGTTTGGGAATAGTCTTAAAAAAAGTTCCTTCTGGTCCACCGAGTCATATAACTGATATTCTATTGGCGATGCTTTGAAAGGGTTTCCTTTTCAACTCTGGTTACTAATAATGTGCTGGTTACTGATAACATACCGCCCGATCCCCAATAAGCCCTAATGGCACAATTTTGAGCCACCAAACCCCGACCGATTTTAAACTGTATTTTTGGAAAAGTAAGTCTTTAAATCGGTCAGGGTTCGGTGGCAAAAAATTTTTCTCGGCGCTCGACAGGTTATGAGTTGGACAGCGGAAACTAGATTTGTCTACCATCCTCGATCGGTTATAAGGCTTATCTTCACCAGTGGAGGTCCTGAGATATAAAATAATGATGACGTCAATGATGTCTGGTTGCCAAGCAACTTATATTAAAGATTTGAGAGTATGAGGGGTCTGTATCTACGTCAAATATTAGAGCAATTTCTCTTTGTGACAAATATAGATTAGAGAGTCAATTTGACATCCAAAAATAGATTGTTATGAAGCAGGGCAATCAATATCATAGCAGAAGAAAGCAACAGTTTGTTACCTACGCAGAATACACTCGCGAATAAAGGTATGGAATTACTTACTTGGAATTAATCCGGGATCTCTAAAGCATATTATTTTGTTTCTTAACATCTTTCCTATGATTTCCGTTCGATTAGTTTTTTTTCATGCCGAGGGCGGTCTTTGGATGGGTCACCAAAGTTTAGCAACTTTTGCCGAGGCCTGTTTGTAAATAAGTCTATTGTGTATGACTCTACGTCGAAGTCGAGTTCATCACCAAGGTGAGATGTCAGATCCAGATGTAACATATCATACGCGACTACTGTAGAACGTAACTTCTACCCTCGTAGAATATTGGGTGCACTTCAAGAACAGGGGTCTAAAACGCGATTATCAGAATCGTAAAATGGTCTATTCTATTTCTTATTTTGGAAACCAATATAATAGATGTAGGATACGAGGGTAAAGAAATGATAAGTCTTCATGCACTTTTTAACAATTTAATATATTCTGCGTCTTTTCACAGAATGCCCTGCCAAACGTCGTAATGGCGACTGCCCTTTATTCTATCACTCTCTCATTCTCTTGCTTTCCCTTTCAATCATGACATATCCTTCTAGTACGTTCCAAATCCCACATAGATATAGACCATTTAAACACAATTGATATTTTGAGTCTGCTTAAATGACCACCAGTTCCATTTAGATAGAAACAGTGACTCTGCTTTCTTTGGTTTTCCCGAAAAAATTCGCCAGTAAAGTGGCTTTATAATTTTGATTCTAGTGTAAGAAGTTCCTTCACATAACTATAACTAATAAGTCTAATTCGGTGTCAGTCTTCGTTATAATACCAGTATCTAGTCCAATTATTATGTCCCTGTTTCTTTGTCAATAAAGTAGTAATTGATCTGATATCATTGAAGGAGATCGGAAAATTGCTGAGGCCCTCAGGGATGCTTGACAAAAGTTAATCATATTATTTTGGTATTAGGGATGGATTTTATGTCCCGGACATATTGGGGGTCATTGAATAAATGCCCGTAAATACCTGTTGTCTCAGCTTTTTGCCCAATAAAATTTTTTGCTAGATTTATTTATTTGCTTAACAAAGTTAGTTTATATCACCAGTTACCGGTCATATATTTGGGCGGAAACTAATTTTTGCCCAATATGCCCGTTTCGTTAAAAGATTTTGCCCTCGACCATTCAGTATTTGGTACGAAAATAAACCCGCTTTTTATCCTGTATTCGGAATAGTCGACCCAATCTTTTTCTGTGTAGGAGGGATGATTATTTTAGGGAGTATTGTCCGCCTACATAAAACATATTATTACCGTTACAGTTATAGCAATTGGCGTAGGTTGTTGAATAGGTATTAATTTTGATACACAGAATTGATATTATAGTTCTCGCAGTATGTTCTATTTATAGGTACATAATTAAGCTTCACTACAAATGCTTAAAAAGAGTATGAACACGGTTGAGGAGATAGACTGCCCATTGTGTCAACCTTTTTATAAGGTGTATTCTGTAAATACCTTTAATTTGTAAGGTGTGCATAGTAAAATTCTAATCTACAATTTATCTTAGTAACTGACTGTTTTCAGTAAGATCTATTTCGATACATTGTCTAGTCATTCTAAAACATGTACCGAAGAAGCAAAGTTATGGTTTGTTTCAACTTAAACTGAATTTTGTTTTGTAGGGTAAACTCTATAGAAATATTGGCTTATCGACCTACGGGTGGTATTATGAATCCTCGCTTACAGGAAAACGGCTGCGTATCAATAGTAATTAAAAATTTAGCACATAATTAATTGCGCAGGATTATCCTTAAACACAAAGCTGGAAGACAAAGCAGTGACGTCAATAATCAAATATTAACAAATCCTGGACTCGATGTAGCGAGTAAAAGATTTGGAGAACAAATATTTAAGGGCTCGATCCCCATTTTGACCTAAGTTTTATTGAGATAATCTTTTGTTTGATGGATGGAGAGGAAGACAAAAGATGGATGGATTGTGTGAGGAATGATATGAACGAAAAACGTGACGTTTGACAAAGGATAACAATCTTACTAATATTATAAATACGAAAGTTTGTGAAGATGTATGTATGTGTATGTAGGTATGTTTGTTACTCTTTCACGCAAAAACCACTGAACGGATTTGGCTAAAATTTGGTACACAGATCGTTTATAACCTGGATTAACACATAGGATAGTTTTTATCCCGATTTTATGGTCTCGTGGGATATTTTTTGTGTTGTAGCGTGTGAAGCTGCTTGCAATAGCTAGTATAAGAATATATTTTAGGTTGTGTCGACCCCAAGTAGGTTAGATGGGACTGTATCATCAGGCAACCGTGCCCCTGTAACCTAAAGGGCTGTTGAAGGAAGATTTTAGTCAGTACAAGTCTGACGGCCCCTCTTGGCCTGCCCTGGGTAGGAGGACTTATTTGATTTTGTACACCAGGAAAAGCAGCAAGATAAGGGTAGGAAGATGATGGCAGTAGACATTCTCAGTTGGAACATGGACTTTGATACCTATCTGGTTGATGGCAATAAGCTCGCCTTATCATATTGGACTTGCACGTAAAAGGCGAAATATTGTATAGGGTAAAGGGAGATTATTTGGTGAGACAGGCAACTCAGTGATAGAGTCTTGAAAGTCTCTCAAAACGTTACCTATGCATGCAGTGATGCGAAATCAGCAGCATAAAAGCATTTATTTCAAGTAAGTACCCCAGTTTGGACTGTCAAAAGACAAAAACTAATGGAGTTACAGTCCCAGATCTACTTGCCCATTCCAAAGCCTAGATCTCTATGGAGTAGAACAGGTAAGAATCTCCATAAACTCTTACAATCAGAAAATTATCTCTGAAAACTCCTTATGTAGTCGTTTTAAAGACATGTTGCGTTTGACCTAAAAAAAATGTTTCCGGAAAATAGGGCCGCATGCGCTCATCTAAAAATATCATCGTTACATGTATAGTTGTATACAAATGTACTATGATCGTTTCATGTTTATGTTTATCTTTGTATCTCTTGTTTATGATACTGACAGTTTATAGGAATCGTTTGTAGTTAAATCCGGTGATTTTTATGGCCTTTTTGGAAGGTTTACGGAAAATGTTAAAATTCTTTTTCTGTAGATTCTGTGCCGTTTTCGGGTCGGTTTGGATGCTCCTGAATTTTATTTGAAGCGACTGCTATTTTCTAAACAACACAGTTCTACCAGGGTCGCGGTACTGTCTCGTGAGGTAACCGTGTCCCTTGAACTTCAAGGGCAATTGAAGGATCACCGTGGATTTTAGTCAGTATGTACAAGTCTGACAGTCCCTCCTGTCCCGCCTTGGGTAGGGGGACACATTTGATGATTTTACCAGGATAAAAAAACAACATAAAAAAAACAACCCAGTTACTGGGTAACACAGAACCCCGTGGTCCCTTAGTCCTTCTGTGGTTGCTGTGGTAATTTGAAATGTAGTGTAGCCTTTTTGGACCCTATTCGCATAAGAGTTTCTTTTACCATGATTCTTATAGTCCCATATTACATAAATTCACTTTATACTCAAGCATTACTTAAAACTAAATTTAAGCCATTTGATTGGTTGTCAATTTAAAGTAACACTTGAGTCTTGAAAAGTTCAGTAATGCGCCTAAGAGAATAATCATTGTTTTTGTGTATTTACTTGTAAACTAGTTACTAATACGTATTTTTTCTCTATTTTCCAGAGATTCACACAATATTTAGCATCGAGTAATTCAACATTTCAACTTAGCAATTTTCTAGACAAAAGCGGAGTACAAGGTATGTTTCACGATTATTTGATTATTCCCTGTTAAAATGCGAAATATTTTGAATACTGCAAATGAAAATGTTATAAGTCATGTGTTAACTATAATTATTTATAACTATAACACCCATTGTTCGATGAAATATCGCAATACTTTGTACAGATTTCCTAGGAACAATAATATTGGTACTTAATTAATTAAACACTGATTTTATAATTTTAAAAAACGAGAAATAATGGAGTAGATAGTAGACAGAGTCCCGAGTCCGACGTTCAATGTGGTGTAGCAGCGAATCATCATCATATTATTATCAACCCGGGATCTCCCACTGCGGGGTACCGTATAGGCCTCTCCCTTTTTTTTGTCATATCTCTAAGTTCTGTGCGAATGAAACACGCAAGTAGGCGATGCGATAGAACCTAGCGTGATGATAAAACTATGTATAATAGTAGCGTGTTCTAGAATACTAAAGTTGTGACCTACTCGATTGTTTTCCTATAGTATTTATTTGTTTTGAAGCTTTTGAATGAATTTGTCTATCTCGTTCTAGTACAGGCTTTACGAAGATATTACGATTTGGGGATTATAGATGTGCCTGCTAACAGAACTATGTAGTTTCTTTGAATACGCCATGTTCCCTACAATATAGAGTAAATAAAATAGTTATAAGAAGCAAAAGACGGATAGTCTACTTTTATAAAAGTACTCGTAAACTCGCGTATTTTTCTCGTAGCAGACGCGTATAATACTTGCTATACCCCTTGTTTTCACTCCCGGTAGGCTATCCAAAACACCTGTTTTTCCTGGAATATGAGCAGGATAATGGAGTAAAAAATCGACCAAATATGGTACACGCTTATTTCCGATCCCCAAAATTCGCTCTGAACGGGCCAATACAACTTGCAAGTCACGAACGATTCGATCTAAAACCATGCCACTTCGAACTTAATTTGCAACCTCAGATTCACACTCGAGAAACCATAGTAATGCCCACTTTATGCAACGGATCCAACTATCGAGTAGAGTGTAGTATTTGCACGTCATTACGATTGCCAGTGCCAAGTAATCTTGGCGCCCTAGTCGCTTATATGGTTCGAAACTGGAATTAAACGTTCGTTGCTCTATATTTGGAAGTTTTCTGTCTGTCGTATGACAGGATGCGTTTTTTTTTTCGTTGTCTACGGAGTTAATGGTCTTAATTGCATTGTATGTTTTTTAGTGTTGGTTAAACGTGTAATGGGGATGGCAACTGGGGAACTAATGGCGCTAATAAAGCTTGTTCCAAGCATCGTCATTGGTTTAAATCAGTTCAAATCTTAAAGATACTTCAAAATAGTACTACGTCATTGGTCGGATTAGGTCTAAGCTATGGTGGCGCCATCTACAATTGGCTTTGACTTGTTTTCCCCATTGATTCTCATCCCTGTATTTCCAACTTATTCCACAAAAGAAAGGTAATTCTACTTCCACAAAGAGAAATAATTTGAAGAAAATGTGTTTCCGGGTACACTTCAAGTCAGACGATGACAGAGAGATAAAATAATGGATGAAAGTTTGTATCCGGGTCAAAGCACGTTTAGAAAAAAAAACGCATAATTTTGTCATTTATCAGGTTCCCATGTAAGGTTAGCTTTATAACTTGGTTGGTTACGTACATATGAATAATACGGGGATGTATTTTTTTTTCTATTATTATCATTTTGAGCCTATATTGTCGCACTGCTGGGCAAAGGCCTAATGCGATTGCAGGCCAATCCAATCCAAAATTCTCTTTTTCTCCTTAACATGAGATATCCCGACCCGAAAACATTATAAACGATAATTCGTCAACGGCAAAGAAACAAATCGCGCGTGTGAAATAATATGACAATGATCAATCGTAATTGTATCGTGTAAAGGATAATCCACTTGATTCAATACAATCGTATTAATGCGACTGAGGATTACTAGATCTTTTTATCCGACTACCCCGTTACGAGAGGTAATTTTCTTCCACTAGATCTAAGTGTATGCCCAGTAGTTTCATCCCCAAGGCCTCAACCCATATCATAAAAATGAAGGTGTTTTATAGCAATTCTGACACATTTCCCGTCTAGGAGAAAGAGGGAAGGAAGCCTCCCTCTTTCTCTATCCTTGTCTGACCGAAATAAATCCAGTTTCTTCAAATCTATAGTTTGATTTAATATTTTAGTATTGTTTTGTCTCACAACTAGGTGCGGATTCACTCGCTGCTCCGCTCTTATTGTTTGACCTCCTATATTAAATATTTTTTTAAATATAAACCAGTAGTTCCTGAGATTAGCAAGTTCAACAAAAAAACTCTTGAACTTTATGACATTAGTAAGTATAGATGTTGTTCTATGATGTTTTATATTCCATTATCTGAAAGGGGGCGCCAGGCGTTCATAATGCAAAGAATGCTAGTTTGGATTCTCACAAATCTTTATATCACGTAATTATCAGCTGCAGAGCCTTTTCCCAGCTATGTTGGGGTCAGCTTCCAGTCCAACCTGATCTTATATTTGTAGGCCTCCAATTCACCAGTACATTTTTTTATATACTTTCTAGACATTTGCCCAGCAGTGGGTCATCCCACTGCACTTCATATTAGTAAGCAGTATCAGTTCTTTCTGGGAGAATTTTCAATTTTCCCATTTTATCCTACTATTCAAACAGAAGCATAATAGTTATACCTAGCTTGTAACTCCGGAATGTTACTACAACCAAACACAAAGTTATGTGGGCATATCGGTTTCGTTCCGTCTAACTTATGAGCTTATGGGTACTATACGTTGACCTTACAGGTCAATGACACGACGGCCTCGGTCAGCTGAGTAACTCAGATTTTTCCCTCGCAAATATTTTTGAAATAAGAACGCGTAGTCGCATAGACATTTTTTTTTCTTTTCTTATGATTTATGGTCACGACGCAGAGTAGTTTGGAATGTTTTTTTTATTGGAGTAATAAAAATGAATTGGGTGCTTTAGAATAATAGGAGTGCATTTGTCTGTTTATGAATAAAGTGACGTTTTTGATAAATATAATTTACACATTTGATAGATTTTATTGCGTGGGATTCAAAACAAATTAATTTTTATTTGTTGCGTTATCGGTAGTACACACTTGTATTTTAGTTTTAAATAATTTACTTGCTTCCTTGGGCTCGGTTCTGTGAATAAAATTCCTCAGATTAAGACCCTTATCGCAAATTCGGAAATTACTATTAATGCCAGCTAATTTGCATTTAAAAGTGTTGCAATTAGTGTGAATTGGGGTCATTTTCCTTTAACAAATACATTAGAGGTTTTTGCGAAATAAGATTATTCTTATTTTACAAGAGTTCCGTTGTCTGTATAGTATTCCTAAAATAAAATATAATTTGCTTTTGCTTTTCGTTCTCCACAAAATTAAACGGTTAAATTATTCAGTCAATATGTATTTTATTTGCTAATGCATTTTTTGCTTCCAATACTCATTCATAGTTCAACATTCTCACTCTGAGTCATCAAGAGGCATGCCTGTTACTAACAAATTCTCAGTTTTAAACTATTACATTAGAACTGAAATGGCGTAACTCTCACACCTGACTGAGATTTAAACTGAACCTAATTCCAAAGCCATAAGGTTGATATCGTTTTCTATTAATTTTTATCACAATGCCTAAAAGTGCATATGACCCTTCAAAATACCAGTAGAAAAAAAAAATCTAATGAGAACCTTGAAAGAGTCTCGAGATGGTATTTTGAAAAAAGAAACACCCAGTTTGGATGGACCAGGTAGACCAGTTTTTAAATAGACGTCCAAGTTTATGCTCCAGAGTATTCCAGATTCCAGAGCATAAGACGACATAGCTTGTCATACACGGGTGCGAGTACTCTCCCTGACTCATGTTTTATCGATATTTCTTAGCATTTTTACTGTAGGATTGTTTAATGTCCCATTGTTACCTTCCAGGCTCCTTTGCTGCTTACATAAGCAAGTGCACAATCTTCTCAAATTACTGTTGATTATAAACAGAAGTATTTGACCTCTGTAACCTCTCGGTAATGTTGTAGATTTTCACACCATGATAATGGGAAACATGTGGATTCTATTACTTATTTACCTTACTCTTAGTCACCTTATTAAATATTTGGTGTGGAAAATTCATCAGAGTTTGAAAGAGAGGATTCAGTGTTTCCTTTTTACCCGACTGCGCGACGCAAAGGAGGGTAATGTGTTTATCAGTCTATGTATGTATGTATGTTTGTTTCTATGTGGCGTTCTAGAGACCAAATGCGTAGGCCGATTTTGATAATTTTTACGTCAATCGATTCGTCTTAACCTTGCGAGTGTCACTAAAGACATGACAGTAATCAAAATTTACCGCAGCGACAACCAGACGCCATATTGTCAAAATGAAAAAAAAAATGTCGATGAACTATGTCATGTGGGGTATCGTTGAATAGGTATTTTAAAATCATCTTTAGGTTCCCTATATCATTTTTCAATTTAAATAATAGTTTAGGATATATAACGATTTAAAGTTGTTCAGCAAAACAATAATTCTCTGAATAGTAACTAAAAAGTATGAAATAAAAAAAAATATTTAACGAAAAACAAAAAACCCGACTGCGTTAAAAAAACTAAAAAGAAAGAAACAAGCCCAGTAGTTAAAGAATTCACTCATTCACACTCACAGTCGGGGCCCATTCAAATTATACCAATCAAATCTTCCCAACGGGCCCCGACTGTGAGTGTGAATGAGTGAATTCTTTAACTACTGGGCTTGTTTCTTTCTTTTTAGTTTTTTTTAACGCAGTCGGGTTTTTTTTTGTTATCACTTGGTCGATAGCTCGTATTCGGTTGCTCGGACAACTTTCTTTCGGTTCTTTTACTTGATTTCGGACTACCATTTATTACCCAACGAATAGTATGTAATCGAACCAGAAATGGGACAAAGTAAACCGCATACGAGCATACTAGTACCATTCTTTAATCAGGTCGTTTGCCTGAATTCCAGAGATAAATGACTTCGGCCAGCTTCTTGGACGTGTTATTACGCTATGATTGTAGGTTCTATACACGTTGGCTAGCTTGATGATAAGTAAAAATTAAGAAAACGGCTCTATAGATATATAGTTATGTCGAAAAGAGCTTTCAGAACTTGTAAAACTGTTATATAGCCTAGGCCTTACACTTGAATTAATAGAATTTTTACCTAGGGTACAAAGAAGGTAACAAGATCACTATTTCTATTTATATTTCGACCTTCCTAAATTAAGTTTATTTTTCAAGAGAAGACTTTTCGTAAAGGAATTACTAAGAACGAAGTGTATAGAACGTGACTGATTTATTTTCTGGCTCAAACATGTGTTCCCAGAGACTATACAAGTATGTTTATGGTATGACTAACAGAATACAATCTTCTATGACGCATAAGGAAGTCAGTGCCCTTAAATTCGTCTGCCTCTCAAACGTCCTTCGTGGCGACAAATTGTCCCGGCATTGCTTATGTAATAGGTTTGTTTTATTAGAATGTTCGCTGCTCTTAACATCTTATGTATGTAGGTCTGTAGTTGCGTTATCGCCATAAGGTTGAAAATCTCTTGCAAGATATACAAGTAAATGCTTTTGTTTGGCGTGGCAAAATCATCAAATGAATACTCAACCCAAGGCAGTGCGGGAGGGACTGTCAGACTTATACTTACTAAAATCCACGGTGTCCCTTTACGTTCCGGGTTCACGGTATTCGTTAGTCCCACGACCCCGGCAGGCAAAAGTATGTGCTTAAGTTTTGATTTTTTTATTCACACTTAAAATGGGTTTGCTTTTACGTCAATGTAACCCAACAGAGGTAAAGATAAGATGAATGATCCCTAAGATGGAGCCATCTCACCCAGAAGGAGCTGGAATTCCTGCTGGACGCCAAATACAATTTACCGATAGATTTTCAGATGATGGAATACAATTTTACCCATTTTTTATTTTTACGTGATAAACACAAATGTATAACATTTCATTTGCAGTATTCTATATAATATATTTATAAATATGTATGTTATAAGAATCTCGAATGCACGTTACAAAATAGCAGCATACGATATGTATGACATGACACACATGACTAAAAAAACATTATGTAGGTCTGGGTGAACAGTAATTATCCTTATCTCAATAATTATTCTGTTAATGCTACGAATTATGAATTAATGTCAATCGACCATTGATAAAAACCTGTTGTTAGTCGTATATGGTAATAATTACAATGTGTTAGGAAACCAGTTGATACTAATTATGTTGATGATTTTACCCTGTTATTCAGCGGTCGGCAACCTTTTGCAAAGTGGCAATATCAAGTAACCACAGGCCAAAAAAAAATATTTTCAAAAACCAATTTATCACCTTAGGGAGTTTACACATGTTTACGGAGTCGACCCATTCCAACTACCTACAAGTGAAAATCAACCTTATCACTACGACATATAAGACATAAAACACATTGTTATCTATGGGTAGATGAAAAACAAAATACGATCGCCACGACGACGTCAAGTCAATCGAATTGCATCATCATTTCTTACAGCGTCCTCCCTCCGCCGCAACCGCAGTGGTAGGCGCCCGCGGCGTCGGACGTCAGCAGACAATCTCCGGCCACCGTAGGCGCGGGCATGCGGGCAGCGAATAAAGGGCAACTCGCAGCCCGACCATGGACCATGCCCGGGTCGACGGCGCGTTGTGTCCCACGCGCGCTTCAAAGAGCGTCAGCATAATGACGGGACCCCCTCTCAGAGGGCCGAAGCCTGCCGGGGTCGCGGGATTATTTCCTTACCGTGACCCCAGAACATAACAGGCTACTGAAGGACACCGTGGATTTTAGTCGGTACAAGTCTGACAGTCCCTCCCGCCCTGCCCGGGGTGGGAGGACTCATTTGATGATTTTACCACGCTAAAAAAAAAAAAAAAAAATCATCATTTCTTAGTAGTAAGGTTGATGTTCACTTGTAGTTGTAATCGCTCGAATCGTGTCGCATCGCGCTATGGGTAGTCTCTTATTCATCAAAGAAAGTTTCAATTAAAAAATATTCACGGCCCTTATGAAGGTAGCTCGCAGGCCGCACGTTGTCGACCGCTGCTGCAATTTGTATATGGATTTTATTGTAGTTTTAAAGGCAAATGCTGCATGTTTTGTACATTGGTTGTTAATGATGGACGCGGGAACGTCTAAGATATTATCATGGCTCCAAAACTGGAAGGGCAATTGAAGAATCAGGGTAGTTTTTAGTCCCTTTCACCCAGAAATTTGATGATTTTAAAAAAAAAATGCAATGCGACGGCCGGATTACGGATATGTCAAAAACCGAGGTTTACAGGAAAGCGTATTTAATGTTCAAATCGCTCTAGAAATCGTTCTATGTGTACACGGAATTATTTCTAGAGAGGTTTGTTTCAATTCTTCTAGAGCGTTTTGAACATTAAAAACGCTTTCCTGTAAACCTCGGATTTTCACATGTCCGTTTGTACGTAGAGACCGTCGAGTGGTCACCTGGTCATCATTCTATTTATTCAGATTTTAATGAGTGTTCCCTCAAAAAAAAAAAAAAATACAGTCGAATTGATAACCTCCTCCTTTTTTTGAAGTCGGTTAAAAAGAGTTCCTTTTTATTATTAGTTAAATGAAGAAAAACCTAAAAATACGCCTTTGGTAATGAAAAAGAAGAAGAAAATGCAGTAAAATTAGACCTTCCAAATTAGATGGAACTTCAACGTTTCAACTAATTTATTACTGTTGTTTATTCCCCTTAGAATCTACAGAGAAAGCAATTAAGACGGTGTCCAAAAATAAATATATTTTTTGCCTAAAATGAATACTAATTACTACTTGAATAATTACTTTTTGCCTAATAGGGTCCTTATTTTTAGAAGGCTAAAGAATATTATTGATTAAAAGTGAAAGTTTTTGCAGTATATCTTTATAGTCCAGGTGAATGCATCTGCTCATGAACTGCATCTTCAGTCACCCTAAATGTTGTATGTTTCGAGCACATTGTCTATCGCAATTAGCACATTTTTGCACTTGTTGAATGACCAAACGGCAAATCTCCAAAATTTGCGATTTTAAACATACCCTACTCTTGTAATCTGGTTTCCAAACACGCAAAACATAAATTTTCCAATTACATGTAATTTATTTCATGAAAATTCTACTGTCTAACTAAGTTTAATTTTCCTTAATGCTTGGCAAGGCGCGGCCGGTGCCCGGATTGGTGAGTTTTAAAAATAAAATGGCGGCTTTTTGTAAATGTCTGTCCGTCTGTCACGTGTTAGCTACACGCTTGGATGGGGTGCAATTTTTCCGTTTTTTTTTGTCCATTTTGCACTACCGCTGCTTGAGTTGAAAAGCTTTATTTGCAGCACCATTTTGAAATTAACCATAGTTTTTTTTTCTTTAAATAAAATTAGACAAATTCTAGAACCAATATTAGAAACAATATAGCTTTTTTTTTTTTGTTCATAGGCATTTATGTTCTTGCCATTTCTTTTCTCGGCTACGGTATCACAAGAAAACACGATACCGATGAATTGGGTTAGACAAACTCATGTGTTTTATTTTCTATTCATTCGTTTATTTTAGAATTGTTTTACGAACAAATAGAGATTAGCTTACTTGTTAGCGATTAGGTACAATTCACGCTTTTGTAATTGTTTTTGCACTGTGTATTGTCGTCACAAAAATCATAATTCTAGACTTATTGCAGTTCTCCGATTAGCTGTAATTTTATTGCCTAATATCTGTATTGTGTTGAGCAATAAAAATGGCAATTAATATCACGAATCACTAATTAATTCACAGCTGATAACCTTTAATAGACACAATTAATAGTTGAATCAACTCATTTACGTAGGTCGTAGAGACATAGAGATAATTTTTAATGTATGCACATGAGTATGTAAGGGTGACATTCTTGGGTATCTATTAAGTGTCAGAAAAACAGATTGGTCGCATTGTCCTTTTCTGCCATATCATTAATTTTCTGTACAGGAAAGAGATGCACCGAATCATTATTTATTCTCTTTCTAGAGACCGATCAATATATACGAATAATCTTCAGTCCGTTATCGTTAAGACCTATCTGCAAAGGATTTATTGTCAATTATATCTTTCATTATTGCGACAAGACAATGGTTTGTCCTATTTCGATTATTGTAATATGAAATGTCCAAAGGAAAATGAACGCGTGGATGCAACTTCCGATGAAAATTCTGCGCTGAAAATTGAAATTCCATTCCAGCCACATGTTTTAATCCCTTAGATTGCTAAAAATTTTCACTGTATTAATTTATTTCTGTAAGCTGCCATACCATTTTGTAAATAGTTACTAAGAATGTCACCCAAAATTGCACATGCACTGTAATTTGTTGCATGGTTTTTGATTGATTTTGAAAAGCTTAGCGTTGCACTTGCAGCCATTTTGAAGTTGAGGCCCCAAAAAGCCATGTTAGCTTTGTTTGTTTTAAATGTTCGCACAAAAAACATATTGAATAAGCATTATCGTTATGCTTTGGAATTTATATGATCCATTCAAAGCATACAAATAAGCCTTTGATTTCTAAAAATAAAATTAATAAATCTGTTGTAAAATAGAAATAAAAAATTTACTACAGATTATTAATACTGATTTGGTTTTCAGAAACCAAAGGCAAGTTCCAAGGCTAAATATTTTTTTGGCTTAGTTATTGAGCCTGTCAAATTACTTGTCACACTGAATCATGTCACATAACCACACGGTTCATGATCACCAAAAATACAAGCATGTGTAAGTAGTTACAATCAGTCGATTTCTATGAAAGGATAATCAATTTCTACGGTGGAACTTAGTGTCATCAGCACATTAAACCAAGTTTAAAAGCTGATAATATTCCGTTACAATGAAGACCAGATATCAACCAGGAATAAACAAATCAAATCTCTGATGATGATACTGGCCATTGATGCTGGCCATTTAGAAGAGCTGGTCTGGGTTGGTTAGATGGTGGAATTGGCCCGTACTTGAAAGAAATTGTAGAGGGACCTATGAAATTGAGACCAAATAATGTTTATTTGCTCCATTTCGAACCCACATTTGCACAAGATGGATTAAAATTCTCATAAAAAACCTTCAAATCAAGAAGATATACCTGACCATAGAAACTCCACTCACTGTAACTCACTCACACCTGTGCCAACATCATGCATGAGCATTTCATCACACTCCACTGTCCACCCAGAACAAGTTTCATGTTTCCTCTATATGTCCAGGATATGATATGTCTCCGTTCATCCGGCGTTACGCCAAGTACCTCAATGAGAAGGCGCTGTCTTACAGGACTGTGGCCTTTGACTTCTGCAAGGTTAAGAGGGGGTGAGTAGATGAAAAATTATTGTTTTTTCAAGTTAGTGCCAATATTTCGCATTTTCTGGCCATCGGACTTGAAATAGTTACCTTGTTGATCACTAAAGCGTACTGCAATGGGTGGTTAGCCCAATATTACAAACTTTCTTTGTGTTTGAGAAGAACCCTATGCCATGTGTCGGCGTCTAAATGGTGCAAAACTCCAATATTTGATCATTATGCTAATAGATCTTTTACCTGCTTCAGTCTTATTATTCAGTCTCAATATTTTCCAGTTTTTCACTTGCAATTTAATCCTAAAGTAGACAAATGACACATTAAAAATCACACGAAGATGTCTCAAATAGTATTTTACTTATAATCATTTCCATGAAGAGTTCAAAATACTCCTACAGCTCTCCATAACAAAAGTTCTCACCAGTAACCATCATTCCTCAATTCCACAGTAAGGAAGAAGGCTCCCTCAGGATGATGAACGCAGAGAAACTTCTGAAGACACTGCCAGTCTTGCAGGCGCAGCTGGACGGCCTGCTCGAGTTCGACTGCACGGCAAACGATCTCACCAACGGTGTCATCAACATGTGCTTCATGCTGCTGTTCAGAGATCTCATCAGGTAATTATCATTATGGTCTTAAAGGTCCTAGAAATAAAACTACATTTCGGTAAACGCAGCAGCTTCAGCTAGATGGACCTGTGGCTCTGCTTTCTTATACCTTTTTTATCAGGTAAAATCATGAAATGAGTCCTATCACCCAGGACAGGGCAGGAGGTACTGTCAGAAAACCTACGGTGTCATTCACCCTTCACGTTCCGGGGTTGGCTAGGCGACCGTTTCCCACTCCGTTTCGTCCCGCAGCATGGCCTCGACCAATTCCGGGTGCGAGAGGTCTTCGCCTATCACCCTATCACTGTCAAGCGGAGCAGTCCTGCACCGTCTGCTCCACCGTGTCCTCCGGACAAATATTGACCCCAAAGGAATACAATAAATAAGAGCACTTGTTTTACATCAAAATATCAAATTTTATAAATGGTCTACTAGTCCTACGATTAGTAGACCGGAGATCTTATAAGTTGTGCTCAACAGTTAACAAAATTACTTCACATTCCAGATTATTCGCGTGCTATAACGACGGAATAATCAACCTCTTGGAGAAGTACTTCGACATGAACAAGAAGAACTGCCGCGAGGCTCTCGACCTCTATAAGAAATTCCTCATCAGGATGGATAGGGTCGGAGAGTTTCTGAAGGTAGGTTATCACTGCTAAGAAATTCTGTACTTAAAGACGATATACAGATAGTTCAAAATAGCCAGAAACAAAAATGGTAGTCAATCTATTTAAATACGAAGTCAAAATACGAAAAAAGTTAACCTTTCAATGTCGATTTGAGTGTCGCAAGATCCATGTACCGTTGCATTTAAAAGAGGTGCATCTGATTGTTACACCGTTTTTCTAAAATTGCCAGTGAAGTCTGATCATTTAATATATCTATAAATTGTCAATTAAACACAAATTGTAGCAGTCGACATTTTTTTTAATAAAGAACCGTTACTATACTTTTTGAAAGAATTATTGTTCAAGTTTTTAGACTGACATGGTCACAATAACTATTATTTAGATTTAAAACGGGATATTTACCTTCCCGAAACAAATGATAAACATGGTAAATATCCCGTTTTAAATCTAAATAATAATTATTGTTCAAGTATTAATTGTATACATAGCCTCATATCAAAATAACTTGAAACGGTTGTTTGTTGTCCATTTATAAATAGATCTTCATAATTCAAAATTTGTGGTTAAGGGTATTATGGATATCGTATTTCGCAACCCAATTACTTTGAAATAATTGGGTTGCAGAGCTCAGATGGTATTCGCTCCGTGAAAAATCAAATTCTTCTTGGTATGGTGAGTCTATAAGATATCCCAAAAAAGAAAAAGCACAAAAAAGAGGCTCCTTGCTCATATAACGCGATACGATTCAATCCGACTGATTTTCATCGCAGGTCAACTACTCTCGAGCAAAAATATGGAATCACTTACTTGGAATTGAACTGGGATAGCTCCTAAAACAATGGCGTGATTTTAATGAATTTGGTATCAATTTGAAGCTAACAGTTAAAACTTTAAAATGTTACAATTTTTATAATTCTTAGCTAGTTAAAAAGTATTCAAAATCGCGCGGAATCGGAGTAAGTGATTCCATTCTTTTCCTCGCGAGTGTAGAGGCAGCAGTGGTGGTGTGGGTAGGTAAACTAACGGGCTTGCTGCCACAGACTACTAAGAGATACTACGTATCAGACTGCCAACTCCAGAACAAAAATTTTCGGCTTAGCGCCATTTTGAGTTTTAATGTCATATGACGTTTCTTTTTTTTTTAATCAGTGTTGCTCGCGCAAAAAAAACGCCGTACTCGATATTGCTATACTACTGAAACTTTTCAAAGTTAATTTTGGGAAAAAATCAAATAAAAAAAAACTATTACATAGAGGTTAAAACATTTATTTTTCAATTTCCTTTTAAATAATGCTTATTTTTGCATCGCAGGCAAATGGCGAAAATCGAATTTTTATTGTAAAATTATCAAATTGCACCAGTTCATTATTGTAAACTATTTGACGCAACATTATTTTTATGAGCATTGTGTTCCAATATTATGCATTTGTTATTTATATCACTGTACCAAAACACGTCACTGCACCTTTGGATGGGTAATTTAGTCTTTTTTTTTGCTGCCGTATATTCTCGATGGTTTATCATTCGCCTCTTTCCAAAACGATGGTGAGGTGATTTTTCTACATCTGCTATCCTCAGGATTTTCACAGGTCTTCATTCATCTGCATAATGAGCTGGAAAAGAAGAAACATTATGTTTAGTATAAAGAAATATTGTGAACCTCGGAGTCGGTGGATGAGGGAGCTTTATGTAGTCAGGTAGTGCAAACCAGTTGAGTTTTAAGCAAACATTATGTTATTATGTATGTAGTAAAACATAATTATTATTTTAGCATGTAACTGTACAATGATTTCTCTTCAAAAGATCTATTAAACTAAAGGAAAAATATATCTCTGCCTCCTACCACACGGTCAAAATTTAGCAGCCCCCATAACATATAATAATTTGCATACTAGCCATCGCCAGCGGCTTTGCCCGCGTTAATAACAAAGAATTAACAGGAATTTAAGCCTGGGATAAAAGGTATCCTATTATTTTAAAATAATCTGAGTACTGTTACTCCGTTACTGTAATGGAATGGATGTGTGTACATCCATCTTGTCTCCTCCTTTGGTATTTTATAATATTAGTTAAAGTAAGGTTAAGAAAGCAAGAAGTAATGATAGCTGATGTTTCATCATAATACTTACCGGTATACTGCCAAGTTGTGTTGTTCCACTCAAAATCTCATCTTCAGTAAACAGGGAAGGATAGGTAATGCCAATGAGACGAGATTTAGACGTAATGAACTTCTTTTCGTGCTTTGACAAACAAAAAGCTTCGAAAGTTGTTCAGGTTACGAGGATTGCAGTCTTGCAGATCATCACGGTTTAGTTTAGACACTCTAACCACACAGCGAGTCTTTTCTACACGGGAAATGATGCCAAATCCACTCGTAATACATTTTGAAAGTATCAAAAGTAATAGTAGACACACTGGGGCTTAATAATACAGAAAAAGCGGACAGGATAAACAATAAAGATCAATAGTAGCAACAGCAGTAATGTCAGACATACGTCATATGACGCAAAAACAAATGGCGGCCTGCCAGCGTCTGCGACGGCCAATCACAGACGACCAGAAACGTCAGTCGACATTAAAACAATATGGCGCTACGTCGAGCGTTTCGTTGTACGAAGATTATCACCCGTGCTTGCTGCGTACCCACAGACCGCTCGTCAAAAACTATTTTAGATTGGCAGCGCTTTTATGTGGTCATAGTAACGCCGGATCCACGCGTTGGCCGTGTTGGCCGAACCGAAGGAGACGGTGCTATACCAGAAAGCAAGACGCAAATAATTCTATCTCGTTTCTTAGTATAGCGCCGTCTCCTTCTGTTCGGCCAACACGGCCAACGTGTGGATCCGGCGGGCGTAAGAATGATTTCATATGGGTCATTTGAACCACTACTTTTTCTAGTTGGTCACCGACGCAAAACAGTAGCATTAGATAGTATGGCGTTATGAGGAAGGAGCCTTAGACTACTAATATTTAATTTACATGTGTGTCTGTTTGAGTGTTTATTAATCAATCATACATAAAAGTTTGAATGAACTTGAATCTTACTCAAATAGATATTTAGCTCAGTTGAAGTACATGTTTACGGTTTCCTAACAACATTCAGAGAGCTGAGCCGCGAGTAAAAATACATTAGACACAATAATAATACTAACTCATCATTATGCAATCAAAGTAACCATGACCTTTTAATTTTTTCTTGGTAATTACGAACAAAACATACACACAAAAACTTGGATAAAAAATACCAATTTGTTGAAAGATAAAGAGGTGGGGCGCCACGTAATTTTTACTAAACAGTACTGTATAAATAACTGTAATTACGTCAAAGAGCTAAAATGTTGCCAACTCTTGAAAAAAATATTTACACATCTCACTTAAAAATCATGTCAAGGTCTAATAATTACTTTGAATGGGCTTGAAATTGCAAGGTTTCCTACTCACCATGATTGACAACCATTATAACAAAAATGAATGGTTTCCTTTCACTAAAACACGTCTTCACCAAAAAAAGAAATATGTATATAATATATCTTCTGACCAAAAGTACAAACCCCAAATAAATTGGCAAACTCATATTTTAATTGTCTAAAGGAAAGTAGTCCTTATGATCATCATAACTTTGTTCCTCAGGTGGCAGAAAACGTGGGTATCGATAAGGGTGACATCCCCGACCTCACTAAGGCCCCCAGCAGTCTGCTAGATGCCCTGGAAGGACATCTGGCTACCCTTGAAGGCAAGAAGGGATCTGCTGCCAATACTCCCACACAGACGGCTAGGTAAGCACAAGATTGAACCTTATGACATAATTATTTTGATGGTTTATGTATATCTCAGTGGAAGATGTCACACAGTAGTGCTCATTTTATGACTTCATGTGCCTGTAATTACTGACGGGGCCGTATGGGCCTAAGGCCAAATGTCTGCCAGAGTCGCGGTTATGTCTTATGATCTAACAATGGTCTTGTAATTTAGGAGGAACAGAGTAATTTTTAATCAGTACGAGTCTTAGTCCATATCGCTCCATCCAGGATGAAGTCATTTATGATGGATTTTCAACTCATAAAAGATGCCTAAATTTATTTGTAACAGATTACAAGTAATAAGAGCACAGGTGCCATATGGATATCACGAGTAGTACTCGAAAAATGATTACATAACCGTGTAAATAAAAATGACTGCATTTTGATCGCGCCAATGACTTGTTTTACATTACTTTGTGTGCCTGTGACATTTACCACTGTGGTATAGTCTAGGCACGTTTGTAAACACCCTTTTGCGAAGGCCACACTAACGAGAGAAGCCGTTAATTTTCGCGACAATTGTCTTCAAATGTTCTTATAAACGTCCATCATCGGGATAACTAACGGCAGTTCCCGTTAGCATTAGTGTGCTTAGTGCGAGTTTTTTTACGTTGACGCGATAGTAACGTTTAACCGCGTTTGGCGCTCCTATTGGCCCGCTGCAAGGTCGTGAGAACTCTCAACCAATGACAGCGCCAAACGCGGTTAAACGTTACTATCGCGTCAACGTAAAAAAACTCGCACTAAGCACACTGATTATGCAATATTGTGCATCGATTAAACCTTTAACACACTTTTATTTCAATATTAGTGAGCTAAGCATACGACACACTTCTCCACTGTAACTCTAACCTATACAAGTGTGTGATGCAACTCAAATATCTTGCAGAACACGAATGTGTCTGTGATGCGCCTTAACCAACTTGCAGGGTGTCTTGTACACAGCAAAAGAGTGAAGTTTGCAGGCAAACAGCAACTTGCAGGCATGTTTTGTTACTCTAATTTGTGTTCAGATATACGCACTTTAGGTTCTCAATCTGGCTGTGGCATGGCAGACACCTAGATATGCAGGGCGAATTTTGCCGTATATCATCAATTCCCAGAATTTATTTATACAGTGTGTCCGGGCCCGAGTTAGCGATATTTGAAGAGGATATTCTAGGCTCATTTTCATCGACAAAAATGCTTTAAAAAAATTCTTACTCCAATACTTCGCGAATGGCAGCCATTTTAATTTTTTGATGTGATGAACTGGGGTGTGTACAATAAAATGCAAATATCTTTGAATCCAAGAGACCTACATTCATACAAATTACTTTATTGCAAAGTTAAACGTTGAGGCTTATCAAAAAATTACGGAAGTTCTCTAAATAAAGTGTAAAAATAACCAAAAACCATGGGCAAACACGAAATTGTACACAAAAATGACTGAATAATTTCACAGTTCTTACTCTAGATCGATAAGTACTCCTAAATTTAGCAATTTACATAAAATTAAAAGTGTTTGAGTCAGGCTATAAAATGATATCAAAATTATCACTCTACGTTTAGTATCTTAGAAGTTATTTGTCATTCAAATATCGCTAATTCGTGCCCGGACACACTGTATTTATGATGATCTGTGTAAGCGACACTATCGAATGGTGTAATAATACAGGCTGTGATATTTTTTCCAAAATCATCGGATTCGATTCCTGGCCAGGATAGCTGATTTTCGGAATCCTATAATGCAGTTTTAGTTTTCATGGAAATCGGCCTGAAGACTCCTTTCAGTATTTTTCGATATTCCTCATAGTTTAGAATGTAGCCACCCACGCCCCGTGAAAAAATTCACCCTGTATAGCTGAATAGTTTCATGTGCCTTTATTGTTCATAACATTTTCCACTATCAAAGTATTGCAATGTGAGCTTTATTTCGTGTTACGTTAAGGATAATATGGAGATCTCTATGATTAGGAGGACCACACTTTACGCGATGCAATAGAAAGATTCAATCATTGCACTGTAATGCACAGCGTTCTTTGCTCAAGAAATAGACACAATTCAAGCTCAACACTAACACTTTCAAATATACATAAAATCACGCCTTTTTTCCTTAGAAAATTAAACAACCTTTTTAAAAAGTTCCTTGAAAGAAAAAAACATACTGTACCCTTAGCACGAATTTTCAGTATTTGAGACGTAAAGTATACTGACAACTTCAAATTGACAATTTTCAAGGGAAAAAATTGTTCTTTCTTCGCATACCAAAGGCGCTGTTCCATTTTTTCATACAAGAAACGCTGTAAATACTGGAAAGTAAAAGAGTGAAAATTCGTGCTAAGGGTACTGGTCCACAAAATTTACTTAGTGTACGTTGCTACGTCCATATTCACACATCTGTCACTTATAACCAACTTTTCTATAAACTGAATGTCCTAATAATCTAAATTCCAGTGCCCAAAAGAACGTAGCGAGTGTAATGGGCGCTCTGTCGTCCACTTCGTCATCATTCGGCAACGCGGCCGCGTCCACCCGCCTGGACAACCAGCCCAACGGAGCCTCGCCGCTGTTCATTGATGACACGCTCAAGCAACAGGCGCTGGCTGAAGAGGAAGCTGCTATGAACCAGTATAAGGTAAGGTGGAAAGTTTATATACCTGTAGTTGGTGCCAGTTAAGATGGCAATAGCGGTCATTATCCTTTACCTAATAAGTCCTCGTATAATGAAATAAGATCAGAATTAGCATTTTTATAAAATACCGAATAAATTAGTAAGTTTATTGTAAGGATATAAGTATCTAAGTATTCATAAGATATCAAAATGGTAAAAATATTTCACCTATACCTGGGATTTTATATTATTTTTATGTTTAAGACTCACAAGTAAACGTTATCATATCACAGAAAAATGCTAATTCTAATCTTATGTTATTATACGAGGACTTATTAGGTAAAGGTCAATGACCGCTATTGCCATCTTAACTGGCACCAACTATACCTTTGAAAGTTAAGTGAGACGTGTGAACAAAATAATATGAAAAAGTATTAAAATTAGGACTAGAACAAATGTCCAAGGCAGTAAACTCAAATGAGGAGTAGTCATAAATACTTTAGTTTAGTTCTTCTAAATCCCGAAGACAAAATATAAGTTAAACACATCGTTAGCATTACTAAAGAGCCAAACGGATCACAGTTATGTGGCTTAGAAGCTCTTATAAAACAGCTTACACAGCTAAGGCCGCCCAAACACTGACTACTAAAGCGGTCAGCCAGTGATCAATATACACGGACTGCTTGAGCAGTCAACTCAACTGCTTGACGCTGCCATTGCCAATGGCTGCAGCACTCCATATCAACTAGTACTGAAGCAGTTCGAATACTCGAGCAGTTCCGCCTATGTGAATATGTAGAAGACTAGTTTGCTATGCAGTTCCAGATAGAAGCAGTCGATTCTGAGGTTTTTTCAAGCCAACGACGATATAATACTAGACTCCGCATGCACGATCTAAGAAACAAAAACTATTCTGTCAACTCGCTGAGGCACTACGTAAGCGAGGGGGACGGGGTACTGCGTTGTGATTGGCTAACTCAAGGTCTGTTCTGTCTCAACGTATGTTTACGGCTCACAGGATTGGTCGAAATGAGACGGATATTAGACTTTTTTGCCTAATGTGTTGACAGACATCGGTCCCCTGTCATTACGAGTCTAGTATTATATCGTCGTTGTTTCAAGCATTCCGTGTATGGCCCGCCTAATAAATAATAAATCTACTTATCCAGTCATAAATAACACCTTATCAAAAAAAAACTAAACAAACTACATGTCTAATGTTGTGCTTACCTAATGGTAATTTATAGGGCATACGAGCTTGGACAACTAAAGGAATATTATCTAGATGTAACATCCAACCGCCTAAAGTGAGTGTTTTATACTCGTTTGTGGTTAATATTAGGGTTGGTAACTATCATAAAGTAACACACTATTAACAAGAAAAAAAAAACAATCGTTTTGTTACCATGTGTTCAAATTCATACCCTCAAATTGACTAATGTAACTTGGTGAGGGAATTTTCTACAAAAATGTAACAAAGCATCAAACAGTTCATATTTGCATGCAACTTACGGGACACGTCGCTACGCGTCGCGGAATGCCGACGGAGATAATTTTGCAAGCAAATATGAACCGTAGTTACTGTTGATAAATTTCAATGTTCTTTACCGCATTGTAAAATGCCGCCGGGTCCGGCCGTTTGGTGTGAATCTTACCTTACGCGAGGGCCACGAAATGCGAAGCTCCAAGCAACTTCGCTTTGTGCTACAAGCATCAGCTTTGAGCGTCAAAAACAAATATGTAGCGGCCACGAAAGTAAATGAACTACGCCGCTGCTTGCAGCGCTACTTTATGACTATAGATAAAAGCCATACGTTTTTGATGCTCGACGCTAAAATGCAGAAAATGCGAATTCGCTTAGAGCGTCACATTTCGTGGCTCTCGGGTTATGCTCGCTTCACACAGTGCGTGATATTACGAGTAGCCTTGAGTGAAATCAGCATTATATGCACTAAATCGAATCGGCGTCATCCCGCCTTATTTTTTTTACCAGATCTTTCCTAGCGAGGCGCTACCTTTACAATACCTAAAAATGTGCGTATCGTGGAAAATATCCCAGAAGGCTCGAGTTGAGGCCAAGCTGCAACTGTGCATTGACTTCTCTTCCGAAAAACTTGATAACTTTTCAAGATAGTTGATAAGTTACTTAGACACACATTCATAGTTGCTTTGATTGTCCAAATTGCAATATTGTTAGTAAGTAATCTGATTCCATAGTATATAAAAATCTTCACTAGAGAGGGGCTCAAAAATGGCCATTTTAGTAACGTTCCATCAACATTGTTGTATCAATGTGACTACAATTGTTCTATAGCATTATCTACTCTATTGCTTGAGCCATATAATAGAATATTCCATGTTACAACTTTTGTATAAAATTTATTGCGATAAAATTCGTAACATGCAACTCTAGATTCCGCAAATTTCAGGGCAGAAAATATAACCCTTAAAATACATAACCAAACAATTTCAGGTTCGATTATACCAAGGTGAAGAGTGGACAGGCGAAGAAGATATTAGTGAGATTACTGAGATAGTAGTAAGATATAAACCTAGGGTTCTATGTGTTGCTTAGGGTACAAGCTTTGGGAGCGAGGGAACCTCTGTTTGTATTGTATTTCAGCGGAAATCATAAGTGGTTCTACTAAATATCCGGATCGGCTGGATTTGGTACCAGGTAGAAACATAACATGAATTACAATAAAATATATACATATAATTTTACGAAAATTAATAAAAAAATGGTACAAAATTCAAGTAAAGTTCTCAAGCTCAATTTCGTGGTTGAATCCAATTCAGATAAATTCTTTCTCCAAAACTTCATGGAGCTTTTTTGGTGGTCGCCACTTTTGATTCTGGCGCAAAAAGTTGCAAAAGTTTGGGAAAAGTGTTGGATTTTATCGCCTGACCAGTACCTAATCAAGCCGAACTGAATATATTTGTATTGGTATTTAAAGCTGAATATGGTTCAGAAATATTCCTGGTCCATTTAAGTCAGTGCTGTCTGTCTATGCTATGAAGGGAATATTAATCTATCTGTGCGATATTATATCCAGGGTCAATTTAAATTAGCTAGGGATACTGTAGGGGACTGAGCCTCTACTGAGTCTAAATGGACTTTATTTTACCAGTTAGATAACAAAACGACTGCTAAAAATTAAGGTCTTTAAAACAAGATCTGTATAATTCCAAAAATATTAAACTTAGCCGTAATAGAAAAATAAAAACACAAAATGCAATAAAAATCACTTGTATTTATTTTGTATGGCGACTTTATAAGAGTCTAATTTAATTTGACCCTGTTTATTTGTTATATATTATTATAGTGAAAATTATAATAATGAAAAGTTTCATAATTTTTCGCTACGCGTCAGCAAAGGGATATAATTATTATTTTGCCACAATTTCGCAGGGAAGTTTGTCAATATATTTTAATGTTTGGGAGAAATCACACACATTCATTTCACTTTTTTTTCGCACACATTTTGGTTGTATGTCATTATCATCGAATACAAAACATTGGATTCTTCACAATGCATCATTGTTTGTCTATATGTTTGTTATAAAATTCGTATATCACTTATCATAGACTACCACAATTCTCCAATTAGTTTGATCAAGGTAAATGAGTACAATCGACTGAAAATAATACGTCAGGTCACTGTCTATACTTTAATAGCTAGAATTATAAAAGCCAATGCAACCGCAAACTACAGTTGCCAATTGCAAGAACAGACCACAGTGACATGACTATTATCTTTGTAACACCATAAAAATGCTTACATTACGGGTTGTCGGCCCTTGTCGAAATTAATAGCGACATTGAGATCTCTCCTGTCATTGGGGCCTGCAACTGTGGAAGATTACATAATAAAATTTGTACCTTAAAGATAATTTAAATATAATTCATTGTACTACAAATAGTACCAATACATCACAATATACTAAAATACCAATCACACTCATTCCAATTGCATAGTATTTAATTGTCCTCACATCACAAATGCTTTGGTGGCGGCCAAACCATTACTCACAGATGACTGTCTCTAGATTCCGCATAGAAGGCAACTTATACGCGCCACATGTTAGTGCTTTTGCCACTACTTAAGGTCTTGTACTGGCTCATAGTCTTCTATCAAATGAATTTTTATTCTCAAATCAAGTTCAAATCTAAAGAACATTTCTAGAAACTGTTAGCGTCTACACACGGATTTAGCGTCTTGGCGATATCTCATTTGCTGGAGTGTCCCAAATATGGCTTCACATGCACTCCGGCGATTTGAACAAAGCCTCCGAAGTCCGAGCTCCGACGCCGCTATAAAAGTGGCCACTTACTGCCCCCAAACAGTATAATTATTTAAATGTAACACGGCATCAAAAACGAATATCAACTTACGTAATGGCAAATGCACTGATTTGTATCGCGCATCTAGGCTACTTTCTGTACGGAATCTAGAGGATGTTATCTGTGCCTACTTTAACCACCACTCAAATTTGACTCTTCTGATCTACAGAACAAAGTCCAATCTCCGACGAACGCGGCCAACAACCCGTTCCTTTCGTCGGCTCCCAGCAACAATCAGAACCAGTCTATTGTAGACTTGTTTGGACCGTCTCCAGCTGATACAACAAGTTCTACTACTAAGGCCAGCGATGATCTGCTCTCGCTTGGCAACCCGTTCGCTGATAATATGTTTGGAGGTAAGAGGGGCGAAGGGAGGGTTATAAATTTTGGGTACAGATGGAGCTAGCATAGCCTAGATGGAGCGAGTTAACTCGCAGTCTAATCAGCCCCCCTAGACAAGTCGCAAACGATAATCGTTAACGCTCGGTTCTCCCCAATAGATTTTCAACCTTATTCCTTCGAGTCTTTAGTTGAAAATCTATTTAGGATTTCTAAGCGTTAGCGACTGGAACGAACGACAACGCCATGAAATCTTCAATAGATTTTCAACTAAAGACTCGAAGGAATAAGGTTGAAAACCTATTGGGGAGAACCGAGCGTTAACGATTATCGTTTGCGACTTGTCTAGGGGGGCAGATGTACTTAAAAGCGAGTAATTTTTACAAAGAACGACTGTTTATCTGACCTCCACAACCTAGTTACTATAAGGTAGTACGATACCCCTTCTAATTACTGGTGCCCTACCAGGAACTTTTAACGCGATTCAGTATAGACTGCGGGAAAGAGATGGCGCTAGACGACTTGTCTCTTTCCCACAGCCTAATTTGGATCACGTTAAGAGCTCGTGGTAAGGCCTCTGGTAACCGGTACAGATTGTGAATCGACGTAGTAATTAACACACCATCTTTTACCGTGAGGCGAGATATTAGGAGCCTTTAGGTAAATAAAGAAAAAGGTCATAAACAGTTGATAAAGAAATAGGTGGCGGTATGCAGAAAACAATGGCGAATATTATATTGGGGCTTCAAAATATAGTTTTATCTGGATCAGACAACACAATCCCCGTCTGGTCATAGAATCAACTCTTTTCAAGGGAATGATGTACAGCTGCACTGGGCCCGCGTGATGGATTATGGCCTCCTCCCTCTCACAGAGAAGAGGCCTGTGTCCCAACAGTGGGAATAATTATAGGCCGATGATGATGAAGGGAATATTGAAAAGCTTAACACTTTGTTTCTTAGGCCGAGACTCCACCAAAGCTGTGCGAGTCGAGACGTGTTTTGAACAACCAAAAGAATTGCGTTATTGACACAGCTCCACTCCGTCAACGCAATTCTATTGGTTGTTCAAAACACGTCTCGACTCGCACACCTTTGGTGGAGTCTCGGCCTTAAGCTCCTTAATATCTGTCGAAAATACATGTAGGCTCAATCTGTACCCTTCTAAAAAACAATGAAAAATACGTTTACGAATACACATTACCGTCAAAAAGACTCGTTACGTTAAAACGATGTATGTATTTGTAATACTAATGAAGAAATAACGTAATTAAAACTTATTGAAACTACCTGACTAAAATTATGGCTTACAGTACTTACTAAAAGAACTTGTAATATTGTTCATTAATACTTAATATTTCCACTTACATAATACTTTTAGTCGGACACCTAATTGCTTTAGAATCTACATAGTACAACATGAATACAAGACAGATATCGTCATATTAGAGGTTATAGTAACTACAGACGATCAAACTGAAGTTTCTCTGTGCCACCAATACAGGGACCGAAAACCTTTATAAATTACGGTACAGGTATTAAAGAATTTCGATTATTTTTTAGATTCAGGTTACCGCTATCTGGGTAACCAGACCGAAGAAAAATGTAACCTCTATTCAGGTTACCGTTTTAATACCGGTTAACTAAAGATAACGACTCTTTGTCACACAAACATGCGATGCGCGCCCTGTGACTATTGCCGACGGCACGTTTGAAGTGTGCAAGATAGGGGTAATTTTTATTTCGGTAACCGGTATTAATACTGGTTATGTATTCACTTTTAATAATAAAGGTAATCTTTAAAATTACCTGTAAAAGAAAAAAAGATTGTTACCGAAAAAATACCGGTATTGTTGATACCGGTTTCGGTCCCTGCACCAATATTATATTCATGAAAGAAATTGAACTTACAAAATTCACATATTTGATGAGAATGTATGTCAATTGGTTGGTTCTTTCCTTTCATATATTAATTATTATGATCTCACCATCCTTATACATAAAGTATGAAAAATCAAAAATCATTGATATCAGACATAAACCATACACCATATGTGGCAAACATGTCAAAGGTAGAAAGTTTTAAAAATATTTTACGAATTAAAAAATATACTATTGTAAATAATCTGGTGCCAGTAGAAATTTAGTAAAATCGGGGAAGCACTACACAAAAACCCTCCACACTGTATTATAAAAGCACATCCCTTAGTTTAATGGGGATGGTTGAAGCACTTTACACTCTATCCAATCATACACAAGGTTCAAAGTGGTAAGTCGCCACAACAAACTGAATACCGATGCAGTACACAATACAATGAAAGAAAACTCAAAACAAAATAGTGAATATTATCAAGATATGCCTTTACCCCTTCGGATACAGGCTTGGTATTTACATCATCAAAAAAAACATCAAAATTCCATTATCATTTGGAAAATTACCACATCCAATCAAAAAACTACCATTTTAGTAGTACTGCATTGTTATTAAGTGCGGCAACACTTTTAGCGGCGCCTGCGACGGGCGCGTCGATGTGGCCACAACAACAACAACAACAGCAACAGCCCAGCAACGGCTTCGCGGCCTTCCCGCCTCAACAACAGAACAACTCCTTTGTGTCCGAGGCTAACTTCTCTAATGTTTTCGATAACACTGATTCGGCAGGTGAGCTTTCACTAGTAGTCATTGTGCTGGGGCTGCCGTGTTATTTGATGATTTTCTACCATTTTGGTAGAAATAATTAAGAGTTGCCATTTAACTTGATATCAATTAAAAATACGGAAGCTATTGAATTAATTGGTTTTCGCATTTCTAAAATTCTAGTTTTTATTTATTGAATGGAAGTCTTCATAGCAAGTAACACGGCGGCCCAAACCTTGCTTAAATTAAATAATCTATTTCTGGTGATGGGAGTACTATGTATATTCTCTTCTATGTATAAAATTCTATGTAAAATTAAATGACAAAAATTTCTTGTGCAAGCTGCCGCGGCTAATCCGTTCATGGGTATGGGAGACCTCGCTCAGCCGATCTCCGCGTCTCCGGCCCGTCCCCCTCCCCCCTCCCTCCCCCCGCAGCCTAAGTCAGCATTCGACGACCTCGAAGAAGTAATGCGCATGTCTCTGGGCGGCTCTCCGGCTAAGTCCCAGCCGATCACGCAACAGCCTCAGCCAATGGCAGCGCAGCCTTTCAATGACGTCATGTCCATGCCGATGTCTCAGCCAATGATGTTCGGATCGCCCGCACGACAACCTATGATGCCGATGGGAGCGACCGGTTCGATATTCAAAATTTAAATGGACCGTTTTCATTGTTGTTTTTTAATAGCTTGCAGAGTTGCCAGTAATCAACGTCGTGTGTGCTTTTTTAATTTTTAATTCACAGGACTTGTTTTAGTTTTTAGTTGTTACCCTTTGCACAGGTTTTTGTCGCATTAATTTGTAAATAAGCCAGTGTTTCTGTTTAGTTACTTCAATTTTGTTTTATGTATTTGCTGTAACACGTCCATTAGTGTCGTAATCCTTAACTGAACCTTGATAGCATGAAAACCATGTCGTCTGTTTTAAAATCAAAACACGTCTATGTTCACTGCAAATAATGCTACGTTCAATTCAAATCAAAAACATTAAACACCTCATTATAACTTAAAAACGTACATTTCGCTTTCCGATTTATTTATTCATCATAAATATCGAACACGGCTGAAAATCGTCATTTATTTTATCATACGTCATAAGTTTCGCTAGTAATCACTGCTGCAAAGAAATGTAGGCTCTATGAAGACTGACTAAGGTACGTTACAGGTCAGCAACCGCAGCAGCAGCAAGGCAAGGTGTTGACTGGTGACTTGGACTCTTCACTTGCCCAATTGGCCAACAATCTTACTATCAACAAAACAGCTTCGGCGCAGAAGTAAGTGGAAATACCCTTAATGTTATAAAAAAGTTTTTTTTATTCTTACACTCATTGTCATGTGCTAAAGTAGTTTGGTCAAGTTTCAGTCAAAAGTTCTACAATTAATACGGTTCAAAATCGCGCAATCAATGCACAAGCCTTTTTCTTTGGTGCTTGTGCATACATAGCGCTTACTCGAGCAAATACACTTAACACCAATGCAATAAAACTTAACATTCCAACTTGGGCTTCATCGCTTAGCAAAATCACAAGACACAATAATTGTCACCTTATAACAATATTCTACTGCATAAAACAAACATTTTTTTGACTGAAACTTAACGTGTTAAATCCCGAGTGGCGTCAAGTGGTTATAGCTAGTTGAAAGTCATGATATCTCTTTGGAAATATCGTGACAATAGCACCCGTTTATTTTCTTTTATAAATTATAATTAAACTATCATGAGACAAGCTGCCTTTTTATATTCAGCTCAACTGTACTTAATTAGATAATTCTAATTGGTAAAATGAAGAAAGGCAACTTGTAGTGAAAGCATTACTGTCAAATTTCCCGCTTAATCAAAAATGACAGTTGAAAAAATGTTGCCATGTTAAACAAAAAGATTCGTTCAAAAATTCTTGACGTGTATGACGAAATGCTTTCACAAAAACCATGGTACGCATGTCCGTACTCACACCATTGTGGTGTCGACTAGACCGATGCAGTGGAACTCGCCGAAGAATGCATCGAAACCTGGCCAGACGTGGACGCCTCAGCCCATGCAAGCGACCACAGGAGCCGGATACAGACCTATGGTAAGGAACACCGCTTTAAACACGTAGTTTTTTATAGTTGGCAGAATTGTACACGCCATATTTTCGCTTTAAATAGAGTAAAAATGTAGAGAAATTTTAAGTTCAGTCCAAATATTATTTTTGGGGTTTATAATATATCAAGGAAGATAGGATATTTTCATGATGGGAAAGAAAGCAGCATTAACAAAAAAACCGGCCAAGTGCGTGTCGGGCCACGCACAGTGTAGGGTTCCGTAGTTGCCCATCAAAATACTTATGCGAACTAACTAAATTTAATTTTAAAAAGATGAATTTTCAAAATCGGTCCAGGAGTCTTTAAGAAATCAAGGAAAATACATAAGAAAAAAGATTACGACGCTTTTAGAACCTCCTCCTTTTTTTGAAGTTAGTTAAAAATTGTTGACGATAAAAACCTACCTATACCCAAAAAACATACGTGTACTGCGCGTTACATTTGCAGTTGAAGAGGATGTTCTCCGATACATTTTGTTTAAGAAAATATTTATTCAAGTACATTTTATAAGTTGGTCGACTATTACTCGAAAAGTTGTAAAGCCTACTTAGTCGTGATAATTTTCTTTTAAACTTCGTTATATGTACTACTATTGTGAATTTTTTCGCACCCCCAAACATAACCGTTTAGCTGGTAGAGGGGGGGGGACACTCGAATCGAGCAAAATTTAGCACTTTAAACCTTAATATTTCACAAACGAAATTTTTTATCAAAAAACTGTTAATGGAAACTATCATTATTTTTTAAAGGCCTATTTAATGATACCCCACACAAGGGGTACGCGAGAAAAAAAAAACCTCACTTTACGTGTACGTACAGGAGGTACCCTAAAAAAAAATATTTTACGAGATTTTATTTTACCACTTTTTCGGCACAACAAATCCTCTCTAGTACTGTGCGTCTCTGAGCTAAACTGCGGACAGACGGACGGACGGACGGACATAGCGAAACTATAAAGGTTCCTTGTTGACTACGGAACCCTAAAAATGTAGATTAACGATATGATATGTTTTTTGGTTATCTCTTTTTGCTTCAATAGTTATAGCATCGCAAGCTGATTTAGTAATTCACTCCCACAAGCAAGCGTTATGGAGTGCACGATTCTGGCAATATAACACAAAACGTCCATGGTTTCTCGATATCCAAAATTCAAATCAAGACTTATGTTTCGCAGAATATTCTAATATTTTACATTAGCCACACTAAGCTGCTCAATCAGATGCAAACCAAAGCAGTCTATTCTACCTTTTGAGAACCATAGGATCATAGAGATTCATAGAACAATGTCAGCAACAAGCAGTATTAGAGCAATTTAGCAATTCTGTTGCTTTAAATGTTGCATCATTTTATGCTAAAACCTTGTTTGCTTTTAAAGCTCGCTCTTTTATGTTCTTTCTTCCCGTAGCATGCCTTCCTTTTTGCGTTGCAGGGCCCAGGCATGACACTTCCAACAATGCCCCATACTATGCCCCATGCATATCACCCCCCGCATTATATTATGGTAAGTTTGCTAATTTATGTTTCGTTTTTTTTTCTTTTTTGCTTAGCATAGTTTTACACGCGTAGATTAGTTTTATTCCCCTTTTCTTTTCGAGTTTATTTTAATAGCGCAGTCTGCTTTTCCTGTAAGTAAAGATGCTGTGAAACTACATATTCTTAAGTAGGATTATCTCTTTCAGTATCCGAAGTTCTCTTCAAAGCAAAGGTTCTGGCTCACTGGGTTGTAATTCAATTCATTAGTATCAGAGCGAATGTTTACGAAAACCAAGTGAGGCGAAATCGTAAAAATATCTGTCCTGAGAAGTTCCTTTTGTTTGAAAGATTTCCTGCATGTATGGATGAAGTTTTCGTATGATTGTATGAAACGTTTGCATGAATAGTGTCCTCATGTCACCTCATACTTTTTCTGAGAATGTTCAGTGTTGTCGTTCGGTGTAATTAATTTTTGTGTGAATGCATTCTCTTCTTGTTTTCTGAACTTAATAAAATTTCGATTTTCTCCGGTCCACTCTACAATTTGAACACGATTTTATAAGCATTGCAAGGCAATTTCTTCTAGAGAACTTACAGTATTCTTTTGAAAATCAAAACTGCTGGTTTGACCATTCAGCAACTTCATAAATCGACAGTATGTAAAAAATGTGTTGTTTCCAGTTAATTATCTTAACAAAGAGAATTCCTACCCACAGCAACAGCCAGGCATGGTAATGGGCATGCAGGGCACGCCAATGATGCCAATGGGCATGGCCCAGCCCATGCGGCCCGCCGTGCCACCTCAACCAACCACCAACCAGTTCAGTTAAGCACCACCTTTATAATTTGAGGTTTACGTTCATAAGGCGACCCGACTGCTTAGTATTGATATAATGAAGCTGATTCTTAGGTAAGAAGAATATAAGACAAGAAAGAATATGAAGAATCTAAATATAAGATTATTTTGATGTAATAGCGAAAAGTATTCTATTTAGTAAAATTTTTGAAAGTATAGGACTTTGATAGGTTTTGTTGGAATTGAAATTATGACAGTTTTTTTGAGCTCAATTATTTTGAATTTTATATTAACGATGGAAATTAGTAGACGTTAGTTTTAAGATTTTTGTCCGTACTCATTTAATATAATACCTAATTAAAATATTTATGTATTTCTGTCTTCAAATAAACTTCCTTTACATCTTCTTAAGCAAAATACTTGATTATTTCAAGTATGATTGTAAAACGATCAAAAAGCAGTCGGGTCATAATGTCATCATCAGCAGCTGACATGTAATAGGTAGGTCACTTTTAAGTGCACCATTTTGTTGCGATTTCTAGACGGAACGTAATAATGTCAATAAAAATGCGTTCATTATGAATTTAGAGTTGCAAGTCGAAAATAAAACTAGTTATTTTTAAAGTTACCTGTATTTTAATAGTTTGATGGGAAATTGAATGAATTTTTTCAGCTTTCAGATTTTAATGATTTGTTTTCCATCCTATCAAAGTAAGGACTTTGTTAGAAATACAGCAATGATTTTTTTTTTGTATGAATATATTTGCCAATCCTTATGATTATGATAATAAAATTATGAATACTTAGTTTTGATTGGAAACTATGATATGTATTAATAAAATAATTTGAAATTAATCTTATGTGAATGATTTCTTTCTACAATAAAATCTTCTTTATTTCTCTTATGATAAAAATTATGAAATTTTCTTATGAAAAAGGTGCGCAATTCTTATTTTATTTGTCAAAATTATACACATCACATTCCATACTTGTACAAAGAGAAAAATAGTAATTTATTATGAAATGCTTGTTAACTTAGCTTATTTTCCTACCTTTGGCATAGTCAGTATTTATGAATTGGAATTGAAGTGAGTTCTAGTTTTTTTTATTTTTTTTATTTACTTGTAATCATTGAGCTGAAAACGTAAGATTAATTTTCAGCATCAGATGCATGAATAAAGTTAAAAATCATATAGTTATCGGGTAGATGTCACATAGGTACCCTTAATAATACTATTCTATAACTTGAACTATTTATACTAATTATATTATGTGTATAAAAATAAATACTTGCATATTTAGTCGTATACTAAGCCTACGTGTTTTAAAAACGAATGTAATTTTTGCGCTAAAAGTAAATCTGCTTTTGGGTAATAAATACAATCAAAAAAAAAACTTATTTCCATATCCTCCAGTTATCTTATGTAAAAACTGTATTTGTCATATAGAATATTATGTATAGAGGGTTATGCATTAGATTGTTATAAAATTAGATGTTACGGGTGTATATTATAAATGTATGGCTGTTGTGAATATATGAACTAGGTGCTTGCTCTATTAAAGGCCCCATTTCACGATGCAATTTATCAAATTGAGAATACAAAATATTCCACACTCTAATTCATTAAACATTATCTAAAGATCGTATGGTCATGTGGATGGGAATCAAAATTAGATATGAATAATCGTATAAAGCTCAAAAATGATCATCATTTGGCGCGCTAAAAATTGAAGTGTCTTGGGAATGCAAAAGTATGGACTTGACAAAAATACAGTTGGATATTGCCAAATATATTGGAACATAAGTCTACGCCCTAACTTTATATAATCTTAACAGTTAGTAGCAATACTTTGTACAAATGTTGAAAAAGGTAATACCGTTCGCTTTTTGTGATATTTAATTTCTAAAGACTGCAGTCAATATTTTGGAAGTATTAAAAATAATATGCTTTATTTTTATGAATATTTCTCAAGTCTATCGTTTGGACAAAGTATTGCGTAATTGTTGCCATCGTAAACGCGTGCATAATAAAATTACGACATAATTCAATCAGCCGTGATTTTCGTATGGCAACACTATCAATGTTGCTGCACTTTAATGAGTGTTACTAATAAAAATATATATTCACAGATACATGTAGCTGTATAAACATGATTATTATAATTATAGAATAGATGCAAGAGAATGTTTGAACAGCTCAGTTGCGCGGTTCATTGGTGTATGTAAATATAGGTGTTGCATAGTACCCAGTGCTGTTTACCCTAATGTTCTACTCCATCTTATTCCACATTTATAAAGGCCAGTGACCGTCTATATTTCGTTATAATATCAACCCTTTTTTGCTGCTCGGTCGTATTGCTAAAGTCAGACTACACTACACCGATTTTTCAGCATAATTACATCTAGTTTTTCCTATGCAGCTGATTTTAGCAGTATTACACAGTTCTATCGCTGGCTTTAAAGCTTTGTAGGCGTGTTTTAGTAAGCAATGATAGTGCTAAATGTTAGGCTTATTTGATAATCCAAATTAATGATATATGATATCATTTGCAATATTTGTTTGAGATCTGTTGATTATTTCTTCAGTTGAAATGATTGCTAGTATTTTTGTGCAATATTTTTCTTTTTTTATGTAATTTTTATTCTTGGCAACATTCTGTTGGTGTAATCTGTTATCGTTGTGCTGCAATGAAAAAGTGCAACTACCTGCTTTTAGCACATTAACAACAGCACATCCGTGTAGCTTTTGATAATTTGAATGTAATGGACAAGTAAATTCCAGTGATTTGGTAGATGTTTTCGTTTGGCCATACTGTACTTCTTAGATGGATGCTGTGATGTCAGGTGAATTCGACTGACTTATTTGAGATAGGTGGGATTCGCTTTTAGTTAACACTATAAGTTTCTTTTTATAAGAGAATACTAGTTAAACCACGATTTTTGAATTAGTTTTTAGTACTCATAGCGGCCTTTAAAATTTTTAAGTTGTAAATTTTATTCATTTATTTTTATCAATGTACCTACTGAGTTATGTTTTATGTAAATATCCCTTCTATGTTATTTACTAGCTCTGTCTTTAGATATTCAATTTAGTTTATTTATGAAAAGTAATAAATAAATAAATCAATTAATATTATTTTTTCGTTTTTTATTTTATTTACCCCTTTGTTGCTTTAACCCATGGGTCCAGATTGAGCCTATCCAAAATTGAAGTTCAAAAAGCCCTAGAATTTCCTTTAAATGTAGAATAGTTGATCGGCTATCAATAGATCAAAGAATATATTTGTCTATATCTAGAATATTGTGTGTCTGTTTACCTCTTATTCCTATGACAATACAATAAAATTATGTAACGGCCTGTATGTGTCTAAGAAAATTGTTGGTCTGTCCTAGAGAACTATGCTTGAAGCTTTGTCACTGTTTGCGGACGTTCACATTCCTAGGACAGTCCAGAATGATGGTGAACCTAGTGGTATATTCAAGATCACAGTATTAAAGTAGCACTTCCTAGGTGTCTATCAGAAGTAATTGTATAGCTGTTAAAAGCAATTAGCTCGATAAATACTTTCAGGTGGCTTTTTATTTACTAGATACATAAGCTTGAGTACCTTTCAAAAAATACTTGTATAAAATTCAAAATTAAAAATCAAGTTGGCGTTGGTCCTGTGTTAAACAATTAATTTATTCATGTCACATGACAATGTAAACTACTGTATTTTGATTGTAAAGATAATTTTGTTTTTACCCTGGTGTTTTTCAAGTACAAAAAGTGTTATGCAAACATATTAGTCAGCGAAATTGTACGAGAAGAATAATCAAGAACAATTGTAATAACATTGTATTTAGTAATTAAAAAGCAACCTATCGGAAAATATATTTTTGTTAGGATCAAAGTGTTCTGTCTACTCGTATGAACAATAATTTATTGTAACAATGTTTCTTCATTGGAACTACTTATAAAGCTTTTTAAAGTTGTGTACTTATCTTGTTGAATCTCAAATAGTGGGGCGATTGATCTATCTATATAAACACAATAAATTAATAAAAGTTATCCATTGTTGTTTTATTTCACGAAATTCTTTGTGCTGGACCATTGAAGAATACAAACTGCTACGAGCGCCATGCTGAGTGTGTCTCGGGTTCGATTCCTGGCCTAAGCAAAAGGTTGAAAAAGAGAAGAACAACAAAAACTCTTACATGCTAAAGAACATGATGTGTATCTACTTGAAACAACCAGTAAAGCTTTTTTAGGTTCAAGTCACTAGCCATCTTCAATGGTGCGCTAGCTAGCTAGCAATGCCTACTAGTTTTTGAAAAAAAAAACGCTTCAGTACCTGGTCTGGCATAGCCACGCTTTTTTTTTTAACGTGGTAAAATCATCAAATGAGTCCTCCCACCCCGGGCAGGGCGGGAGGGACTGTCAGACTTTTACTGACTAAAATCCACGGTATCCTTCAATAGCCCTTTATGTTCCGGGGTCACGGTAAGGAAATAATCCCGCGACCCCGCAGGCTTTGGCCCTCTCCCTGAGAGGAGGGCCCCGTCAGTATGCTGACGCTCTTAGATGCGCGCGTGGGACACAACGCGCCGTCGACCCGGGTGGCATAGTCACGTTCCTTCAGAAAAAGGGATGTACTTACTACGCGCTACTTTTTTTTTTTTTTGAGTAATTATGTACCTTTAAGTGATATGTAGTATACAAAAGGTGTTTTATGATATTTTAGGGCAGGACACATTCTGCCATCACAATGGTATGCACAAAATAAATACGAGGGCGGGCGGAGTGATAAGTCTGGTAAAAATCTATTTTGGAATAAAATTATCGTAAATTGCATGTAACCTCCTTGTTCACAACTCTTTTGAGAGACTATATTTAAATTTTCAGCCAGTACCGCTGGTTTGTTTTTTTTTTGAAAGCCATTAAATGAAAACAATTTAACGCATTTTCGCAAAGATGGAGAAAAGTGAATTTCGAGTGTTGATTAAACATTATTTTTTGCGCAAAAAAACTATTACGGAAACTAAACAAAGGCTTGATAAATATTATGGGGACTCTGCTCCATCGATTAAAATGATTCATAAATGGTTTACGGATTTTCGGTGTGGTCGTACAAGCACAAGTGATGCTGAACGCCCAGGACGCCCAGTTGAGGTCACTACTCCAGAGATGATCGCTAAAAATTTAATCCATGACATAGTGTTGAATGACCGAAGAGTAAAAGTGAGCGAGATAGTCGAGATAGTAGGCATCTCAGACGAACGTGTGCGCAATATCTTACACCAACATTTAGATATGAAAAAGGTCTCCGCGCGATGGGTGCCGCGTTTACTGACTATTGATCAAAAACGCATGCGAGTTACCACTTCGAAGGCAGGTTTGGCGTTGTTACAACGGAATAAACCTGATTTTTTGCGTCGTTTTATAACTCTAGACGAAACGTGGATCCACCACGCATACACCACAAACTAAGGAACAGTCGAAACAATGGATTGCTAGGGGCGAACCAGCTCCGAAGAAGGCCAAAGCAGTTTTATCGGCCAATAAGGTGATGGCTACAGTTTTCTGGGACGCACGTGGGGTAATCCATATTGACTACCTAGAGAAGGGTAAAACGATAAATGGCGAATATTATGCCAATTTATTGGACCAATTTAACCAAATTTTACTTGAAAAACGACCGCATTTGGCTAAGAAGAAAATCCTCTTCCACCAAGACAACGCACGAGTGCACACCTGCGCGATTGCTATGGCCAAATTACATGATTTGCGATATGAGTTGCTATCTCACCCACCATATTCGCCAGATTTGGCCCCTTGCGACTATTTTCTGTTTCCGAATTTTAAAAACCGGCCAAGTGCGTGTCGGGCCACGCACAGTGTAGGGTTCCGTAGTTGCCCATCAAAATACTTATGCGAACTAACTAAACTGTTTCGCTGAATTTAATTTTAAAAAGAAGAATTTTCAAAATCGGTCCAGGAGTCTTTGAGAAATCGGGGAAAATACATAAGAAAAAAGATTACGACGAATTTAGAACCTCCTCATTTTTTTGAATTTAGTTAAAAATAGTTGACGATAAAACCTACCTATCCCTAAAAAACATACCTATAAAAGCTGTAAAAATAAAGTTGACAAACTTACATTTGCAGTTGTCTCCGATACATTTTGTTTAAGAAAATATGATATCAAGTACATTTTATAAGTTGGTCGACTATTACTCGTAAAGTTGTAAAGCCTACTTAGTCATGATAATTTTCTTTTAAACTTCGTTATATATACTACTATTGTGAATTTTTTCACACCCCCAAACATAACCGTTTAGCTGGTAGAGGGGGGGGACACTCGAATCGAGCAAAATTTTGCACTTTAAAGCTTAATATTTCACAAACGAATTTTTTTATCAAAAAATTGTTAATGGAAACTATCATTATTTTTTAAAGGCCTATTTAATGATACCCCACACTAAGGGGTACGCGAGAAAAAAAAAATCCTCACTTTACGTGTAAGTACTGGAGGTACCCAAAAAAAAAATATTTTACGAGATTTTATTTTACCACTTTTTCGGCACAACAAATCCGTATATTTACACCAAATTACAGCTCTCTAGTACTGTGCGTCTCTGAGCTAAACTGCGGACAGACGGACGGACGGACGGACGGACGGACGGACGGACGGACATGGCGAAACTATAAGGGTTCCTTGTTGACTACGGAACCCTAAAAAATGGCTCGGCGGAAAAAGATTTAGCTCCAACGAGGAGATCATACTCGAAACCAATGCCTATTTCGAAGGGTTGCCTAAGTCATACTTTACGGAAGGGATCGAAAAGTTTGAGAAACGCTGGATGAAGTGCATTGAGTTAGATGGAAATTACGTTGAAAAATAAATCATAATTTAAAAAAAAAGTTGTTTCCTTATTTCATTTTTACCAGACTTATCACTCCGCCCTCGTACCTGAGTAGTTCGAGACACTGCAGCTTCAACGCATTCAACTTGGTCACTGTGCCCATCTGCATTGGTCTTTTCGATATGTGATCACGCCAACAACAGAGTCACCGTACCACCAATTTTTCTGAAAAGAACAGTAATTTCTTAGTGAGCGGCGGACCCTGATGGTCAATAGACCGAAGGACTAATCTATCGACGGCTTAACTTTTCCACCCGGTGCAGGAGGGCAGGAAGGTCTCTCAGACTTGGACTAAAATCCACGGTGTTCTTCAATAGCCCTGGGCTAATCGGGGTCGTGGGGCTTTCAACGAGCTCGTTGGTCTCAAGACCCCGGTTGATGGCTCGGTTGGCGCAATGGCCGTGCGATCGGCTTCTGCACTGCATGTCCCAGGTTTGATTCCCGACAAATGTTTGTGTGATCTACAAGTAGGTCTGTGTTCGTGAATGTAAGTTTAAATGTTTTTAAACGCACCCACTAGAAAAATTCCTACAAGTAGGCTAAATACATACTCATTCCTTGACAATCGAAGCCTAATGGTGAACGCACATCTAGCCGCACCGCAGTCTCCGCAGTCCCCGCATTACGAATTCTTTGTATGAAGTTCTATGAAATCTCGCACACTTACCCGCATCGCAGTAGCCAGAATCGGTAAGAAAACGGACTGCGGAGACTGCGGTGCGGCTAGGTTTGCGTTCACCATAAGTCTGGTCCGCGCCACGACTAGCGACTGAAATCTTGCTCCAAATTTTCCGCAGGACTTAAAACGTGGCGCGGGCATAGTATTGTTTTTCTTTCCAAAGAGGATGGACCACAGGGACGGACGTTTTATTTGACATTTGGTTAGTCAAGACTCAGTCCACGCTATAAGTCTATGTCTTATTTTGTTTCGTGGAACATGGTATTATTTATTTTAGAGTAGAATGAACCCAGCGAAATTATAATATTTTTATAGCGGGCAACACAAAATCAATCGATGACAGCGACGGATTTTCCCCCATCGTCGCTGACGACATTTTGTCAATAAATTGTAAAATTGAAGAGAATTTAGTTAACTTTTTGTAGTGTTTAGTGTTAAATAAAGCCACAAAGATGGCAGACAATGAACAGAAAGCTATGCAGTTAATGGCCGAGGCGGAGAAGAAGCTGAGTTCTTCGAAAAGTTTCTTTGGATCACTTTTCGGGTGAGGACAATGAGTTGTTCATTATTTTGTTGATATTGCCCTAATTACGACTTAATTGATTTCATTACCACCTTTCCCGTAGCACTGACAGCATAATTTATTACATTTTAAAAACCTTATTGTTTAGAACATTTCGAAAAATGTAATTTCAATGTTGTACTACTTTGACTGCCTAGATATTCTGATTGAAAGTACCGTGGTTATGTGAATTACGTTTACATTATGCACGGTCATATTAAAACAATTTCACTTTGTATGTTCAGCTCTAACCATGAATAATAGTGCTAAACAGTTTTGAATCTATACTATGATTCATTTACAAGGCGTGAGATAATAATTATCAGGATAAACACATTTGTGTTATTTGAAAATATGCAAATTGAGCTTTCAGTGTCTAGCTATTTGTTGTTCTGTGTCACTCTTTCTGAAATGGCCATTCATAGTCACACAAACTTAATTTCTACTCTAAATTATTAAATAAGGGGAACTCCACAAGATCTGCTGATGTGGATTATTAAACAGTAAAACCTGAGATCAAACAATTAAAGGTCTTATTACTACAAGGCCTACAAATTAATTATAGGAGATAACAAATATTTTCATCTTTTTCTTTACTTGTGAACAGCAGTATGAAACTGCAGTATAAATCAATTCATTCTGGTTGATGACAGAAAAAAGTCAATGATAGAGTGAGCTTACCCAGAAAAAGCCTGTTCACTCTAACTTTGAAGGGTTGTATGCATTTAGAAATACAGTCTTGTAAATTGTATTATGATTGATTGTCATGGGAACATTATGAGTAGACTACTATCAATAATAGTTTTTTTTCTTTGCTTTATTTTATTTTTTATTTAAAGTTAGGTTCACGTTTGACAAGTATCTCGCCTGATGGATAAGCGAAGATGGGTCAACGGTGAAGCACGCTTGCCTAGAAATAACCTGTTCACTGTTGACTTTATGACCCCAAGGTTATAGCTGTCGGGAAATACAGATTTCACTCCTTAGCTGTGTGTACTGGCAAAATGCTTTAGTTGTATGTACGGGAAGGATCTCCACCAATATCAATGGCGCATTGCTGTACGTCTTGTAGTCTCATGATGGACTGTCAATCAATTCTTCCTACACTTTTAAATTATAATAACAATTTGTAATCAAATTACGTTATAATTTTAATGTACTTGTTTTGAAGGTTTTTGCATATAAATTGGTAGACACAATAACACTTTTTATATCAGCATATTTATGTAATAAAGTAGTAAACAATCCTTGAAACTAACTTAATTCAGTTTGTATGTAAATGTGTTCATTGTACCACAATGACTGTAGAGATTGGGATTTCTTTTAAGTGAGGTACTTTTATATTATTCATATCTGGTTGACCTAATTATATATAAATATACAAGAATTGCTTGTTTAAAGATATTAGATAAATTATAAGCCCATGTCGTCCCACTGCAGGGCAAAGGACACTCTCCCTCCTTCCACTTTTCGCGATCTAATGCGATTGTAGGCCAATCCCTTAATACTTTTTTATAATATTTTAATTTATTATTTATTTTCTTCTATGTATTTTATTATTGTTTTATTCTTAAACATAACAGCCAAAATTGGGGAGTACAGGCATGATGTAAAATTCTGTATTTTTTATTTGTACTGGGATATGGGATGCCTACCCTATTATTATATAGTCTGACAGTCCCTCCCGCCCTGCACGGGGTTTTTTGCCACGTAAAAAAAAATACCCCATTATTATATCACTGAAACTTTTTGAAAGGGAAGTCTTTTTTTGTTTATTTTTTTGGTTGTGTTTGAAGTTATTTAATATACCTACTAGATGATAAAAAGTCTCTTATATCTGCAAACACCGAGTGCACAATTCTGAAAGAAATCCAGGCTTGGATACAGGATGCGGGCTTTCTTTCTTCATTATGTTGTGGTTTTTATTAAGATTTCATTAGACTTCAGGTTATGTATAGTTAGTGAAGCCTACATCACAACGAATACCTACGCCAGCAGTCCCCACATAAGACGATTAGAGGATTACATTACGAGAATTGGTTCGATGCATGAGCAAGTGGCAGTACTACGCACATTAGAGGCAGTCAACCGCGAAACCACTACTGGTTGCTTCATACATTTTACGACCGCAAAAACATGCTTCCGCAGATAGCGACTTTGCCGTTTATAAAGTCACATTGACCTCCACGGTGGTCGCAGTTCGACTTCTTATCAATAGTACCTGTGACAAATTCCCAGGTTGGGCTAAGTTTCATTGGGTTTTTCTGAGTCTGGTTGCTGTTTGCTGGCAATAGGCTTGCTTCCTATAATATGTGAGTTGGGATCTAACCTGTGTCAGCCCTAGACTATCTGCCACCTGGGTGACGAGGAGCTCCGCAATTTCCGCAAGCCAGTATGAGCCGGAATAGGTTGAGGTGCAGCTGGCTTTCCCTAATTCTCGATTAATGTGCGAATGTCCAACCCTGGAACTTCTTCCCACTACCCCAGGTTTCCCTCATCTCCTTTCTTCATCTTAGCTGTATACAATACATGTTCCTTCTTTCTAGTGGTTCATCGAAAGTCGAAGAAGCAGTAGACTGCTACCTTCGGGCGGCGAATCTATTCAAAATGGCGAAGAAATGGGCGCAAGCGGGTGCTGCGTTCTGTGCGGCCGCCAACTTGCATCTGAAGGCTGGCGTCCGCCACGACGCTGCTACCAACTTCGTTGATGCTTCTAATTGTTACAAGAAGTGCGATCCTAATGGTAAGTAGATTAGTACCTTATTTATTTGAGATCGGCGCAGCATGTTTGCCTCCTAACATCAACAGCAGTCATAGTCAGCTCTAAAACTGCGATTTAAGGTGACTTCTACGGCTTCTTAAATTCTGCAGTTATGCCAGTGACACGATGAAGACGAAAATATTCGCTATCGTCACCTAAATGGTCATCACTGTTCATTTAAATTTTGGATTGCCCCAAGGATCTGCTGGGGAAACTGGAGAACGCATACAACTTTGTATACAGTACCCTAGCCTGAAATATACGCCTTAAGGATAGGTTGAGCAATGATATTGTACTCGTATTGTGGCTAGTAGTAGCTGGTTGGGTGTGCTTGAATCTAACGTCATCATGACGTCACCATAAGACTTTAGAAATGGAAGGAAGAATTCGCCGCGGCAGGTAAGATCCTCGGTGGCTTGGTTGGAAATGAGCGTCGGATGTACTGAATCCGAAGGCCGCAGGTTCGAATCCTGCCCGCGGATCGAATTTTTCTTTCTTGAGAAAATCTTTGTACTTGAGTCTGCTTGTTTGATTTTCATGGCAGGTCATTGAAGAGGGGTATCTACGTCTGGCAATGGACTGATGTAAGCCGATGATAGCCTCTTGCCGTGAGCGACGTAATAAAGATGTCTAGCTTTACTAGTTTTATAATTATAGTAGAATTTATCATACTACTCGTATTAAGTCATAGAACAACGTTTTGACTCAATAACCTAGTTACGTACGATCTAGGTATTTGAAGGTTACACGAGTTTTTAGACATAATTATTTCAGGTGACGCATACGGAAGTTCTTAGTGTTGATGTCATCTTAAATTAGGATTGCCTTGTTCAAAATCAAATACTCGAACGGTAGGTTTTTTGTACTGAGTTTTGCAACACTGTCGGCTCATTCACATTGATTCAGAACCTGGATATAGTTTCTAGATTGAAAATAGGAACGTGCGGTAATCGAGCGCTGGATTACTGCACGCTGTACTAGATTGAAGCATGTTTACATTAATCCAGTGCCAATCCAGCGCTGGAATGACACTGGATCCAGCTACTGTATTATGCCCGGTTTACATTATTCCAGTCCAGCGATCCAGTCCAGTACTGGATTGCTTACTGGACTGGATCGCTGGACTGGAATAATGTAAACCGGGCATAATGTAAATTAGCCTTTATCGAAAAGTTTTACAGTTCGTTTTTATTCAGTATGATAGAACCAATCGAGGGATTCATAGATTCTTCGACTTTCAAAAAGGTTCCTATTTTAGCACAAAATTCTTTTTATCATTTCAAGCCGTATAAGTCAAACAGTCCAATGACCCAGAGACCTCGAAAAATTGCGTTTAACCGATATCATTTACTTTCACATTTCACAAACCTTTGTTAAAATTATCTACGTATTTGCATACGCTGTTAATCGAGTTAAACACGAAAATTAAACTGAGCTTATCATCTGTTTTTATCGCGCTGTAACGGTGACGGGAAAAAATAAGCTTATGCTTGAATGTGCGCGTTATCTTTGCATCTAGAAACAGATGAATCACCATTTGCCTTGCTTGTTCAAAATAAACGTATACATGACGTAATCTTCCTTTTATTAAGAAATCTGTTACTTAAGAATAGCTTTGTTTCCATGACAATGACTTGGAAAACCAATCCCACGTATGTGCTATTTTTGTGCCGAAATCACAAAAAAAAACTTTATTGTATTGCTATCTGTTTCTATAGGTAACTTGGCTCCTGTTGCTCATAGCGTGATGATATATGTACAGTTGAATACCTTTGTTTTCAATGATTGATTTCCAACTAATAAGCGCTATTATGATGTTTTTGGTGACAAAACAAGTAAAAAATAATAGGACCTGAAATAAAATTGATGACCGGATTGAACCTCGTCATCAACTAACAGGTCAACTGAATGGATCTTTGACCGAAACCTAACGAAGACTAATAAATAGAGATTGAATGGAAAAGTTCGAGCTTGCCAGGGATTGATCGAGTGAACGAGTGCATTGGTCTAATTGGCAGCGTCGCTCGGTAGCTCGGTTGAAAACAGGGGACTGTTTCGCTTGCTAATGTATTCTTTGAAGATCATTGATCAATGCTAAACAGTATTCCTGTAGCATAATTGTATAATCTGATTAACTACTTTTAAGACGGAGTCAATGAAGATCCAATTATAGATGCTAATCTTTCTCATGTACAAATATTTCAAAAAATTTGTTTTATTCAGGGACAAGACTGACGTACTTCTTAGAGTTATTTATTTATTATATTTACCAATCTGCACGAGACGACATGTTTGCTCAATTTCATTTTACCAGTGGTTTTTTTTTAAAGTGGCAATATTATGCATGGATTGTCAGTGGTTAGTAGATACAAACTAACTAAAGATGGACGTAACATGGGTCTTTTCTTTTACAAAATAAAAAAGAAAAAGAAAAATGCCTCAGGGTGTTGGACGATCCATCAAATCAACGCAATAACAAAGTCCCCCTTCACGTCACAATACGGCCCCTGAACACTTATTAAATCCATTCTTCTGTTAAATAGATATTAATTGAGTAATATTCAACTAGTTGTTCATCATTATCATCATCATATTATCAGACTCCAATGTTCTGACGAAACAAACAAATGTTGATTCAGACGAATTCTCGTAATGGAAAACCGATACAGAAATTATTATCTTTTTGTATTGTTCGTATGTCACCTCACTGAATTCAATATTCGGTCTCATTCTTTCCAAAAATACCGTTTTGTTACTTTTCTCCTTTTTCCGGGCTTTTGTCCATTGATGAAAGTTTTCGGATGATTGCACATTATCTAATGACTACTTCTACCTGCGTCGTTGTTCGCGTATATTTAGAATTTGAAATCAATTAGGCGACATGTGGTTCCGTCTATTATCAGTAGGTACGTTTTTTGGGGGTGAAAAGTACCCTCGCCCGTTTCTGTATACCTGACAACGTATACCTAAATTTCAGGATGATCGGCTCAGTAGTTCAGGCTTGAAAAGGTAAAAAACAATCTTACTATAACATTTTTAGGTATAGTTAATTTAGGATAAAGATTCTAGATTTTGGTTATCACTGGAATAGCTACAATATTAATTTTCAAACGTGTATTCATTCTGGTTGAGTAATATTGAATCAGCTGTTTGAGTAATAACTGTAAACTTCTTGTTCATAAACCGCGTTTTTAAGCTGGGTACTCACTTAGCAGCGTAGCACGTAGCGTATCAGATACGGTATCAACCTGCAAGTGGGTACAGCTCGTCCGAGCACACTGCGAGCCGCCTTTTTGTTTGTATGAGTCGCCGAGAGGCGGTATCACTGCGAACTTACAGCGAGCGGTTCGCAGCGGGCTCGTGCCTACGTACTCACTTGATACCATATCTGATACGTTACGTGCTACGCTGCTAAGTGAGTACCCAGCTTTAGATTACTTATGAGATAAAAAGATATCATCATCATCAGCCTAGCCTTATCCCAGCCGTTTTAGGATCGGTTTCCAATCTAACCGGATCCGGATGCCGGATGCATGGTACTTTTAGCGACTTCGTATCTGACCTACATAACCTAGTTACTCGGTAATAAGATTCCCCGAAGAGGCTAAGACTGGTTGCCAGGCTTAACACCAAACTTTGTTATGTACAGTCAGCTTCAGAGACCCCCCTTTGGTAGTGATGTCACTAACAAAGGGGGTGTCTCTCATTCTCTTCAAAATATTTTATTTTACATGAGCCAAGATCAGCACGTTATAAACGTCGTTTCCATGGTGATTTATATTGAAATTACTTAAAAGCAAGCGTGCTTCACCGTTTAAAATATCATCGCTCGCTTACCATCAGACGAAATAATGATCGAACGCGAACCTACCATTAAATAAAAGTGTAACTTATTTGAGAACGATATAACAAGACGTGCACATAATCTCCTTTAGAAGAAAGTTCTAAAACTGGATCCTAAAACAAATCTTGAATATTCAACTTCCCACACGCGAAAAGTAACCCAAGTCACAAACAAATAAAAGATACTTTTATCTTCAACAAATCAAATAGTCCCCGAAGAATATACAAACAATATCTTATACAACAGAAAGACGAGAAAAACCCATTTCGTAATACTCGTAGTTATTGAACGAAAGTTCAAGTGGCCGGTGATACCAATATTATAATGTTACTAAAGAAAATCAATATGTTACTAAAGAAAATCAATACGAATTTGCAGTCTAGACTGTAATTATGGATATTAGAAATGCGCTGGATATAAATTATTCTTTGACTTTCATTATAGACGATGATAAAGGTATTGATAAGGCAGATCGTCCTAGAAGGAGGTGCTCTTAACCTGTTGGTGAAGGTCTTCAGAAAGGTCAGGTTCGTAGAACTTGTAATCGGTGTGCTTGTCTGCCCTTCGGCTCTAAAACTGCCACTTAGCAATATTCCTAATGATTCACTTCGTGAATGAATAATAAAGGAAAGCGTATGGCTTTTACTGGAAGTTAACAAAGTGATTGGAAACATTGCTAAGTAGCCGCGTAGCATTACACTGTAGAAACAGTTTTTGTCTACAGGAATAGATAAAAAAATTAAAGTATGATGAAAGCTTTCTAACGTCCATATTATCATGTTTGTCTTTTATTTTGTAGAATAGAAATAGAAATAGTGCTACGAGTGCAGATGTATTAGCATGGACGTGAAGGGAGTATGTAAGTGTAGTTGCAGGTGGCGGTCTGTAGTTTGTGCTCAAACCGTTGCGAAAAAGGATCGGGTAATACATATGGGTGTTTATGAGATTAAACACACCCACGATACAGGAGCCATTTCTAGTGAGAAATCGTTAAAAGCAAAAACTAAAGCAATGTGCCGTTTATTTTAATAGCGGTCTCAGTAAGTAAGCAGATATTGAAAACAATTGTTTCAGACTATTTCGATTTTAGGAATTTCAGTCACAATGTGGAGCTTGACAATTTAAATCCTTCTCGTCTGGGCGAGTAAATCAATTAAAAGTTAAAGCCTAATTGAGACTTGCGCAAGGGTCTGTTCTCGTAAATGTTAGGATTAAAATGAACTTTTTATAGCTAGCCATGACCTAAATACCTTATGAAGAGTAATTTGTTAAAGCACATTTAAATTAATTTGTTGTTTTATTTTTATTTCTCCGAACTTTCTGGTTGTTTAGTTGTAGGGATTTCCGCATCATGAAATCTTAACACAATGACTATAAATACCTGGAGCTGTTTACTTTTGGAAACTTTTGGAAAGTTATGAAAAGCTGTCAAACATCCATCCATCCATCCTTACAAACTTTCACATTTATGAAAGTACAAAGCATTAAATGAAAATTTCGCACGTAGTCAGTGGTCTGCCATGTATTAATTTCTCTATCGGGTATGGTTACACAAGTTCGGTTACCAATCTAACAATATCAATTTAACAACAAGGAAGTTTGCAATCAACTGATACCAAGTTTCAACATTTAATTATGTGGGTAACATCCTGAAAATCAATTTTACCTCCATGCGGTATGCATTATTTGAAAACAAACATGTCCCGGGTAAGAGCGAGCTGAGTGAAAGAAGGAAATGATAGTATTTGCAATACAGTAAGAAATTCAGGCTAAATTATTTGTGAAGGAATATATTATATTGTATTCATAAAACACCCATTACTCCAAATACGAAACGTCTCATTCCTAGAGGCCGATATTTCGTCCAGCCTACGGATTTCCGTTGAACGCGCCAAGCAAAGCCTACGTATCGCCTAGCCTAGACTTGTGTATAGCACCCCAGACGATGCCGTGTTGGACGATCGCCAAACTGCCTTTTAGTTGTATGTTTAACTCTTTTTTTTACTGGCTTGGGATTAGTTGGTACTGTTAGTAGTACAACTAGTGTAACGTTTAAATCCTTAAGTCTCGCAGGATAGTACAGTATAGATTCGCCTACTCCATTAAATAATACTAATTTCGATATTTTCTACCTATTTTTGTCATATAACCGAAGCATGTATTACGTATTTCGTTCGGAATCCTTCGAAATAGGACAAAAAGTGTGATACGCAAGTTTGGTGCGAATAATTTGGTTATGAATGTGAATGACTTCGTGACTAGGGGAAAGTTAATGATATGATGATGGATGAAACGTGTTAAAGATGCCATGGTTAGAAAAGAATGACTTCAGACATGATGGCATAGAAAAAATTATAGCATGGAAGATAATGTTGCCTTAGTTTCACATTAATTGGTATAGCGTTAGAAAGATAGAGGTCCCAGTAGGAAAAGGCCGGGATTCGTCGAAACTTAGTCGGTAAAGTCTCCGTTGTCGTGCCATAACACCCACAAAGTGAAACAAATTATTTACTTTGAGGATAGCTTTTATGGACAAAAGTCGGGTTAAGTAGCTAAAAGAAAAACTAAATAATACTTATACGTTAAGACCAACCATTGTTATGAAAATATCGCTATCATTTGATTTCTAACCAGCTATTAAACTTGTGTGACCTTTGGTCCTTCAAAGGTCATACAAGTTTAAGAGCCGGTTTGAAATAAAATTTTGATACAGTATCAGGATAAACAATGCCAAAATAAAATTAGGCCTTTCACAGAGGACGTGCCAGTTGGCAACCATTACGTTTGTACTGGCATGAACGCAAACCACAAACGATGGGAAACTTAATATTGTGTCCTGCGTATCTTGTTAAATACAAGATTCAGAAAGTTTCAAAAGAGTTAATAATCTGTTTGAATCGACACTCAGGCAAGTCATAGAAATATTAAACTAAAAGGAAGAGGCCTATATTGAACATTAGGTGGAACAAGGATGCCAATTATGCTAATGGAAGTTACGGACGTTACAAAACGAAATGATGAACTCATATTAATTATTATATCAACAGTGTCCGACTGCTAGGCAAAGGCCTTCCTTCACTCTTTCCACTTCTCACGGCTTTCTGCAACCGTGGTCTCCAGCCTTTCATGAAACGGTCCAAATCAACTGGCTATCTATATCTAACTGGCTGGGCCTGCTACGACTACTGCTACGTCGAGTTCTCATAAAAATCTGTTTGAAAGTTACTGTATTCTATTCTACCAGCTATTCAGACATGAAATAATAACTGCTACGTAACCTGGAAAATTTAAAATCTTTCTGCATATTTAAAATCTGCTACTTACTGCTAGTATACTTTACCAATATGTTTCGCAGTGGGGATGCCCTCTGGGTAGTGTCCCAATTATTTCTCTCCATCCAGCTGTTATACAATTTCCTGTTTTCCATTCCCATTATTTATTATTCTGTTTCCTTAACGTTGGAATAAGGGATTTACATTTAGATTTTTTGTATTTGTCTGATGTTTCTTTAACGGCAAGCTCTTGTTAATATTTAATACTTACGTTCATTTGGTATTGAATAATTCCATCGTCTCTACATAAAATGTGTGTGTTATTTTGCCATTTTAGAATTCTATATTATTATTCACAAACGTGATTCAAATAATAACTCTCCAATAAAATAAAAAGTTTTCGACTACAAGTATTGTTATTTATTCACAAATTGATCGATATAATGGTCCATCTTCACTGATTATATGTTAAGCAGTACATTAAATCGCATACATTACGATCTCAAACACTATTAAAACCTATTACATCACTCTTTTTACTTTTATCAGTGCGTTTGTCACTGATAACGGATGATCAAGCATCAAGGTCAGGGATATCAAGTGGTAGCTGATCCGTAATCTGTGTATACTCGATTTTTACAACAGAATAGAACTCATTAGATAGTCCGCGACTAAATCTAGATATCGTATTACAAGTTCATAATGTGATTTTGCTGGATTAGCCTCATCAATCATAATTCAAACGCGCGCGTGTAAATTATGTTACCTTTTGTAGAAAATACATCTCGACTTTTCGTAACTTGGTTGAAAACATTTTGTGTAACAGTATTTTATCGATAATGAGATTGAGATAAACATGAGCGCGTTGATGGTAGTTGACATGATCAATCAATATCAAACAGACGATCTAATAATCATATTTGACACTAGCGGTTGCTTACGGCTTCCCTCGCAAGGAGAAAATGTGAAATGGGTCGATGAGGACCACAAGTACTTTAATTCTTTGTAATGAATATTTTAATTAATTCAGTCGTTAAGGCCGGAATTGTTAAAATACGGGGTTATTTGTCAGTGTTATAATACGCGTTGTGTTATAGATCTTATCGGCTTTGAAATAGAGTCGTGTCAAATAATGGTGTCAATTGAATTCCCTTAAGCATTTAATTCGGTCAACATGCCTTTATTGTTTGTAAATACTCTAATCCGCGTAGAAATGTTTCTTGTAATGTTTATTTAGTCTATAGAAGTGATAAATAAAACTCTGGCAAAAACTAAGAAACTTAAGGTTTACTCTTCTACCACAATAATTAATGGATTCCACAAGGAGTTATCTTCGGCCCTCGTTTATGTTTAGTACAAAATTAGTTTTATAACATCAACACGTCTTTAATTTCCGAATATAGTTAAGCAAAGGTGTTTTATGGCTATCCAAAACAAGAATACGTAGTTTTTCTGCTGAAACTTGCGTGGAACTATTAATTATATTCTAGTAGTAATTTATTTTAACTGCTAAGACTTGCAACTACATTAAACTCAAGATAACATGTCTACACTATGAACTATGTTTAATGAGTTAAGTTTTGTTGCAGAGGCTGTCTCGTGTCTGCTGAAAGCGATTGAGATCTACACCGACATGGGACGATTCACTGTAGCTGCTAAACAACACCAGGTAAATATATTTTAAAATTTTACTTTAAATATACATCGCAATCTGTTAACGCAATTAGTTAAATGGAACATAATTTGACATTTAGATTATTGATCTACTTTACAAAACTGCATGTATCATTGAACTAACTCTACTTACGTTAAAATTGGAGCCAAGTCAAAAATGTATTTGAATATGTTAAGTAGTTTTATAATATGCCTTGGGAAGAAAATTAATTTTAACTCTTTCCGGTAGAACCGTAGTCTAACAGAACTTGACGTCACATCCATTAAGCTTTAGTGCTTAGTGAGTGATTTCACAGAGCACGCCCTTGTTGCCATGTTTATTCTCTGGAAAATGTTATTCAAGTCTCTCTACCTTTTGAAGGGGGTAATAGAGGGGTGACAGGTATCACATTACGGCAGTATGTTTTGAGTCCCATGGTACTAACTTATTACTATCAATCGGATTTGGACAGTCGGAGAAGTGGCGGCCCAGTGGTATCGGTCCCGACGTACGAGTCGTAGGTCGTGGGTTCGAACCCTGGCGGCGCATTACTTTGTGTAATTTATTACATCACCACTGCTCTCAAAACGTTGAAGGAAAACGGCAATGTCCTAAAACAAAAATTCGAAGACATGTGACATCTACCAACCATCTTTGGGCCCGCGTGGTAGATTATGGCCCTCTCCCTCTCACAGAGAGGAGGCCTGTGTCCCAGCAGTGGGAACATTATAGGCTGATGATGATGGACTCGGACTGCTTTCGATATTTTCCCGATTCTGATCTAAATTAATTGAGTCTGCCCAAAAATGGTCTACGACTTTGACAGCTTCATAAGCGTCCATCAGTTCTCGTTAAGAACAATCAAAAGGACTCACAGAATACGATTTTAATTCAGAATCTTCTGCTTGGCAATAGCTCTTAAGACTACTAGTTTCTTTATTGGGTGTTAAAGTCATCAAACGAATCCTTTCTCTCTGAATAGACCGTTAGATTCTTATTATTTATCGTTATGAGCCTATGTTGTCCCACTTCAGGGCAAAGGCCTCTGTGGTGGAAGGAGGGACCTTCCTAACTGCGCTATCTATAATGCAATTATAGGCCAAATATTTAAAAGAAAAAGTCCAGCTTATCTTGCTATCTCCTTCTGGGTCTTTCGAGTGTTTTAGTTTAGTCAGACTGATCGACTAAAAATCATTGTTCCTTCAGTTGCTCTTTGCGTTTTAGGGTCACAGCTATCTTCATAGGCAGTTCCTCAACCCCCAGCAAGGTTAGACTACTAGACCATCGACCCAATAATGATAAAAAACCTCGTCTTTCCAGAACATAGCAGAGCTCTACGAGACGGAGTGTGTGGACCTGTCCCGCGCGATGCAGCACTACGAGCAGGCGGCTGACTACTTCCGCGGCGAGGAGTCCACCTCCTCCGCCAACAAGTGCATGCTGAAGCTCGCCCAGTACGCCGCCCAGCTTGAGCATTACGATAAGGCTATACAGATCTATGAGCAGGTATGTGAAAGTTTAATCCTCGTATGATCATGACTGGGTATTTATCAAAGCCGCCATTTTAGGGCCAGTTTCTACCTTTCTAAATTTTTCTTTTCTAAGTAAAATTTCTCAGTTTCTAGATTTTCGCACACTAAATAAGGGCTATCGCGAATTGACGATATCGTCAAGATCGCGGGAAATAAATGGATGAGAGAGGCACAGAACCGAGAGATGTGGCAGAAAAAGGAGGAGGCCTATACCCAGCAGTGGGTGATTCCGGGCTGATATGATGATGATGATGATGATGAAATAAGGGCTGTACCATTACTGCATTTAAGGCTTTTACCCACAGAGCGTGATCTGATTGCATGCGATATCTGTAACTTATTGATATATTGATAATTATGTGCTTTCTCACTACTGCCGTCAGATCGCATCGTGTTCAGCCTTTACAGAGATCATTCATCACTTTACTAGCTATAACCCGCTGCTCATTAATAATATCATATTTTTTCAAATAGAACCTCCTGTTCCTGGGATTTGCGCGTTTAACCAAACAAACTCAACGCGTTTAACTAAAAAGTTAAACACCCTTTGAACACTTGTCTAAAAAAACTGTCAACTTTAAAACGGCATTTGACTTTTGAAATGCGGGGCACTTTTTTTTTATACAAGTGTTCAACAGATGTTTATATTTTATTTAGTATAGAAGATACAAAGACCTTATAAACATTTGCCTTCTCATTTCAGATCGCCAAATCCTCCCTAGACAACAGCCTCTTGAAATACAGCGCTAAGGAGTACATGTTCCGCGCCGCGCTGTGCCACCTGTGTGTGGACATCTTGAACGCTCAGCATGCTGTAGAGAAGTACTGCGGACTGTACCCCGCCTTCGCTGACACTCGGGAGTGTAAGCTGATTAAAGTGAGTCTTTAAAACCATTTTTTTTAACACTAACTTTTGTCCAACTATTGGCTCACATAGAAAGAAAGAAGAAAGAAATAATATTTATTGGTACAAACACAGAGCATAGCACAATGAGATAAATTAAACAGAACAAGTGATAAAAAAATAAATAAAAAAATAACCTAAAACTATATGGTACAAATATTTGTTTGCCCCGCGGCTGCTCCAAACAGGCCCAGTTCAGCATAAATGTCAGGCAACTTTTATATGACATAGCGTATTTTTTATTTTTATTTGACGTGGTAAAATCATCAAATGATTCCTCCCACCCCGGGCAGGGCGGGAGGGACTGCCAGACTTGTACTGACTAAAATCCACGGTGTCCTTCATTAGCCCTTTATGTTCCGGGGTCACGGTGATGGAATAAATCCCGCGTCCCCGGCAGGCTTTGGCCCTCTGAGAGGGGGGGATCTATATAGATCATATAGTTGGAAGTCATGGGGACTTTGTGCCTTGAAGTGGGATGACACAGGCTGATGGTAACAGTAGCTTTTCACCATGATTTGCCAGCCCTTCTGCCTTTTCTCCCTTTAAGTAGCCTATATCCTACTCCAGGTTCCTATGTCTTTACCTAAAAAACCGGCCAAGTGCGTGTCGGGCCACGCACAGTGTAGGGTTCCGTAGTTGCCCATCAAAATACTTATAATGCGAACTAACTAAACTGATTCGCTGAATTTAATTTTAAAAAGAAGAATTTTCAAAATCGGTCCAGGAGTCTTTGAGAAATCGGGGAAAATACATAAGAAAAAAGATTACAACGAATTTAGAACCTCCTCCTTTTTTTAATTTAGTCAAAAATAGTTGACGATAAAAACCTACCTATCCCCTAAAAACATACCTATAAAAGCTGTAAAAATAAAGTTGACAAACTTACATTTGCAGTTGTCTCCGATACATTTTGTTTAAGAAAATATGATATCAAGTACATTTTATAAGTTGGTCGACGATTACTCGTAAAGTTGTAAAGCCTACTTAGTCATGATAATTTTCTTTTAAACTTCGTTATATATACTACTATTGTGAATTTTTTCACACCCCCAAACATAACCGTTTAGCTGGTAGAGGGGGGGGACACTCGAATCGAGCAAAATTTAGCACTTTAAAGCTTAATATTTCACAAACGAATTTTTTTATCAAAAAATTGTTTATGGAAACTACCATTATTTTTTAAAGGCCTATTTAATGATACCCCACAGTAAGGGGTACGCGAGAAAAAAAAATCTTCACTTTACGTGTAAGTACTGGAGGTACCCTAAAAAAAAATATTTTACTAGATTTTATTTTACCACTTTTTCGGCACAACAAATCTGTATATTTACACCAAATTACAGCTCTCTAGTACTGTGCGTCTCTGAGCTAAACTGCGGACAGACGGACGGACGGACGGACGGACGGACATGGCGAAACTATAAGGGTTCCTTGTTGACTACGGAACCCTAAAAATCAGTGAGCCGGTTCTGAGATCTGTCGAAACAAACACAGACGAACATTGTTTCGAAATACTGAATATACTAAATTTTGTAAAAAAACTTTTGATTCAATCGAAGGACCTTTGTATCCGAAACTACTGCTATTCCAGGCGATTCACGATACGCATACGGCATAGAGTGTACAATTTGAGCTGGTCAAAAAAAAATGCGACCGAACTGTACTGCCACTCACCTTTGTTATAAAGCACGCCTCATCAATTTGTCGAGCGCACGAATATGTCCGAGATGACCTGTGCCCTTAGCATGAGTTTTTACTCTTTTACTTTACAGCGGAAAATACTGGAAAGCAGTATTTACAGCGTTTCTTGTATGAAAACATGGAACAGCGCCTCTGATGTGCCAAGAACGAGCTATTTTTTTTCTTAAAAGTTGTCAATTTGAAATTGTCAAAGTTCCAGTTTACTTTACGTCTCAAATACTGAAAACTCGTACTAAGGGTACTGAAGACCAATTTATCCATTTATTAATAATCCGTATCCAATCTTTCCAGGAACTGATTGAACATTTGGAGGAGCAAAACGTGGACTCTTTCACTGAAGCAGTCAAAAACTACGACAGTATATCGCGACTCGATCAGTGGTATACAACTATGCTCGTACGCATCAAGAAACAAATCAACGACAACCCCGACCTGCGTTGAGTCAGTCGCAAGTGCGTGCCCGTCGCGACCGTGTGCGTAGCGTGAGTGGCAAGCCTTATTTTATTTAGGCCATGTATTCATTAAGAAACAAATGTTTGTAAACATGTTTCGGAAACATAATAATATACTTTTTGTGATTTTTATTTATTAAACCTTTAAGTGGACTTTGCCACAAGACTTTCTCTTCAACATTTGGGTTGCAGAGGATAATTTTGTGGTAAGTCTCAAATAAATAACAACCGTTTTGTTCCTGTTTTGTCCCTGCAAACAAAACACAAGTTTTATAGCATAGAAGACTTATTTTAAACAACCTGTGATGTGGTCAACAAAATATCTTAAATATTCCTTCTTACCTCCCATTGCTTCTGAGTGAATACACGGTTTTACCCTTACCATATTCAAAAATAAAATCATATTTTATCCATTGGCAATTTAGCTGTCATTTCTGTTAAATTTTGAAATCAGAATCTTCCACTTTTTGACAGTTGAGGCTGAGCTTGCATTGCGGTTGAATTCCCTCAATAGTTGTGTTGCAATAATAAATAAATAAAAGAAGAATCGAATTCGTTTTTTATGGGAAACGTAGTGCAAGCTCGGCTGGTAATTTTAGCTATATTACCTATCAATATTACTCGTTTAATATAACGCAATTCTGTTAACCTAATTTAATATTACTAAATAATAAACGAACTTATTTAAAAATCTTATTAAAATGGGCATGTCAAAGTTAATCATGAAATGACATTTGTAACGTTCCAGTTATGACATCTGTCACTTTGACATTGTCATGACAAAATTGTCTATAGAATACTATAGAGTTAAAAATGGATGATCGGAGTAATCGATGCTCAATGAATGCTTGCATAACGGTGAGCGGCGACGGGCGATATAAAGTTTCCTTTTTTATCATAAACTCTGTAGAATATTTCATTATGCCTATTTCATTGTAACAAGTTAGGCAAACCGTTGTCTGTGGTATTATTTGACAGATATAAAGTTTTTTTTTTGTTGTTTTGGTAGTGTAATTGATGTAAAGGTTGACTGATAGTGGTTAGAGGAGGGTTTAGTTAACTCTCGTGATGGATAAGGTCCTTAGCAGACGTAGCGTCAATTCCATGGCAATTCTGAAGCTTCATGACAAGTCTATGTCAATCTAAATTGAGTTGCCTAAACTGGGCTTTCAGAAACACCCGTCATTTCCAAAATTATGTTAAGTGTCCCATCGTTTTTGAAGCAGCACCATAATCGATAAAGTTTGATACAGCAACTCAAAGCTACACTTCTCCCACAGTCGAATGACAGTCCTTATAATAACTTGAACACAGTGACGTCTTGAGCTATCAAAAAGCTGTAGAAAATATGAGGCATATAGAAAAAATCGCCGATACGTGCTATGGTAGCTGAAAGCTGTCGGCAAAAACCGATACACTTTTTAAAAAGTACAATCGTCGATGCTCTAAGCAGCAAGTCTGTTAATGACCCAATTGGTATTTGTAGTTACCAGAACTTGATAGTTGAATGATTCCAGAATGAGATAGTTTAGCAATACTTGAAATGGCGATCTACCCTTATTTTTCTTAAAGATAGTCTTTGACGACCTTTATTTTGCCTGAGGTCTTAACTTAACTTTTCGAGTTCGAGTTTGAAAACTGCCCCATTAGACTCGTTGTCTATAGCCCGATAGAAATAGGATCCGGCGCTGATCCTGGGGTGAAAAATGCTATTGACTTTGCCAAGAATTTCTCAGTACCAACCCCAAGTTTAGAAGGTATGGGTTTTCGCCTGATCTTTCTCCGGATTGCCGTCTCATCGAACCATGAGAGTAATGGAACAGAGTGCTCTTGTGCCTGCGCACACGCAAGCTGCACTATAATATCTTCTGTGCCGATGACTAATCTCCTCTCAGATAGTTTTTCGGCAAAAACTGTTAAGTAGGACTATATTAATTTGCATTTATATTCCAAATTAGTTTAACGTTTTACCTCCTAAGTTTTGACATTTAAATCTGTCAAATAATATCCACAGATACAATATTTAGTATTCAAGATTTAGTCGGTATAACTAGAATGTAAGTTGGGAGTAAAATCATTATCGAAAAATGTTTTTTTTTTAAATCTGTATGTTAATACTGAGACGTTCCAATTTACGCAGTACTTTTGTTTGAGTATATACTCTTTTTATTTATATTTTATTTTTTCTTTGTGTTGCGAAGCCGTTGTGGCGTTTATTGTATATATTATTGTTTTTAAATAGTGTTAGAAGGAAGTCCCTGTACAATTTTGTTTGATCGAGTGGTATTGCCAGTTTAAAATATTCGTTAAAAAACTAACGTTTTCTCATTGTCACTGCTGTTCAGAAATATTTGTATGGCCTACTGGTTGGTAGTTTTTCCGAGTGGTTTGTTGGGTATGTGAATTGTTTGTTTTTAAAGGCACCAACAATACGGGAGTAATTCCTAGTTTCCCGGTCGTCGCAAAGCAAAAAATATTTTCGTATGGTCTGCAAAGTTTTCCTTTCTTCATACAAATACGCAGATGAATGGCATTACCACTTGTCAATTTTGTTTCCCATGAACATTTGTTGGAATGGGGCCTATTCTCATTTAGATTTAATAAATAATATTTATAACATTTACTTTGTTGTTGTAAATAATGTCTTGTTTCGTTAATAAATTTTATATTTTTAATTTCTATTTTTTTTTCTTTTTACCCTGAGTTTTTTTCTTTTGGCTTAGACGTAGTTGTGTCATTTACTATGGTCCGTAACAGACAATAGACTTATTGCTTGTCTATGATATCAAAACATTCATACTTATTTGCTTTTTGTCATGTGTATTATATTGTTTTTTTCATAAAATTCATTGTGATAGCTCAAAAATGCGTCTCTTTTGTCTTTCGTCTGTTTTGGTCTATCTTTCATATTCTTCATGCTCTTGAAGTTCTGGTTGGGACTTCAAAACATTGAAAAGAGACGAGTGTTTGAACACAACTATGTCTTTACCGATACCTGAACACACTATGATTTAAAATGGCGACGGAATTAGTGTCAGCGATTTTATGAGAGAGACAAGTGATTAAGTAAAGCTGTCACATTCAGTGACTTCTATCATTGGATTTTGAACCTTATTTATAAGAGTTACGTTCTCAATTTTAATTGTAGTACGTGATCGCACATTTACCATTACAATTTGAACTTTAAGCCGTTAACATAAAAGTCCTAAATTTTAATCATAGTGTTTCCAGTTTCTTAGTAACGGCTTCCCAATTTCTTAGCTAAGGTTATGTGCGTTTTATCGTGAACGCGTAATTTTTAGATAAAAATCGTACGGTATAACAGTCAGGTTTTTAATTACATATTGTAAGAGTTCACTGAATATGTCTAAAATTCGCCTTAATGTTAGGCTTACAGTTTTGGTATTTACTATGGAGTATGTCACATCTACTAACAAAATCTTTTACCTAGAAAATATTTATTAAATGAGCATTCAAAACTATTAAGCTCTGATCTAACTGAAGCGAATCCCGCTGGGAAAAGGGAGCGGTATTCACTCATGAAGATAAAGTGCCAATTAAGGAAAATTAACCTTACCACTATGACATAAGACATAAAACACGTTGTTATCAATGGGCAGATGAAACACAAAACACGATGGCCATGACAACGTCAAGTGAATCGAATTGCATCTTTATTTCTTAGTGGCAAGGTTGATATTCACTTGTAGTTGGAATTCGTTCGATCGCGTCGCATCGTGGCATGAGTAAAGTCTCTTAAGCCTCCTCTTCACAATCGGCAATGATGACCGTGTTTGCCGAACAGAAGGAGACGGCGCTATACCAGAAAGCAAGATGCAAATAATTCTATCTCGACTCTTAGTATAGCGCCGTCTCCTTCTGTTCGGCAAACACGGCCATCATGGCCGATTGTGAAGAGGAGGCTTAAGAGTCGACGCCGCAATGTTCCGAACAAGCTTTGAATAGTGAAGAAAAGTGTCTCAACGAGAACTAATTTTATTGTCCTACTCACACGACATTTCAAACCACCGGATAATGCGAACAATGCTTTATTTCGATGTGATATTTATGTGATCTTGTTCTGTAAAGTCGTTGATAAATACGACTATCACATAGGGTACGGTTAGCCGATACAATATCTGAGCAGCACTAAAAGAAAAATGGCGAATGCTGAGTACCATAGGCTGAGACAGCTGTCAAAATGCTTCACTCTCGTCTGAACTCAGCATGGTTTCAGCCGATAATTTAGCCAGCAAAGGCTGAATGCTGTTCAGCATTGTCGATCAGATTTTCAGCTAACCTTACCCATAATGTCTCTGGGATGTCGACTAGTGTAAAAGCGACTGTGCTCTGCCGATTCCTGATCGAGATTCGCGTAGTATAAACAGACCTTTACAAACTCTTCCAAGAAATAGACTTCTAGAGAGGCTGATATTTTTTTCTTCTGTCAGTCTTATAGCCAAATTACAGGTTCTTCTTAAAAAATGTTTTAGAATATTTGATTCTTTCTATATTAGGTGTGGCATACTAAAATACAGTCTAGAGTTAAAGTTTCGCAATTATCCGTAACCATAGCAACGCCAGTTATGTATCGCATTGTATGGCACACTGATATTCGTTTAATGTAAAAAATAAAGTGTTAATACAAATGTTTGTTTTTATATCTTACTGTGCATCATCATCATATTTCATTCCAACTTAACTACCCCCACTCGCCCAACTTACTTTTTTTTTTAGCGTGGTAAAATCATCAAATGAGTCCTCCAACCCCGGGCAGGGCCAAGCTTCCGCGCGGGAGGGACTGTCAGACTTCTACTGACTAAAATCCACGGTGTCCTTCATAGCCTGTTATGTTCCGGGGTTACGGTAAGGGAATAATCCCGCGACCCCGGCAGGCTTTGGCCCTCTGAGAGGGGGGCCCCGTCATTATGCTGACGCTCTTTGAGGCGCGCGTGGGACACAACGCGCCGTCGACCCGGGCATGGTCCTTGGTCGGGCAGCGAGTTGCCCTTTATTCGCTGCCCGCATGCCCGCGCGCCCTACTTACTTAGAACGTTGTAAATACTTCAAGAACTCTGTAAATAAAGCCCAAAAATCTTATTATGAAAAGACCTCATCAGGCCCTACAGTCTCGACAAAAATCGCTCGTTAAGTCTAATCAGGTTTGACGCAGATTGTGCACTTCGCAAATTGTGCACTTGACGCAAAATGTGCACTTCTCAAATTGTGCACTTCTCAAAATAGTAATTCACATACTGTGCATTTCGCAAATTGTGCACTTCTCAAATTGAGCACTCAAAATGAATAGAAATTAGTACGATAACATTAGTTTGAGAAGTGCACAATTTGCGAAGTGCACATTTTGCGTCAAGTGCACAATTTGCGAAGTGCACACAATCTGCGTCAAACCCGTCTAATCGATGTCAAATTTCTTTAATAAATTTTCAACCTTATGCTTTTGAAATAAAGTTGAAAGTCTATTATAGGAATTAGACAATGATACGACTTAGCGACCGATTTTCGTCGCTGTCTAATGTCGAGACTACTGCAGGGGCAGGTACCTTGCATTTCCAGTAAACACAACGAACAACAGCTACGGTTTTATTAATGCTTATTTTCCATTACAGATTAACATTATTTAGAGGCCCGAAATCCTTCTCAGGCTTAACCTTGTGGCGCCCGTACAAATGCATGCCATGCTGATCAGTTTGCATCATTTTATCCATCAATGTATCTGCATGAGAATCCTCATGGTAACGTTCATCGCCATATCTCGGTGGTCTTTTCTCAGTGACGCTAGGAGGGTTCGGATTTTCATTTTTGCCATATTTTACTAATGCTGGGAATGTTTCTCTGAAAATACGGGACAACTGTTTTCCTAACTCCACTTTTCCTGTGAGTCTGATGTTGTAAGCGTTGGTTGCTGTTAGCCCTGTGAACGTAACAACAAAAATTAAGGTGTCAAGCAGTCGGTCGGTTGGTGCAGTGGCAGTCGCGGGTTCGATTCCTGTTCGGAACAAATATTTGAATGATCTTCAAGTAGATAGTTTCGGGTCTGGGTTTTTGTGAGATTCTATGTTTGTAAACGCACCCACGATACAGGCCGATACATTAGTAGTGTGGGGCAATGTTTAAAAAAAATAAAGGTAGGTAGTAATTGCTCGACAACGACGATATAATACTAGACTCGTAATAACAGGCGACCGATGTCTGTCAACACATTAGACAAAAAAGTCTTATATTCGTCTCATTTCGACCAATCCTGTGAGCCGTAAACACACACGTTGAGACAGAACAGACCTTGAGTTAGCCAATCACAACGCAGTACCCCGTCCCCCTCGCTTACGTAGTACCTCAGTGAGTTGACAGAATAGTTTTGTTCCTTAGATCGTGCATGCGGAGTATAGCTCCGCTAGGAGTAATAGTGTTCTGTGTGAGTCTAGTATTATATCGTCGTTGTTGCTCGAGAATTCCTTTGTCACCCAAATCTTCCATTCATCCTTATCGTATATCCATATCGCCTGTGCATAAGCTGTTGATCCCGAAACCAGGAAAGGACAATGCAGTATTCCAACAACTTTACGTCATCATTTAGGATGATGGATAAATAATAATAATTATAATGGATACCGTGATTAGACCTCATTCCGAAGGAACGTGGCAAGAACACAACACAACCTCATGTAGACTGATCCGCGATAGAAATGTTACGCGAAATAAAAATAAATGGAATTCTTACCGAAAAGTACAATGAAAATGTAGAAATAAGACATTTTTCTCCTTCAAACTTCCATAGTGAATAAGAACATGCAAGGCATAATTGATTGACTTAATTACTTCCTTCAAATTAGCAAAAGTCGTAAAGGGTTTAAGAGTAATTGCGCATTGCTTTTGATTACTAAAGTGCTTGATTTGCGGCCATATACTTGCAATAAATCTGAACTGAGGAGCACGTGGCTAAATAATTACAGCTGTACAGGAGCCTTACCACGAGCTGTTAACGCGATCCAGTTTAGGCTGTGGGAATGAAACAGAGCTATACAACTCCTCTAGCGCCATCTCTTTCTCACAGCCTAAACTGGATCGCGTTAAGAGTTTATGATAGGCCAAGAGGTCCTTCTTCAAGGTAAATCCGTGTGTAAATATTTTTTTTGTTTTTGCAAACCAGTCGTTTACATATGACGGGGCCCCCCTCTCAGAGGGCCAAAGCCTGCCGGGGTCGCGGGATTATTCCCTTACCGTAACCCCGGAACATAACAGGCTATGAAGGACACCGTGGATTTTAGTCAGTAGAAGTCTGACAGTCCCTCCCGCCCTGTCCGGGGTTGGAGGACTCATTTGATGATTTTACCACGCTAAAAAAAAAAACCAGTCGTTTACATGTCACGTGCGATCGGAGCGTGCGAGTTCAAGTATCAATCGTGTGTGTATATTAAGTAGAAATAATACAATTAATTATTTATTTACACGCATTTTAATTCCCTCGTCAAGCAAAGTTACATAACCGATGGTCGGTTCGATTCTAGTGCCTCAAGAGACTATACAAGACATCTAGCGCGATTTCGTTCCCAAGATGGAACTACACCTTATAAAACGTCATGGTGGACCGCCTGTTATTGTAGCGAAGGAGGAGGCGGGCGGGCGCCGTGAGGAACAGGACAGTAGCGTCACGATGATGATGATGGAGGTGACTTGCCGTCCGATCACGGATCATGCCCGGGTCGACGGCGCGTCGTGTATTTCGCGCGCTGCAAAGAATCTGGGCCCCTTTGGGGACTTAACTCATAGCGCGATGGGACGCGATTTGAAAGAATTCCAACTAGGTACATGTGAAAACCAACCTTTCCACTAAGAAAAAAGATACAATTCGATTGACTTGACGTTGTCATGGCCATCGTGATTTGTTTATCATTTACCCATAGATAGCAACGTGTTTTATGTCTTATGTTATAGTGGATATGGTTGATTTTTACTTGTAGTTGGAACGGTTTAGGCGCATTTGGGCTAATTCTCATTTGGGCAACCGACTCCATAATGGACTACTTCTCATTTGGGCTACTTCTCATTTGGGCTAATTCTCATTTGAGCTACTTCTCATTTGGGCTAATTCTCATTTCGGCTAATTCTCATTTGAGCTACTTCTCATTTGGGCTAATTCTCATATGGGCTACTTCTCATTTGGGCTACTTCTCAAAATTTGGGGATGTTTATTAAAATAAGTACTGTCTTTATCTATATTATAAACATGTCTTTATAGAGATTAATTACATTATTTTAAGAATAAATCAACATTAATTGAACAATGTAATAGGTAAGTCTACAATGTTAAAAGTATTACTTCCTACAATATTACTTTAGTCTGGTTTGAAATTAACATTTTATTTATAACATACACAAATCAATAGTTAAAGGATAGGTAAACATTACTAGGTGTCACTTCTTGTAATTTCTTTAATTTCAATAAAA